>CM053774.1:64179547-64200674 GCA_028658325.1 Potorous gilbertii | reverse complement strand
TTGGGATACAGAGGCCTTGACTCTTATGTCTTTACCTCATGATAAGCAGTTTTCTTCCTTGTCAGAGAAGAAGCTTGGAATCATTTGTTCACCAAGAAAGTAACCTTCTTTGGTCTTATTTTTTTCCCCTTTTCTGGGCATTTTCCCAGCCAATTACTTGACTTCTGAGAGTCCTCTCCACCCCTGGTCTAGGTCTACCCAGCTAGTGCTTGGGGTCTGAGATTAAAATGCTGCTCCCAAGCCTCAGGGTTTTGGCGGCAGGCCTGGCTGCTGTTTAATGGGAGCTTATGTTCTGGTGCACTGGTGGGGGAAGGGCTGCCTCCCAGGCTCAGTCCCCTCCGGAGGTTTATGCAGAGACCTTCCGTAATGGAGCTCCTGCCAAGCTCCTGCCTGCTCAGAGAGCCTGTGACCACCTGCTGCCTCTGCTGCTGCCTCCTGAGGGGGCCTGAGTCATGGAGATACCCTGCTCTCCTCTCAGCCTGTCCAGATGTTTCTATCACTGACCTGTGCACCTGTGGGTGGAGGGAACTTCGTGGCCCCTGGAGATTCCATCCCTGAAGCCTGCTTGGATCTGTTCCTCTCCGTGCCATGTGACCAGGGCAGGGCTAGGCTCTGCTCCCATCCGGTGCACAATGGACCTTTGGGGTCAGTTTTTCAGGGCTCTCTGGAATGGAAATGTCCTTCACTCTGTTTCCGTGAGACTTCCCCTTCTCCAGAATTTGTTGGGAGTTCTTTTTACAGGAGATCCATGGGCTGTGGGTTCGGAGCTAGCATATGTGAGTCTTTGTACTGCACCATCTTGGCTCCACCCCTTATTTTCTTGTGTGTAAAATAGGAATAATCCCAACCCTCTGCCTCACTGATCAATGTGTTAACATATGTAAAATGTTTTGCAGACTTTAAAGCAATAAATAAGTCCTCATTGTTATTGTTATTTCCATTTGGCAGCCCAGTCTCAACATATGCCAAATAAAGTTGCTTTTCTAGTTTTTTTCATTTTTATTGAAGACTCTACATTCCCCCCATCCTTACGGATTCATAACTTCAGAGGGAACCTTGATTCTACCTAATTATTTATCAAATCTTATTGATTCTTCTCTCACAAAATTTCTTGTTTTTCATTCTTTAATGTTAATGTAAAGTTAAAGAACTTCCCCACTCATTAACAGGTCTCAGGTGGATCCTGTTAAGGGGCGCTTGATTGGAGGAGGCTTGTTTTGTTGATGACCAACATCTTTTGTTAAATTCTAAAGAGTTCTTCCCCAACCATTAATGGGCAAGATTGATTAGGGGAGATTTGTTTTATAGGAAGGTCCACACCTTTTGTTAATTTCTAATGAGGCACTGGTTCTCAAGGGTTGTGATGGCCTCCAGCTCTGGATAAGGGTATATATACTCTGATGTGAGATTGCACTTTTGGACTTATTCATTAGAAGTATTTGTTTGGCCAGAAGAAACTCTGAGAAGCCATTAAGGAACCCCAGGGCTTTAAAAAGCCAGATGTTGGTGCCTCTCTCTCTCTGGTAACTATGTATGTATGTAATTGTCAGACAGGTGAATCTATCTGTTGATATGTGATGTATGTATTGCTTATGGTCAGATAGTTGTTACTTATAACTATATTTCATTATGATTATTGAAATGAAACCTCACCATGAGAGAAGAAAATTAAAATAGTTCCCAAATGGTCATAGGTTTCAGATCTTAGATATGTTGCTTCTTATAGAGAAATGGCCTGATATAGTGAATACAAAGCCTTCCTTGAAGTTCGGAAAATTTGTGCTGAAGTCTGGTCTCTGACTTATATTGACTTTGTGATCCTGGGTGAGTCACTTAACCTCTTTGTGCTCTAGACATCGCTCAAATAACAAATTATAGAAAAACTGAATATCTGCACTGGTAGGGAGTGTTTATTTCATGTGAAGTTCACTGTAGTCATTAAATAAAAACTCCACATTCTAACCTGTTTAGTTATTTAGCCCATACATTCTTAATCAGGGTCTGTGAACTTTTAAATTTGGATACCTTCATTTCCATGCATTTTATTTTATTCATTAAAATGTTATTGTGAGAAGATAGTCATATACTTCACCAGATTTCCAAAGAGGTCAATCGTACACAAAAAATTTGAGAGCCCCTTAGCTAGCTCATAATCCTAATCACAAAGTTTAGGAAACTGAAGCCCAGAGATATGTCATTAACCTAGGGATGCACAGGTAGGAAAAGGGAGAGGTCAGATTTAAACAAGAATCTTCCGAAGTTAAATCTACTCCCTTCTTTCTGATACAGCACTTTATATCTTTTCAAAGAATGACTTACAGACATTGTCAGTTATGATCCAAGGGGCAGGAATTCCATCTACTAGTCTCATTCATGAGAAGCCTGTTAGATTTCTTTAATGCGTGTTATATACACACTCCCTCCATCACTGGACAATCTTAAGTTTGTCCTTTAAATCTGTTTCCTTCCTTGTTGTTCTGAAAAAAAAAATTACCATCTTGGATCATCTATGAATCATTTTACTCTGCCTTCTTTGACACTTGAATCAGTCTAAATGTTTAAGAACACCTTTACTTATTCTCAGAGAGAGAAAACTCTCTTGTCTTTGACTACACAGGCAAAAAAAATCTCTTTTCAAAGACTATGTGGAGAAAAATGATGGAGTTGGAATAGAGAGACCTTACTTGAGCCCTCTCTGTGACACTTGCTAGGTAT
Source organism: Potorous gilbertii (assembly GCA_028658325.1). NCBI lineage: Eukaryota > Metazoa > Chordata > Mammalia > Diprotodontia > Potoroidae > Potorous > Potorous gilbertii. Next base: position 64,197,959 of record CM053774.1, on the reverse strand, counting down.
ATCATTGTGGGCAAGTCTCTGAATCTTTTTGAGCTTCTGTTACTCCTATAACATAAAATATCTACAGTACCTTGACCACAAAATTATTGAAAAAATCAAGTATGATATTTTAGGTAAAAAACTTTGCAAATTTTAAAGTGTTTTAGGGTAGCCAGTGATAAATAACAACAATAACATAACAAATTGAAAAATAATATTAGTTAATAATAAAATAACTAATAATTCTTAGTCAGTTTCATGTAACTGTTAATTTTTCATTATTCCTGTCTCTATTTGTAGATGTGACTGAAGAGATAGACTTGCACCACGCCATTCTTTCCTACTATAGCTGGTAAGGATCTAATACTATTTTTAGCATTTTTTGTGCTGTCTGTGTCTATGTCACCTCAGCCCATGTATTATTGCTTTCATGTACAAATGAATTACATTTCACATGATGTTCTTTTGGAATTGAATGCCTCCTGCTTAGGAAAGGCACTGTTCTTGCAAAGTAAATGTGTGTTGTGTTAGTCCAGGCAAATTAAATATGGCCATATTGTCAAATACATTCCACAGTACTAGGAAAGAAATTAAATAACATAGTAGAGTAGGGGGAACATGGTTTTCATTGCTGTTATTGTTCTCAATGGTTCTAGAAATATTTTATCTACACATGATTTCAATTTCTTCATTTGTAGGAAAGTCATGTGGCTGAATGTTTTACTATTCATTTAGATATTTGTCATCTATATAAAATAATAAAGAAGAGATTTATGTCTTTTACTGGTGGATATTACATGTACCTATACAAATATATTTTACTCTCAGGTTATAATCTGTAAACATCTGAATATGTAAACATCTGAATATGTATTTGTCTGTATATAAATACACATGTGCACAAATCATCCCACACCTTAGTCCAATGTCTCATTGTGACATGAAGGTGACCTTAGATTCATGAAGATTATACAAGCAGAGAACAAATTCTGGTAGGTTCTTTCAAATCAAAAAGGATTTAAAGAATGTTCTGCCTGGCAAGTGACACAGTGTGTGGCTGTCATGTGACACTAATTTAGCTAGAAGCCCCTCAGTAGAAAGTCAACTCAATGTGATAATCCTCTTTTTTTAAGCCATTGTAACTCATGAAGATTACTAATGTGTAGAGCTGTGACCTGCATTGGTGGCAGGGAGTATCCACACTTATGAAATAGCCAGTCTTTTAAATATAAGGATGTGTGTAGGGAAGGGGTAGAAGGTAGTAAAATGAGGAATATAAAAATCACAATTATATGAAAATAAGTTATTCTTTTATACAAATCTAAATTGTTTAAAATCTGACTAAGTTTTGTAACTGGTGCTATTTTAGTGGCCCAAAACTATTACTCTACTTTTAAACTAATGGGTTAAAAGTATATCTATATCTCTCTGTTATATAAAGGATCGATCTATCTCTCTTATGTAAACGATCTATGATTTTTACCAGCAATAAGGAACTCATTGAGCTATTGAAACAGTCAATAAGAGAACTACCTCCTGCCTTAGGAAATGAATGCTAAGGAGTTGCCTTAGGCATATAGAGATTGTGACTAGCCCTAGATCATATAGCTGGTAAATAAAAGTCAGAGGCAGCATTTGACCTCAAATCTTTCTGGCTTCAATTCCTACCAATTCCTACCAAACACTACTCCATTCTGCCTCTTTTTATGTTGTGAGTCATGGAACAGTATGGTTACCAAGGAATTAAAAATGAGTATCATACAACTCTGTTTGCCTCAGTTTCCTCATTTTTTTGTTGTTTTGCAGTCATTTTACTCAGATCCAATACTTTGTGACTCCATTTTGGGTTTTCTTGGTGTAGATACTGGAATGATTTGCCATTTTCTTTTCCAGTATATTAAAGCTGTTAGGTGACTTTCCCAGGGTCACATGACTAATGTCTAAGAACAGATTTGAACTTTGGTCTTCCTGATTCCTGGCACAGCATTCTATCCACTGAGCCATCTAGCTGCTCCTAAAGTAGGGCTACCTTGCTTCTTAATTGCTGTTTTGGTTTATATTTGGTTAGCCAGAAACTATCATCTACTCACTCCAAATGACTGTACACGTGGCTGCTAAAATTAACAACTGCATAGCAATACTCAACCCTGCCCTCTTCACTCAACATGCACACTTCATAGAATTATAATAAAAATGTGTAAGAATAAATATCCTGCTTCCACTGACCTCAGAACACACATTGTGTCTTTTTTGAGGCCACCATGATGGGAAAATGTTTCACAATGGATAAAAGTGCCATGGCACAGTGGATAAAAGACTGGCTTCCTATGTAGGAAGACCTCTGTTGAAGTTCAGCTTCTGACATGTGCTGGCATTGTCACTCTAGGCAATTCATTTGATCTCTCAAGGCTCTAATCAACTCTAATATTTTTTTTCAAAGAATATAAGGATTTGCATTGGTAGAAGGAGTTTCTTCCCTCAAGAGGTCCATATTGCAATGAAATAACATGTGCAGTCTCTATCTCAATATTTATAAACCAGTTACACATCCTAGATAGCTTCAAACTGTACCCCTGAAGTCCCAGAGGAAGAGTAATTAAAAAAATATATATTTGTTTTCAGTTGTCAACACTCCCTTCCACAAAATTTGGAATTTCAAATTCCCTCATCTCCTCCCTCCTCCACCCCAGAACAGCATGTATTCTGATTACCCTTTCTTCCAATTTGCCCTCCCTTCTATTATTCACTCCCCTTATCCCCTTCCCTTCTATTTTCCTGTAGAGTAAGATAGATTTTTATACCCAATTGCCTATATTTCTTATTTCCTAGTAGCATGTAAAAACAATTTAAACATTTACTTTTAAAGCATTGAGTTCCACATTCTCTCCTTTCTCCCCAACTCATCCACCCTCATTGAGAAGGCAAGCAGTTCAATATAGCTTATGCACGGATAGCCATGCAAAACACTTCCATAATAGTCATGTTGGGAAGGACTATATTTCCCTCTATCCTGTCCTGTCCTCCATTTTATCTATTCTATCTTTCTACTTGTCCCTCTGCCAAAGTGTTTGCTTCTGTTTACACCTTCCTCCAATCTGCCATTCTTTCTATTATCCTCCCTCTCTAATTCCCTTCCCTACTACTTTCCTGTAGAGTAAGATAAACTTCTATACACAATTGAGTGTGTATATTATTCCCTTCTGAATTCAAATTTAATGAAAGTAAGGCTCACTTATTCCTTCTCATCTTCTCCTTCTTCCTTTTCATTGTAAAAACTCTTTCTTTTCTCTTTTATATGTGATGATTTGCTACATTCTACCTTTCCATTTCTCTTTCTCACAGTACATTCTTCTCAACACTTAATTTTCTTTTTTAGATATCATCCATTCATATTCACCTCATCCTGTGCCCTCTCCCTCTCTCTCTCTCCTCTTCCTCTCTCTCTCTCTATATATATACATACATACATACATGTATATATACACATAGATACATACACACATGTATATATATACATACACACATGCTATATATACCCTTCAATTATCCTAATGCTGAGAAATGTCTTATGAGTTGCAAATAACATCTTTCCATGTAGGAATGTAAACAGTTCAACTTTCATAAATACCTTATGGTTTTTCTTTCCTGTTTACCTTTTCATGATCCTCTTGATTCTTGTATTGGAAAGTCAGATTTTCTATTCAACTCTGGTCTGTTCAACAAGAATAATTAGAAGTCCTCTATTTCATTGAAGTTCCATTTTTTTTTTCCACTGAAATATGGTACTTAGTTTTGGTAGGTAAGTGATTCTTGGTTTTAATACTAGCTCCTTTGACCTCCAGAATATCATATTCCAAGCCCTCCACTCCCTTAGTATAGAAGCTCCTAAATCTTGTGTTATCCTGATAGTGCTTATACAGCATTTGAATTGTTTCTTTATGGTCCTGAGAACTCTGGAATTTGGCTACAATATTACAAAAATTTTTCTTTGGGGATCTCTTTCCAGAGGTGATCAGTGGATTCTTTCCATTTCTATTTTACCTTCTGGTTCTCGAATATCAGGACACTTTTCCTTGATAATTTCTTGAAAGGTGATGGCCAGGCTCTTCTTTTTGATCATGGCTTTTGGATAGTCCAATGATTTTAAAATGATCTCTCCTGGATCCATTTTCCAGGTCAGTGGTTTTTCCAATGAGACAGTTCACAGTGTCTTCTATTATTTCATCTGTTTGTTATTATGATTTCTTGATTTCTCATAGTCATTAGCTTTCATTTACTCCATTTTAATTTTTAAGAAATTATTATTTTCAGTGAGCTTTTGGATCTCTTTTTTCCATTTGGCCTATTCTACTTTTAAAGATATTTTTATTTTCATTTACTTTTTGAACCTCTTTTGCCTTGTGAGTTAACCTAATTTCAATGGTGTTATTTTCTTCAGCATTTTGGAGACGTTTCCTTTAGCAAGCTGTTGACTCGGTTTTCACGATTTTATTGCAGTTCTCTCATTTCTCTTCCCATTTTTTCCTCTACTTCTCTTACTTGATTTTCAAAATCCTTTTTGAACTATTTCCTAGCTTGAGACCAATTCACATTTTTCTTGGAGGCTTTGGATGCAGGAGCTTTGACTTTATTGTCTTCTTCTGGTTGTGTTTTAATCTTCCTCATCATCCATGATGTAAGATAATACCTCTTCATTGGCAAAGTAGAAATCTATAGTCTGTTTCTTTTTCCTTTTTGCTCATTTCCCCAGCTGATTAATTGACTTTAGAGCCCTTTGTTATGTAGAGCACTCCAGAAGTAGCCTCTGCTTCAGAAGTGACTGCCACACCCTGGGGCTGGGGCTGGACCAAACTCCCTTTTCAGCCAAGTGAAAGACCCTTCCCAATGACATTCAAATTTGTCTTTAGCATTTGTGGCTTGAGAATTCTGGAAACCCCTATTCAGTCCCCTAAGACTTGCTCCATCCATCTCTGTCCATGCTGGCTCTTCCCAGACCTGTATGATAGACCCTTCATATTGATGACTGGAAATTTGCTTCAGGTTGCCATTTCATGGATTTTGCTCTTCTAGAATTTGTTTAGAGTCATTTTTGTACAGGTTTTTTGAGGAGTTTTGGGGGAGAGTTCTAATAGGTCTCAACTTCTACTCTGTCCTCTTAGCTTCCAAGAATAATTATTTTTAACCTAGTATAAATTGACTGTCATCAAACCAACTGGCAATTTTCTTCATACTCAATATATACTATACAAGTAGGAGAATTAAGTACAGAAATAAGTGACTCATTAACTAACATGGTAGTAATCCAGTAAAGTTAATAGGATTGCAATAAATGAAGTGTTTATCCCTTAAAACCAGGGTTTATGATTTCATTACAATCAGAGAAATTGATGAAATTTTAATTTTTACTGATGACAATAATCCATCCAGTCATTTTGGTGAACTATGCTATAGAAGTTCTTGTAAGCATAAATAGTAGTGTTTCAAGGTCTCTACGAGTTCACATAGGCCAGATGTTAGCCTAACTAGATTCAAGATTCTGAAGCATTTGACATGGAAAGTGACTTGAAGACCTTCAGTGAAGTTTAAAGCAATCTATTTACACTTAAGCAGCTCTAATTTTTAGAAGTATTTCCTTATATTGAATCAGAAGTCCTAGTTCTTTCCACTGGAGCCAAGTGTACAAGTTTAATAACATCACATTATTACCTGCCATAATGTCCACTCATCTTTTTTTCCAAGATACTTCCCTTCTTTTTTCAGTATTTATGTAACAGCTTGTTCCCCACACCAAAACCATGGGACCTCCTCTATTAATTCACTTATTTAATTACATCAGAAGATGTCTGTAAGAAACTAATGATCAAGTTATTAAAATTTATTTCCTTGTAAAAGTTTCTTTTTGAAGTGAGGTATTAAGATTGGCTATTTCTACTTGACCCTAGAGTGGTTGAGATCTGAAGAAATAACATAGTAGGAACAGATAGATATGGCAGGTCAGCATAAGAATTTAACCTGACAATATCTGAAATATGATTGGAGAAAAGAAAGCATAACATGTAACAAGGAGGAAACAATATTACTTTTTTAACTTTGATTTCATTATTGTGGTCCCCCTGAACCTGTATACATCACAAACTACTCATGCCTTTTTATCTTGAGTTTTAAACGTGTCCTTCTACAGTTGTACTCTAAAATGTGTTTTCAGTGCTCTTGAAACTTTAAATTAAATTATTTTACAATTCTATGTGTCACATGGGCTATTCCTTTGGTACCTTTCCAGTTTGGCTATGCTTCTTCCTGTCCCAGTCATGCATATACTTGCTAATGTCTTTTATTTCTCTAGAACCTAGCTCATTGCCTTGCATCTAGTAAACACTTAATAAATACTTGTGGAATTGAATCAATATACAAATATAACTACCATGGCTCATTCCTTTGCAATTTTGTTCTTTCTGATAGGATTGTGTTCTCTGATGGAGAGAATACAGGATGCAACTACTCAAAGAATATTTATGCAAAATGTATGGCTTTTTACAAAATAATGCAGTTTGGAATCATTGAAAATTAAAGGTTGTACCCACAGATATGTTCACTGTTACCAACATGGTTAAAAATTATTTTAAAAAAAAGATGTGGTCTCACATACCTATATTTCATTTATCTCTAGATCACAATGAAGACGTGGTCAGGAAAAAATATCTGTAAGAAATCATGTGACATCTTCCATCTGTGTAGACCTGGCCTTGGAGAACAATATTTTTAGTTAATAGTATGAGTATATCCATGCATATGTAGCCTGCAGTATTTTCTAACACTATCATTCATGGCACATTTATAGCAAAAGGAAGAATAAAGTACCATTCACATAGAGATATGTAAAGCTCTCCATGAAGATTATGTGGGAAGAAAATAGGAAAAGAAAAATATTCTTCTGAAACCAGTGCTCCATTAAGTCTTAGAATAGGATGGCTTTGCTATGTATAACCTGCAAATACCTTAATCTTGTCCACATTTTTGTCCCATCTTTCTCTTATGCATAGTAAATGCTCTCATTTCCAGATTGGCCCTAGCATTAGCCAAGAGAACATTAAGTTGAAAACTTTAAAGCTTGAAAACTTTGAGTGCTCAAGAAGCTGTTGCAAAGTATATAATGTCAATAAAATGGCCATTATTTTACAAGCCTTTCTGTGATTGACAGTGATAATGCCTAAAAGCAATTCTATTCTCAAATCCTTTACAGAACTCAGTATTGTCCTCTCTTGCCATTATGCAAATGATACCCTGCACTACAATTTGTTTTTGCTTTAAAATCTAGGAATTGTGGCATTTTAACAATCTGTTCTCAGGCAATTTTTCTCTAACCTAGACATATCATAGGAGGTTAAGAATGCCTTAAGAGGGAAAGAAAAAGATATGAACAAGAGCAATGCTTGCTAGTTTAATGAAATGGTAATATGATATATTGCTCTTGGCTTCTCAAGCCGATTTTGCAAGTAATATTTCAATAATTATTTCTTTGTTTCTGGTATGTGTGTATGTGTGTTTGAGAGTGTGTGTGTACACCTGTCTCACCATGGGAATTTTGTTCAAATACTCATTGAGGCCTCTGCCCAAGAGAGATTCTCAATTTATTTATAAAGCTTTGTTTACTCTTAAATAATGGATCATATTGTGACATCATTTCCTAGGTTCATTTGATCAGGGAATACTTTCATGCCTGAAGAGTATTAAAGGAACATATTAGTTGCTGTTTTAGGGAAGACACCTGGGATAATTGAAAATGAAGGGAAACTAACATAACACTTAGTATTTTACTCCAAAATTAAAACCTCTGGTTTAACTTTGGATAATGAGTCTTGAAAATTAAGCAGCCTGGGTCATGGACCCTACAATCAATTGCTAGGTTAGTACTAAAGGACTTTCCAACTTAAGAGCATCTATCAAGAACCTAGGTAAGGTTTCATGGTAAGATGAAGCAACAGAACAGAGATATTATTACATGAAAATGTAAAAAAATAACAGATGATGCATGAATATTGTCCAATTCTTTATTACAGAGCAAAAATGAATTGTATTTTTATCATTAAATATTAATGCCCCTCAGAGGAGATGACATTTAGAACCATGTTTTCATCAATGCATGGACTCCCATTGTGAAATTCCCTCCACTGATATATATAGGAAACTCATCTATGACTTTAGCCTTAAGAAGCTTTTTGAGAGTTCTTGAACATAGCTGTTGTTGTCAGGTCATGACTGCATTTGGAGTTTTCTTGGCAAAGATGCTGGAGTGGTTTACCACTTTCTTCTTCAGCTCATTTCACAGAGGATGAAACTGAAGCAAATAGGGTTAAGGTGACTAGTTCAGGCTTGCACAGTTAGTAAGTGTACAGTAGCATTTAAAAATTTACCAAGTTCTTAGTAAAATTTCTGTGGAAGTAGGTAACGTAATAATTGTCATCCTAAATTTATAAATGAAGAAATTAAGGTTTAGAGATTTTAAATGATTTGTTAATGATCACACATTTTGTATGCTACAACAATTATTTTACAACAGCAATTGGAACCTGTGTCTATTACCTCCAAGTCTAATGCTCTTTTTGTCGTATTACTTGAAAGTTATAAAATAATTCATCTTGTGCTTCTACAATGACAGGTACTGGTGAGCAGAGATGAAAAAAAGTATTTATGAATTAAAGTTCATCAGCCTATTGATGAACTCTAATCAGAAGTACCATGCAAGTAGATTTTGGTGAACAGCATTTTCCCTTCATCCAGAACGACTCACAATTCACATAGTACTGGCAATATTGATTTGTACTTACTTGTAATGATGATTGCTTTTGGGATATGCTATAATTGAATTCAGCGACATCAGTCAACCTTTTGAATTGAGTTCACTATATTTGTATTGAGTTCATGATGATGAAAGAATAAGGAAATTGATTGATTTTAATACATTTTTCAGTTCAAATGAAGGTGAGCTATTAAGTATCCTGTAATTGAGGAATGATTCCACTGCGGTGGACTTTCCTGAGTTCACCCTAGAAAACACCACAGATGAATTGTGAGAGTATGATAGTAATTAGAAAATAAAATGTATGACATATATATTTTAGAAGTCTGAACAATTATATGAAGTAGTAGAATTTCCCTTTATTTCTGTTAAAGTAATATCTTTCTGAAGATATATTTTTTAACTCCAGTCTCCATAAAAATTGGATTAGCTTTATTATTATAAATATTAGCATGAAATTCAGATTTGTATCTGAATGCCAAAACTCATATTCATTCTGCTCTCTTTAACAAACTCTCTTTAACTAGACACAAAAGGTGTCTAGTATTTTAATATGATATATAACTTTCAATACTTTAAGTCTTTATTGATGGAAATATTGAGTCATTAACTTTCACTTTGAGAGTATATTTGAAAGAGAGATACAACTGTTCTTTTACTATTCACCACTCCATACCACTTAATTAACATATGGAAGAGTTCCTCTGGTATAACAGAAAGATTTCATGAATTCTATTCACAAATGACAGTGCTCAAATATGGAGTCTCCTGCTTACTGGTGGCACAACCTTGAGCAAATCACTTAATCTCTTTGGGTTTATTTTCTCATCTATAAAATACACCAGTTCAACAAATATTTAAACTACCAAATGAAAAACAATATTCCAGGTTTAGGGATATGATGCAAATATGAATTAGTCGGTGCTCTCAGAGATATTACCTGATACTGAAGGGTTCTATTCATTATATATTAGATGCCTTATAAATATTTGTTGGATTGTGGAATGTAGGCAAGATGAATGAGTTCTCACAAGCAAATAAGCTCTGCTCCCTTACCAGTATTCTGAAAAAGATGAAAAATTAAACATGGATACCAGAATCAACAATGATTAAGAAATTCAGAAGATATTTCATTAAGTATGTTTTTCGCTATGGAAGGAGACCATTCAGAACACAGCACAAGAAACTTTCCAGCTTGCAAAGGTGGGGGGTGTCAGTCAGGAAAATCTAGAGCCGATAGTTGTGTAGCTCATGGAAGTCAAAGAAAATTCACACAAGGGAGAGAACCAGCAAGTCCTAGAAACTGCACCTGTTTCTCCTTAATCTGAAACCAGGGTTGAAAGGATAGCAAAGCTGATAGTGTGAGGGCACTGTTCATTTTATACTCTAGAACAGATTGCTTAGTGCACTGAAAGTTTATAATTAGCTTGAACTACCTTTGAGGTCCCTGAAGAATTATAGCATTGATGTTCAGACAAAAAAATGACAAGGTTTTAGATAATGCTTCTGTAAAAAATGAGATTTCTATTCCTTTTAGAAGTACATATAGTGGTAACTCTAATTAAGGAAATAAAGGTGGGATGCAAATAAGCTGAAGGCTGACATCAATATTGAAGAAACATTATGCATCCAGGGATACTCAGGACACAGATATTTAGGAAGACAATAAATCAACATCTGTGAACAAAACCTCAAACAAAAACAGCTTTCCCAAAAAGTCTGTTAGAATTCCTAGAAAAAGTGAAATGAGAGCCCAGGAGAAAAAAGAAAAGATTATTCCAGAAATGAAATAAATTCAAAAGGAAATAGCTGAAAGGAGAATAAAGAATTCAGAGCAAGAAGTACTAAACATTACCCAAAAACAGACTCTCTGAAAATTTGAATGGATCAGAAAGAAATCAATTCTTCCATGAGACAACAAAATGTATTAGAACAAATAAAAAGGATTAAAAATAGAAATTTGAGATTTTTATCTATATTTGATAATCAAGGAGAAATAATCTAAGAATAATCAGACCAGTAAACTACCTGAAAGCCGAAAAATAAGTCTAGAGACCATATTTGAAGAAAGAATTCATGAAAACTGCCTAGACATATTACATCCAGACAGAAAAGTGATATGTCACCCAAATGATAATTTCCATCAAAGTTACTGACAAAATACAGACTTTCTAAGTTAAAGAAAAATGCTGCCAAGTAGCCAGAACAAAAAAAAAAACATTTCACATTCAGTGACACACAAAAACAAAGAGGGAAGTTTGGAATATGATGTAGACTTACAAGATAAAGGCTTCCAAAGAAGACAAGCATACCTACAATAAAACGATGTACACAGTGAGTATAGGGGGAAAATGTACCCTTAATGCCGTAGAAGAGTTCCAAATATGTCTGATAAAATGGTCAGAGCTGAGTAGAATCTTTGAAATGCAAACATCAAAATCAGAAGATACACAGACTAGAAAAAGTATTTGAACATTTTAAAGTTACTACGTATGTGTGATGAAATGTTAATATTCCAATGTGATGAGGTGGGGGTCAGGCACCTTATGCTTCTAAGAATAATATAAGGAATTAAATAAGACAGAGTTTGTGATTGTAATTCAAAACAACATAATCTTAAAAAAAGAAAAGGGAATGAGAAAGGAATATCCTAGGTAATAAATGGGGAAGAGGGGTTGCTACCTCTGTAATCAGAGTGATCAGTAAGAAGAATATGCAAACAATGAAAGGGAAGAGAAAGACTCATATGAGAATAACGGTATAGAAAATAGAGCGCTGCATTTGGAGTGAGATTTGCTGTGGTTGATCCCCAGCTCTTTTTTTGTACTGCTTGTATGACATTGGGGCAAGTCATTTTAATTCTTTGTATCTGTTTTATCATCTATAAAATGAAAAAGGTTGAAGTAGATATATAGTAGATATATATAACAGACCACACTAAGTAATCTCTAAAACTCTATACAATTCTAATATTCCTTTAGTTGAAAATTTTTGCAAAAGGCTTTTTAATGTTTATTTTTAGTATTCAACATTCATTTCCACAAATTTTTGAATTCAAAATTTTCTCCCCATCTCTCCCCTCTCCCTACCCCATAATGCCTTGTATTCTGATTATCCCTTGCCCCAATCTGAACTCCCTTCTATCACACCCCTCCCTTCCCTTATCCCCATCTTCTCTCTTCTTGTAGGGCAAGATAGATTTCTATATTTCATTGCCTGTATTTCTTATTTCCCAGTTGTATGCAAAACCAATTCTCAACATTAGTTCCCAAAACCTTGAGTTCCAATTCCTCCCCCTTCCTCCCTCCCCACCCATCCCCAATGAGAAGGCTAGCAGTTCAGTATAGGTTATATATATATATATGTAGTTTTGCAAAAGACATCTTTAATAGTCATGTTGTGTAAGGCTGACTCCATTTCCTTCCATCCTATTCTGCCCCCCAATTATTTTATTCTCTCTTTTGACTTATGCCTCCCCAAAAGTGTTTATTTCTAATTACTCTCTCCTCCTACTTGCCTACCCTTCTGTCACACCCCCATCCCACTTGTCCCCTTATCCCTTACTTTCCTGTAGTGTAAGATAGATTTTCATACCAAATTGAGTGAGCATGCTATTCCCTCCTTAAGCCAAATGTGAAGAGAGTAAGCTTCACTTTTTTCTTCTCATCTCCACCCTTTTCCCCTCCAAGGAAAAAAAGCTTTTTCTTGCCTCTTTTATGAGAGATAATTTGACCCATTCCATTTCTCCCTTTCTCCTCCCAATATATACCTCTCTCACCCTTTAATTTTATTATTTTAGATATCATCCCTTCCTATTCAACTCATCCTGTGTTCTCTGTCTTTATCTATCTATCTATCTATCTGCCTGCCTGCCTATCTGTCTATCTATCTATATGTATATATGTGTGTGTATGTGTATGCATGTGTGTATGTATAATCCCTCCAACTACCCAAATACTGAGAAAAGTTTCAGGAGTTACAAATATTATCTTTCCATGTAGGAATGTAAATAGTTCCACTTTAGTAAGTCACTTATGATTACCCTTTCCTGTTTACCTTTTCATACTTCACTTGATTCTTGTGTTTGAAAGTCAAATTTTCTATTCAAAGACTGTTGTCTTTTCATCAAGAATGCTTGAAAGTCCTCGATTTCATTGAATGACCATTTTCTCCCTGAAGTATTATACTCAGTTTTGCTTGGTAGGTGATTCTTGGTTTTAATCCTAGTTCCTTTGATTTCTGGAATGTCATATTCCAAACCCTTTGATCCCTTAATGTAGAAGCTGTCACATCCTGGGTTATCCTGATTGGATTTCCACAATACTGGAATTGTTTCTTTCTAGCTCCTTGAAATATTTCCTCCTTGACCTGGGAACTCTGAAATTTGGCTACAATATTAGGAGTTTTTCTTTTTGGATCATTTTCAGGAGGTGATCAGTGAATTCTTTTAATATTAATTTTGCCCTCTGGTTCTAGGATATCAGGGCAATTTTCCTTGATAATTTCATGAAAGATGATATCAAGGCAGTTTTTGTGATCATGGTTTTCAGGGAGTCCCATAATTTTTATATTGTCTTTCCTGAATCATTAGTTTTTCCAATGAGATACTTCCCATCCTGTTCTGTTTCTTTGTTCTTTTGGTTTTCTTGTAATTTCTTGGTTTCTCATAAAGTTATTAGCTTCTGTCTGCTCCATTCTAATTTTTAAAGAAATATTTTCTTTCAACCTCCTTTCCCATTTGACTAATTCTGCTTTTTAAAGCATTCTTCTCCTCATTGGCCTTTTGTACCTCTTAGGCCAATTGAGTTAGCCTATTTTTAAAGGTGTTATTTTCTTTAGCATTTTTTGGGGGGGTCTCCTTTAGCAAACTGATGATTCATTTTTCATGATTTTCTTGCATCATTATCATTTCTCTTCCCAATTTTTCCACCTCTCTTGCACGATTTGCAAAGTAGTTTCTGAGCTCTTCCATGAGTTGAGACCATTTTATATGTATTTTAGAGGTTTTCGATGCAAAATCCTTGACTTTTATGTCTTCCTCTGATGGTTAGCATGGTTCTTGCCCATCTGAAAGAATGAAAGAACATGCCTGTTCACCAACAAAGCAACCTTCTATAGTCTTATTTTCCCCCTTTTTGGGGCATTTTGCCAGCCAGTTACTTGGCTTTTGAGTCCTTTGTCAAAAGAGGATATACTCTGGGGACCTGTAAGTTCTCAGTTTCTCCAAGGTGGCACAAGCAATAGAGAGGAGTTTACTCTTCTCCTGGACTGTGCTCTGGTCTGGGAGATACCAAAAGTTTTCTTCCCAGGATCTGCAAGTAAAATTCCCTTTCCAGAGCCTCCACCAGCTCCACCATGCCAGCTAGCACTCTTCCTCATCCCAAGGCTGCCATTCAGGGATGAGACCCAGATCAGTGGCTCAATTCCCCCAAGGTCATTAGGCCAAGGGCTCCAAAAATGGATGTTGCTGCTGCTGCTGCCGCCACAGCAGTCACCTGAAGCTCGGGCTAGAGGAGGACTCTGCTCACTTCTCACCTAGGTGCAAAAGCTTTCTCACTGACCTTTGAAGCCTTCTTTGGTGTTTGTGGGTTGAGGGATCTGAGAACCACAAATGTTCCTGGGGTTTCTGCCCCCAAGGCCTGTTCTGGTCCTGTCCCTGCTGGTACCACATGGCCAAGGCTGTGCTTGGCTTCCTGGGCTGTGCTCTGCTCCTTGACCCATGCAATAGACCTTTCTTTTCAGCTTTACGGGCTACCTTGGGCTGGAAATCTCTTTCCCTCTGTCTTTTTGTGACTTTTGATGCTCTAGAATTTGTTTAGAGTCATTTTTTACAGGTATTTTATGGGCTCCAGGGGAAGAGATAGAATAGTTACATCTTTCTTCTTCACCATTTTGCTCAAGATCTGGAGGTAGTTCAATTTGAGCAACCCTATTAATACTATAACACTTGAGCCCCCACCACTATATTTTCCAATAACAAATCAGTCACAAATACTCAGCCTAAAGTATTTCAATGTGAACATTGAATTTACACTAATTCCAGCCATAAAATTTGATCACACTATCTCATCAATGATTATTGTTTTGGTGAAGCAGGGTTAAAGACACTTAAAGTCTCAGAATTATAAAGGACACACATGGAATATACATGTGGCCGAGTTAATCTACAACTTCTCTCTCAGGAACTGTGCATAAAAGTTCCCTGATGAGTTGAGCATTTTTTCCACTGCAAACTGAGCTGATTCATGTTGTGCTGGACTATCTACTTCCCCCTAACCACAAGCCCACTGGGCATGACATTTTAACTGGATGAGTCGTTCTTCTGAGATGCTTCTATGATCCTCCACTACTAAATTATTCCTTTGCTGAGATGCTTGTTCCTTGACAACAGCTATACTATCAGTTTCTTCTACCTTCAGGTTTAGCTGGTATCTTCAGCTGCAGTAGCATAATTTAGGAAATAGTTCATTTAGGAAAATATAGTGAATCTTCTCAAGGTTGCAGAATGCCTCCAGTTTTATGCACTTGTCAAATCCTTCTTCTTCACTTTTTAGTAAGAGGTAACAAATTCAGAGAATTGTCTTCAGTTTTCTCTTCTTTTCCTTACTCTTGTCTACTCTTCCTTTAAAAAAAACAAGTGGCAAACTGTAGAAAATATAAAATACCAGGGAGTCTACTTTTCAAGAGATTATAGGAGGAAAATACAAATTACTTTTCGTACAAATAAGGGTAGATCTAATTAATTGAAGAAATATTAATTGCGCATGAGTAAGACAAGTCAGTATAATAAAATGACAGAGCTATTCAGTGCCATACTAATCAAACAACCAGAAACTAGAAAAATATAACAAAATTTATAAGGAAGGAAAATAGGCCAAAAATTTCAAGGGAATAAATTTATAACAACAACAATGACATGAAGGAAGGCATTCTAAACAGTTCCAGATTTCAAATTATAGTATAATATAGTAATTATCAAAACAAGTTGATAGTGGCTAAGAAATAGGGTGGTGCATCAGTGAAATAGATAAGGTACACAATATACAGTAATAAATGACCATAGTAATCTGGTGTTATATAAGTTCAAAGATTCAAGCTTTGGGGATAACAATTCAACTTTTAAAACAAAATTGCTATTAAAAAATAGAAAGTAATCTGGCAGAAACTGATGCAGGCCAACAGTTCACCGACATAATATATACCAAGATAATGTCAAAATGGATAAATAATTTAGACATAAAGAGAGATATCATAAGTAAATTAGGGAAATGTGGAAAAATGTACCCCTGTCAGAACTACTAATTTATAGTTCATGACCAAAAAAGAACTAGAGAAAACAATGGGAAGTAAAATAGATAAGTTTGATTAAATGAAAATTAAAAAAAAAAAGCTTTTGCATGCAAAAACCAAAAAAAAAAGCAAAGCTAATGCAACAAAAATTTGAAAGGAAAAAGAAACTGGAAATTATACTGTTTCGCTGATAAAGTCATCGTTTCTCAAATGTATAGAAAACTGAACTAAATTTATAAAGAGTCATTCCATAATTGATAAGAATATGAACAGGCAGTTTTCAAAAGATATCAAGCTACCAATAATTACATGAAAACTGTTTTAAGTCACTATTGATTAGAGATATGCAAATTAAATGACTTTGAGATACCACCTTATGTCAATCAGATTGTCTAATAGGACAGAAAAAGAACATGACAAATGCTGGAAGGGATGTGGAAAAATTTGAACACTACTGTACCGTTTATAAGGTTGTGAGCTAGTCCAGCAATTCTGGAAAATAATTACGACCCATATGCAAAGAACTACAAAGCTGTACATACTTTTTGAGCCAACAATACCACTACCAGGTCTATATCCAGAAGAGATCAAAGAAAAGGACCCATTTATCCAAAAATATTTAAAGCAATTTTTTTTGGTGGAAAAATATTGGAAATCAAGAAAATGCCCATCATGTGGGAAATGGTTGAACATGTTACAGTATTTGATTATGTTGTAATATTACTTACTGTATTATAAGAAATTACAAGCAGGATGGTTTCAGGATAGAAAAAAAAACCTTGGAAGATTTACATGAATTCATGCAATGTGAAGTGGGCAGAACTAGGAGAATATTGAACAGAGAAACAGCAATATTGCAATGATACTTAACTATGAAATATAGCTACTTTGATCAAGTCAATGTTGTAGGACAATTCCTAAGGACACATGATGAAAAAAACTATCCATTTCCAAAGAGTGAATTGTTGAACTCTCAATGCACATTGATATTTTTTCTTTTTTTACAGTTTTATTTTCCACCATGGATAATTTAGAATCATGTTTTACATGACTTCATAGGTATAATCAACTTCAAGTTGCTTACCCTTTCAAGTAGGTGGCAGAGAGGAAGAGAATTTGGAACTCAAAATTTTAAAAAATGATTGTTAAAAATTTTACATGCAGGAGAAGCCAAGATGGCGGAGTAGAAAGACTCACATATGCTAGCTCTGAACCCACAGCTCATGGATTTCCTGTAAAAAGAAATCCCAACAAATTCTTAACCGTGGAAGCCATGCAATAATGGGGTGAAGGAGATTTCCATTCCAGAGAGCTCTGAAAAACCGACCCCAAAGTTCTGTCATGGACCAGATGGGAGTGGAGCCCAGCCCTGCCTTGGCTGTGTGGCAAAGAGAGGAGAAGATCGAGGCAGGCTTCAGGGACAGAATCTCCAGTGGCTACGAAGTTGTCTCCACCCACAGGTGCACAGGTCAGCGAGAAAGACGTCTGGATGGGCTGAGAGGGAGCAGAGTGTCTCCGTGACTTAGGCCACCTCAGGAGGCAGTGGCAGAGGCAGTGGCAGGCAGAGGCTCCCTGAGCAGGCAGAGGCTCCTGCCAAGCTCCATTACAGAAGGTCTCTGCATAAACCCCCTGAGGTAACTGAGCCTGGGAGGCGACCCTGCCCCT
This sequence comes from Potorous gilbertii, assembly GCA_028658325.1. NCBI lineage: Eukaryota > Metazoa > Chordata > Mammalia > Diprotodontia > Potoroidae > Potorous > Potorous gilbertii. The sequence goes on along the minus strand of CM053774.1, from coordinate 64,180,228 downwards.
ACCTGAGCACCAGAACTTAAGCTCCCATTGAATAGCAGCCAGGCCTGCCACCAAAAGCCCTGATGTTGGGGAGCAGGATTTGAATCTCAAACCCCAAGCACTAGCTGGGCGGATTTAGGCGGGCATGGACAGGAATCACAGAAGTCAAGTACCTGGCTGGGAAAATGCCCAGAAAAGGGAAAAAAAAATAAGACCATAGAAGGTTACTTTCTTGGTGATCACATGTTTCCGCCCTTCCTTTCTGATGAGGAAGAACAATGCTTACCATAAAGTAAAGATGTAGGAGTCAAGGCCTCTGTATCCCAAACATCTGAAATAGATATTCAATGGGCCCAGGCCATGGAAAAGCTCAAAAAGGATTTTGAAAATCAAGTTAGACAGGTGGAGGAAAAACTGGGAAGAGAAATGAGAGAGATGCAAGAAAAGCATGAAAAATGGGTCAATACCTTAATAAAGGAGACCCAAAAAATGCTGCAGAAAATAACACCTTGAAAAACAGGCTAACCTAATTAGCAAAAGAGGTTCAAAAAGCCAATGAGGAGAAGAATGCTTTCAAAAGCAGAATTAGCCAAGTGGAAAAAGAGGTTCAAAAGCTCACTGAAGAAAATAGTTCTCTCAAAATTAGAATGGAACAGATGGAAGCTAATGACTTTCTGAGAAACTAAGAAATCACAAAACAAT
>CM053774.1:64110281-64179047 GCA_028658325.1 Potorous gilbertii | reverse complement strand
AGAAGGGAGGGATGAAAGAAGAGAAGGCAGATTGGTGATAGGGGAAATTAGAATGCTCAATGTACTGGGGTGGGGGGAGGGGACAAATGGGGAGAAAATTTTGAAACCCAAAATTTTGTGAAAATGAATGCAAAAATAAATAAATTTATATTCAAAATAATAATAATTCAGGGTATCAAGAAAAAAAACAATAAAAGAAAAGAAAATCAGAAGACAAAAATGTGAAGTGACTTGCTGGGTGATCACATAGATAGTAGGTGAATGAGGCTGTGTTCAAAGTCAAATTTTCCTGATTCTAAGTTCCACCCATCTATTGTACCACTTAAGCTATTATTTCCTGGTATAGTTTTCTAGATAGTAGATGACAACGTAGTTCAGGAATGAGGAAGAGATATTAAGTCTAGATATTTCTCATTTGAAGTCTTATAAATGGAGATAATGACTGAATATATTGCAGATGTTGCAATTATCAAGAACACGTAGAAAAGAGCTGAGAGAGCACAAGACACAGTTTTGATGGGAACAAGAACAAGAAACATAATAATCCTGAAAAGGTTAAGAGCAACCAATAGGCATCAGCAGAACCAGGAGAGCCAATTGTCATGTAAGTCAAGGGCAGATTACCTTTCAATTATTTTTTAACTACCTAGAACTAGCATTAGTATATCATTAATTGTCAGAACAAAACAAAGAAGCATAAATTTCTTAGGGCTGGATGAGAACTCAGAGTTCATGGACTCCAACTCCCTCATTTTACATATGAAGGAATTAAGTCTCAAAGGAGTTAAACATACCTTAGTGATATACCAAAGAATGATCTATATATGTTTTACATGTGAAAGGGACTTAATTGAATTTGTCATATGTACTGTTAAATTTCAAAAGACCTTGATATTAATTTACAAGATCAACCAAAATCGAGAGACAGTCTCAACTGAAGTAATTTAAGAATACTGAGTCTGTTCAAAATTTCTTTGTAATAAACTGATCATCTTTATGTATTCATAAGAGAAATCTCTTTCTGGGAAGTGAGAGTTGCCATAGGTATTTGTGTGGCACTTGGGTGTTAAGGACTATGTCAGAATGACAATTGGCACCATAACTACAATAAGTCAGTTATTAATATATCAGAAAAATTAATTTAGGTTTTACTGTTAACCACTTCTGGACATTAATTTGGGAAAAAATAGGATTAGGGAACAAGTGATAAAATGGAGAAAGTAATGTATCTTGATGGGTAATGTGAAATTTATAAAAAGTAATTTTTCATTTTCCAAAATAAAGTCTTGCATTAATTACTAGTAATAGTTCAATTTGATTAATGAAGAAAGTATCTGTTATTATATCATATAATATATATCATATGATTATATCTGATCTCATTTTTTATTTTACATTTATATATATTTTATATCTTATATCATATGATATTTTATTTGACCCACAAAAATAAGTACTAAAAAAAGATTATAGTAAGACATATTGAAAATCATCAATCAACAAACAAATATTTTCCTAGTATCAGATGGTAAAAATTGAGTTAGGATACCTGTAGTTCAGAAGCTACAGAACCTGTCTTATGAATATCAACTTGAACTATTAAACTTCCAGTCATGTTTTTTTTTTGAGGAATAGGAAACCTATGATTTCATCAGTGATGAACACTCACAGGGAGAAAACTCACTCTTCAGATGTAGATTGGCATCTGCTTTGAAACTTAAATGGTTTGAGGATTTCTCTGGAGCACTGATTAATTAAATGAATTGCCTATAGTCAGGATGTATCTAAGATGGAACTTGAACTCAAATATCCATTCACTGTCCCATAATTCCAAATTGCCATTCTAACCTTGTACTAGACATAGAGCATTTGCTATCCAAAAGGTTATATAGACTAAAAATATAAATGAATTCAGTAAAAATTAAAATATATATATATATAAAATCTTGAATGATAGATCAACAATGAGTTATTGAAAGAAAGTTAAGTGTGTTCGGTAATAATAGACAGCATTAAATAATTTGAGGTTTGCAAAGTGTTTTACAAATGTTATTACATCTTCATAACAATTCTGAAATTAAGGTGCTATTATTAGTCATATTTTATATATGAAGAAACTGAGGGAGACAAGATTATATGACATGCCCAAGGACACAAAACTATTGTGTACTTGGCTATTAAGTATCAAATTCAAACTTAGGTCTTTCTTTTCTACTTTCTGTGCCCCCTTAGTATGGGAAAGACTGTGGGTATAACCATGCTTTCCCAAATTACCCACTGTCATATCCCTGGGCTGTATTGACTACTGATTATGTGGCTTGAACGTTTTTTCCATTAAAAAATAGAAAAAAGAGGAAATTATGCCTATTGATAGATGGAATCGCTGTGGTCTTTAAGGTACTTAGATAAGACTTCATGATAGTCTTCTTTTGATGCCTCATTATTGCCAAGGTAACAAAAGGTTTGGAAAGTCTAAGATTTCTCTTAAACTGGAAAGGATTGCAGTACAGGGATGATGACACACAGTATATCTGTTATGTGAAGAGCAATCACTGTAAAATTGAGAGACATTGATTCAGCCCCACAAGATTGTCCACCAGGTTTTAACCTTCATTTGTTCAACAGGCACTCATAAATACAAGTACAGAACAGAGTTATGAGCTGAAGTGACTAAGGGAGTAACATACAAGGAAATCATAGACCCTAGAGGTATTGAAGTGCATTTTAGCAAAGAGAATACTGTGACCCATATATTAAATGACTATGCATGTAATAGGGATAGCCTCAGGCATTTACTAGGTATGTGATGCTGGGCAAGTCATTTAATCCTGTTTGCCTCAGTTTCCTCATCTGTAAAATGAGCTGCAGGAGGAAATGGCAAACCACTCCAGTATCTCTGCTATATATTATATTATAATTGTATTTATATATAATGTAATGTAATGTAAATAATATATTATATTATATATTATGTTACATACATATAATATATTATATATTTATAATTATATATAATAAACTTATAAATACAGGTACAGAACAAGGTTATGAAATGAGTTTACAGTTAGAAACAATTGAAATGACTGAACAACACAATAACAACAACAATGGAATATATTTTGCTTGACTATGCATATATGATAAAAAAGGTTTTTGTTTTTGTCCAATGGGATTGGAAGGAGGAGAAAAAGAAATGACCCTAATACAAGTTTTATATCCTCTACCCCATACTACCACTCATTGAAAACATTACTATCCCTATTTTGCAGTTAAGGAAACAGGAAAAACAACCTCCGCATGGTCCCATACCTAGTAAGCATAAAAACTCAGATTAAAATCTAACTTTCCAGATTCAAAATCATGATTTTCCCATTTTCATATATTGCTTTTATTACTACTTTGAAGTACTCTGCAAAATGATGTTCAAAGAGAATTGAACAGATATAATCCATTGGCTCAAAGTAGCATGTGAACTAAAAGAGAAACTGGAATATAAACAGAACTATTGCGGATAGTTCTAAACAAAAACATAATGCATTGATTATTTTCAGTGTTTGAAAAGCCCCTAGACTGTAAACTCCATGAAAACAAATGTGTCATATGTAAACTACTTCTTTGTTCCCAGTACCTGGCATGGTGCTCTGCACACAGTAGTTGTCCAATAAGTTTGTTGCATTAACAAGGGAGTGTGGAATGGGGAAAGAGGGCTGGAGCTGGAATCAGAGGAACTGAGTTTAAATCATAGCTCTACTTATCATTCCCTCTGTAACCCTGTGCAAATCAATCTGAGCTTCAGTTTTCTCATCTGGAAAATACTATGGCTGGACGACATATTTTGAGGTCCCTATCATCTCTAGGTCTGTGATCTTATAAGTGAAAATAAATCTGTAGTGCCTCTATCGAGCAGTAAATGAAGACAAAATAGTCCGAAGGGAACAACCAATTTAACTTCAGAGAAGCTTCTTAAAACAGGGAAGAGGATAAAGGGGGAGCATTTTGTGATTCAGAAAATGTAAATATCCACTGGAATAGCAGTAAGTATAAAGCTACTTCAACGGACACCCTAAGGTTGCTGTGTATACAGGAAGAAAACTTAGGGGTAGTAGTGGAGTGAAATTAGGAATTTGTGGGGGTTTTCTTTCCCCTGGGAGGGACATTGGTTTTGAATTTTAACAGAAGACAAGGGAAATAAGGTAATTGTGAGCGTTTTATTCAGGATGTTTAGGTTTTCATTGACAGGGTAAAAGAAAGCTCTTGAAGCCTTAATAGACAAAGGGTGCTGTCCAGAGTTTTAGTAAAACAAAGATCCATCTGCGATCTGGAAGGACACTTTTCTCAGCATTCTCCCCCTTCCCCAACAGTAAAAAGATATAGGGCAATAAAGTGGGATTCCCCCCACTTCTCCAAATCTCTCACCTCTCCCCTACACACACACACACACACACACACACACACACACACACACACACACACACACACACAAAATCTTCCTCTTTGATGTACTCTGGTGGTTCATTAAAGAGAACGCTCAAGAGCTGTTGTGAAATAAAATCAAATAGAATTGATGCCTAGTCCGTGGGACTTTGCTACCATTTTCTCCAGGAGCACAATTTGGAAATGAAAACACTAGAGTCGAAATCCGCCAAGTGTGGAAGGGGGGTTAGAGGACACCCTCATACGCACAAACACACTTTAAGTTGGTCTGCCACCCTCTCCTCTAAGAACCAGGGATCCCCAAACTGCACAGCTAAGGGACCTTAGTCGGGTTCAGAATCATCATCTTCTCCTCTACAGTATCTTCTCTCCACCCCCACCCCCACCCCAGTCCCTGGCAACCACATACAGTCCCACTTTCTTCGCATGTGCCCAACGCCAGCTCCTTTAAAGGGCAAAGTGGTAAGTACCGCCTGTAGTCCCAAAGGAACTGTCAATCCATGGGACCGGGGTGCTGTGATTGGCGAGAAGGACAGCGTTGCCTGGTACCTCCCTCACCCTCATTCGGATTGCCAGCGGTCTTTTGGTTTGGATTTTGCTGGAATGTGGAGAGCGGGCTTTGGACTGAAGCCTGAAACAGGTGCAAGAGCGGAAACAGAAACGGGTGGCGGGGAAACCCTGCTGCAATTGAGTTCTCTAGTCCAGTGGGCTCGGAATCCTGAAGTGGGTCGATCTCCTTCCTTGCGGTGCACAACTCTGCTAGAGCTTTAGCGAGCTGTTTGTCCACAGAGAAGAGGAATTACAGACTCTTTCCTCTCTATCTTCATCACGCTCCCTTTCACCGGTGCCAGTGCGTAAATCACCTGCGTTTCTGCCACCTCTGCGTTTCTCCTCCACTCATTGTTCTAAAAAAAGGAATCCTGTTCGAAATCGCAGGTGCAACTGGCTATTGGGAGCTGTCTAAGGTTCTGAAGCTTCCCCAGGCGCCCTCTTTATCCAGGAACTATTTGGTAGTTTGTGTTTTCTATCACGTCCGTTCTTTTTCCTCATGTCTGCGATACTCCTGCCTTCAGTAATGTAAATGACTGATTAAAAAATGGCCCACGTGAAATATTTTCGGATAGCTGCTTCGGGATTTTACTTCTGGGAAGCAGCTGTGTTACTCAGGTGAGTCCACTTGTAGGTAACGATTGGGTAGAATTCCCTCTGTCTCCCACTGATTACAAGCACTTTGTTTCTGGTAAAACAGTGACTGCTCTTCCTATGTAATACTAGCGGAAGGTGTCTCTCCTGCCTCATCTATTTTTCTAGCTCTGAGATTTTGAAAGAAAATGAAAAAGAACTAGATGATTGAAGGTAACTTTCTTCTAGTTGCCCTGGTGTTTTGACGACTGAATTTCAGTAATTGATCTTTACCTTTCACAGTCATTACTTTCCTTTGCGATGAAGGTATCCCCAGAACAATTCATCATTTGGAAAGTCTGGATTGCCTATTGCTTCCCCATTTCCAGATTTCCTATGGAGTTTTCCCCTTCAAAATGGGTTCATTTCAGTTTTTCAGGTCTGTTGCTTTATATATAAAAGTTGTACAAAGTTTGATAACTCACTGTTGGATAACCTTTTTAAAGGTAAAAATTAAAGTTCAGGAATAATTCTCACAAAAGGGAAATTCTGAAGGGAAGAGAAATACTGATACCTAGAATAACAGAGGGAGAATTAATGTTAGGAGGTTTGAATTCTCTGTAATGGGATTTCCCTTAATACAAGTCTTTCATTATATTCACCAGGTCCCGACCTGTTTAGGGAAAATATTAATCTGATGATACACCTCTTCAAACAATTAGTCTTAAGAAATAGGCACACATTGTGGTTCAGTGAGAATTTGTTGACTGCTAGCTATTTCTTACAAAATTCTTTCTCCTTTTAAAAATCTTGCAAAAAGGAGGAAGGAGGAGAGTAGGCAAAGAGTGTGGAAGCTTTCTCATCTTTACTGTTTCTTAATTTTACATTACAAATGTTCTAGTCTTACTTATGAAAGTATTGTACAGTACTCTCCTTCGACCAAGTAAAGATAAAATTAAATTTAAATGCACGGGTGTGTAATAGATCCCTTCAGTAATAGTGAGCTTGCCATATTACTAATTAGAATTTTGTTCTAAAATGATTTTTCTTTCTATTTGAGTGTATTCATTATCAGTTTACTTTTATTTCCTAGTGTTGGAAACCTTTGAAATATGCTTTAAACAAATTGAAGAAATCCTATCAAAGAATATAGGAGGGGGGGCTAGCATGTCTGCATGTAAGAGAAAGGAATTAGAAGAGCAAATATGAGGGTGTACTTTTAATGTTATTGCATATTTTATTTCAGCAATGAAAGGGTAAGGATATGTGGGGCAGGTGTTTGAAACACAACTTCAGTTCATTCTTGTACATTTCATATAACTTCATGCTTTCTTGAAACTTATAAACCACAGTATTTAAATGAAATAAAAATGCAAGGCTTTCCTAGTTAAGACCATTGAGATCTACTTACAGTATTAGAAATCAGGTGATAAAATGAATTTTATAACTGGATATCATTTTACTTTTATGCCATAACATTAAAATATGTCTTCTTTCTCATAAAAAAGGAAGTGAACAATATGTTAAGGAAATTGACATTTTTTTCTGTTAGAAGCATTATTTGGAATTGGGAGGACAGAATTATTAAAATGTGTATAAGCAATTATATTTTTTTAAATTGGTGTAGTAACACTTTATTTTTGAATGCTATTGGGTCAAAATATCTCTTCAACAATACCCTTAAATTACTAGGTTCCATGATCTTTATTGAAATAATTGGTAATGTGTATGAATTGGTTGTACCTTGTGAAAGTTTTTCTGTTAACTGAAATTACTTTAGTCTTAAGATGCAGCTATTGAAATGAAATTAAGAAAATTTCCACACACATAGAGATTCAGTGTGGAAGTATGAACTCTACTTTGTTTTTGTTTTAACTTTTTTGTTTTTGTTTGTGCATGAAAATGAATATATTTTTTCTTCATCATGTTACAGGTTGGTATTAGAATAGTCCTTCATCCAATGAGAAACTTTCACCTTCAATAGAAAAGGAAATATTTGCTGCTCAGGGCATAATCAATTAAGTACAAAACTTCCTTAAGTAGAACTGAAAAAGAAATCTCCCCCTACTGGCAACATTGTATAAAAGTGATTTTTATAAAGAAAGAGTTCTTGGATTATATCCTTTGAAAAGTAACAAAAATTTTTCCTGATATCATTGTTTATAGAACCAAAAACAATAATTGTATGTAACGGTATGCCATAACTTTAGTATTATTGATTCATAATTGAAATTGTTTCAAAGCTCTACATTCAAAAACACCCTTTTCAGGATAATTAGGGAAATTTGAAACTATATATCAGTAGTCATATATGTGTGTGTGTGTGTGTGTGTGTGTATTAACCGATAAGACATTTAATAGAATAAACTTTTGCAATATTGCTTTTGATCACTATGATATAGGGGTCATGGTTTATTTTATTTTACTACTATGCTATTATTTACTACTATTCCCCTATTTGTTCAGGCTATTTCTATGTTAACCTGTATGGTGATTTTATCCATCCTTGTACTAATTTGATATTATGTTTGACTTAATAAGCAATAAGCTAATACAATTCATAAAAATATTATTTGGCTAGTAAGGTGTAATGGAGAAGACCAATATATTAATGTTAATTTTATGTCATTTCTATAGTGATACTCATTGATTTATGGGTATTTCCTTTATATTCCTTATATTTTTAATTATCAGAATGATCTCCAAATTAGGAATTGCTATGCAATGGTAGTTACCTCCCCAAATGTTTTTCACATCTATACAAACACTCTGCATCTATAAAGTTGGATGAGGAAGGTGGGAGGTGATCCTATTAACTGAGTTTTCAAGGCAAATAGAGATTCTAAGAGGTGGTAGTAAGAAGGAAAACCATTGCAGAACAGATGATAATTTGAGTTAAATACAAGAAAATAATAACAAAGCTATTCTGATTGCAATATAAGAGTGTGGGAAAGAGCAATAATTTGCAATAAGGGTAAATGTAGTTTGAGGACAGACTAAGAGCTTTAAAACTCAAGTTTACTGATGGATAAGGTTGAGGAGTATAGCATGCAATGCAGTCAGATCTGAATTTTAGAAATATCAACTTGGCAGCTATGTGGACAATGGCTTTCATTAGGGAGAGACTTGAGATGAGAAAGCAATTTAGGAAGTAAGAGAAATTTTCTAGATGAGAGATGATGAAGACCTAAACAAGAGCAGTAGGTAGAGAGAAGGGGATGTATGTGAAAGATGTTGTGCAGGTGAAAGTAATATTTATGTGGAGTGAGAATGAGAATGACACAGTAGACATGAATTTGAGTGACTGGAAGGATAGTGGTGACTTCAACAGAATTTTGGAAATTTCCAAAAAAATTTGGAAGAGAGGCCTGTTTTGGAGGGGAAGGATTAATTTTGTTCTAGAAATATTAATCTTAAGATACGGGAGGAACATCTAGCTAAAAATGTCCAGTAGGTAATGATGTAGAACTAGAGCTCATTGACAAAGGACATGTTAAGATCATTAGATAATTAAAATCTCTATACATTCATTCTCCCTTGAATTCCTCTACCATCCAGCAAAAATGAATTTTCTAAGAACCTGGTAATTAGTATGCAAGATCAGAAAGATTAAGGGCATGATGAAGTAAAATGGTAAGGTTACCAATATGTCATCCATGGTATCTCCCTGCTTGCTTGAATTTTTCATCATTAGGGTCACAAAAGAGCAAACAGTAAAGAGAACCACTGGCTTGTAAAGGACAGATGAACTACATAATAGGAATGTATATAAATTTCACAACTTTCCTAAAGGTTAGCCCTAAGGAGAATGGTAAACTTGAAAGAATCTGTTTTAAGAATGATCTGTGCCATACTGTAAACTATTTTGGTACTGTGAAGATCAATAGAAACATACCTGGTAAAAGGGAGGTGAAATAAGGCGTCTTTCTATGTGAAGAGGTTTGTATAACATATTGTGTTATGTTTAGAATTTCAAGAATACCATTGCATAATTATCAGATAAAAATAATTATCACCTCCTGTATATTAGCATACTTGTAATAGAAAAAGATTGAGGTTGATGTGTTAATGAGGTAGTGGAACTAATAGAACTAGAGGCTTAGAAAAAGGAAATGACTTGAATTTCTTCCACTTTATTCTTTGATTTTTTGTGAAATTATGCTTTGATTTCTTCCTGCTCCAATTCAACCTATACATCTGCCAAAATGGTCTTCCTGAGGCACAATTCTCCTGTTTCCTAACTCAAAAACAGAAAACTATTTCTGACAATAAGATCTAGGCTCTTCAATCTGCTTTGGAAGGTCCTTTATTTGCTCCCTCTGCTGTATTCAACCAGTCTCTCATTTTTCCTTTAAAACAATTCTTAAGGAGTCAAAATAAGCTGCTTGTCTTCCATAGAACACAACTTACTTTCCCTCATTATGTCATTTATGTTGCATATAAGGTATCTGAGGAGCAATCTCTCCTCTCTATATATGAGGAGTGCCCTTCCCTATAGCAATCCTTCCTTAGGAGGATAAAAAGTTTAAATTGTAAGGATGTCAAGTGTAAGAATCACCTTACAATTTACCATAATAAATTTTCCTTGATAAATATCATCTGAACACCATAATTCTTACATTTTCAATTTGTGTGATATAACTTACCTATTGATGCTTTCTTCTATGTGATTTTATTATAAGTGTTGCTGTCTCCCTCAGTATAAGATAAGCTTAGATGACCTCTGAGATCCCTTATGACCGAGTAGATGTATGTGTGCGTGTGTGTGTATACACACATAGTGAATATATATACATACATACATACATACATACATATAGGTATAAGTGTCTATATCCTCCAGGAACAAACAACACACCACTAGCACAGTACATAGAAGAAAAACTTGCTGAATGGCTAAATTCTGATTGTCTTGTAGGCTCATAGTCTAGTATGGTCCTGGGAATGAATAACATGTCCATCATTAATAGATTGCCTTAGCTAAGTTTATAAAATCTCATTGTGGTTGTCATGGACATTTCAGCTGCAACATCTGCTCTGTGACTGAAGAGAGTTCCAAAACTAACAAATTCATATTTCTTGAAGTTTTGAAGTAGAATTGGAAATGTTCAGAGGCATGAATATAACTATAAATCAATAATCCACACATATGAAGTATCTGTAATGTACTAAAAGTTATGATAAATGTTCAAAAAGAATTGGATGGACAGATGTGTCTAGACTGAGGAGAAACTTGAAAATCATATGGGGGAATTATTGTTATATTGTTATATACTCACAATTCTAGACTTTTGTTCTTTATGAATCTAATATAGGTTCCTGGACAGAGGAGCAAGACCATATTTAAAGTTTTCTTTTAGAAATGTCAACCTGACAGCCTTATGACTAAAGGGATTGGAAAGGAAATGATGTTGAAATGGAGATTAAGAGATTAATTTGAGGGGCATTGCAAAGAAACAATAATAAGAGATTCTATTGATTTGGTATAAAGATGAGGGAAAAGTTCAGATAACTCAAAATTTTTAGCCTAGATAATAATAGTATGGTTGTATCACCAACATAAATGAGATAACTGGGAAGAAAAGATATATTGAACATATGGAAAGATTTAGTTGTGGTGATATTAGAACATTTACATGGAAATCAGTCAATCAATAAAGGCAGCTGGATAAATAAGTTGCAATCCCAGGTGAGAGATGAAGTTTGAACAGTCATCTACATAGATTTATAGTTAAAACCACCAGAGCATCTAGTTTCATCAAAGGAGAATGGCATAAGGAAGCACAGAATGTAGAAGAAACATAGTTGGAGAATAGGAAGATGTAAAGGAAATGGGTAAAGTGAGCAGAAGCAGCCCATTTGTCTTATTATGACTAGAAAGTTTAATGAATAACATACAAGGTACTAGTGGAATATTCGTTCATTCCAGAAAGGCATAAGATATATTGCTGTGCAAGACTTTGTCATACTTGGTCTCCCATTTTGCCCTCATGGAAAAAAACAAAGTTATACATAAAAACTGAATACTTAGAAGGTGATTTTGTCCTGAGACTAGACTGGTCCTTGATGGACTCCAGATAATAAGAGATTATGGAATTTTATATTGCAACAGAAAAAGGAAATTAGAATCTCTTACAAATGAACTAAGGGTAGATATTAGTAAAATTCCTTTGAAGTAAGGGTGTGTGATGGGAGTTAAAAATCTTCCCTGCCCATTGATAGGCCTGAAGTAGGGCTATTGAGGGAGGCCTGATTAGAGGAGACTTGTTTTCTATGAAGGCCCACATCTTTTGCTGATTGTGGATGAGGCACTGGGTCACAAGGGGTTGTGCTTTCTGACTCTGAAAAGAGTATGTTTACTCTGAGGTGAAGTTTTGCTTGGGGACTTAGTTTTTAGAAGAAGGACCACATGCCAGATGAGATTCTGGGCAGCCATTTTAAGAAGCCCCCCAGTCTTGAAAACCCAGATGTTGGTGCTTCTCTCTCAGATAAATGTATGTATTGCCTATAGTCAGTCAGTTGGAAGCCCCATCTGTTAGTCCTACTTGTATTTTCTCTGTTGGTGTAAGTGTTTGATTAAAGTGATTGCTGGCCCCTCAAAAGTCACTTTCCTTTGAGAAATGCGGATCTAAGAACCTTTGCAGCAGGCCCTCCTGTGTATGTCTAAAATAATGAATATTCATCATTCCTCCTTTTTCTATCTACATATTCCCCCTTAGCTCTGGGAAAGAAACTTCCTTCAGGTAACGGTAGAAGGAGACCAAAGTGTTAGATCAAAAGTATTAGATCAAAAAAAAGTGTAAGTATTAAAGAGATTTCAAAGAGTGTGAAAACTGAGGAAAAAAGATTATCATATTTGTCAAAGGACCTATTAATGAACAATAAAAATTGCAGTTCGGTGGATTGGTTGGAGTGAAAACAGATTGAACGGATAAGGAGGAAGTAAGGGAATAGAAAGGAAGACCAGTAGATGAGGAATACAACAGTGAAGAAAGTTAAATCACACAGATATTAAGGATTATAGACATTTACATAATGTTTTAAGGTTTACAAAATGACCCTGTCACAACTTCCTATGGAGCAGGTATTGTTATGTAGTACTCTGTCAATTTTCAGAACAGAAAACTCAAGCTCATAAGGGACTGATTCACTTATGTAACAAATAGACCTCCAAAACAGGACTAGAATTCAGATCTTCTGACTTTGAATAATATTATAATCACTACAATATTCCATAGGGAATGGATAGAGAGCTTGGTGTCTGGGAAAGGTAGAAAAGTATTTTTTTATTTAATTTTTAGTATGTCTTTATGATGGGGAGGTAAAAGGGAAGATTCCCATAAAGAAAAGGAGCTTAAGATACAATGTGGAGAGTCAACAATCATAGAGACTGGATCCTATAAAAGATGGGAAGGGATGGGGTATGGAAATTAATGCAAGGATTAGTTTTAGAGGAGAAGAAATAAATCTCTTCTGAAAATGAGAAGACAAGAAGGAAGATATGGATATGAAGATGAAGTGAAGATAGGGAGACAGGGAAATACAATATATGCTCAATCATTTCCATAAAGCATAATATTAAATTAGAGAATATGAATATATGGAGATAAAAGATATTTTGACCATGAGAATTCTACATGAATTTTTTTAGCACAACATCACAAATTACAATGAAGCATACAATGTCATAGATTTGACAATGTCATAAATTTCACACAATTCTGCCTACATGTAGTTATATTTTTCTGGTTATGAAGGTCAAAATTATAATTAAAAGAAGGTTAGTCACAATGTTATATGTTATCAAAAGATACAGCTTTCAGTCTAGCAGAATATTAGTGTTCATAATGTAGTGATTTATAAAATAACTTGAGGGAACTTATATTTTTAAAAACTCAGATATGATATGGTTACTGACTTGATCAATCTCCTAAATTACAAAACTTGCCTCTATATTTTCATATATTGGCTAAACTTCAGACTAAAACTGTTGGTTTCCATTTGATGGCTAAACGTCAATCCCCATTGAAGAATTTGCTTCTCTTGGCTATGTTCTTAGTGGACAGAAATCTGCATCACAGAAATCACCTCCATAATTATCACCTTTACTACTTGAAGTTTCAGCCAAGAGGTCAAGAACTGAGTTCACAGAGTGGCAGCCCTAGAGATAGTGTTTTCTAAAATGCTGGCTAATAAACTCACACTGCTGCATGTCATAGAGCATTCCTTCTAGGATTAATGATTATAGCACTTAAGAAAATCTCTCTCCTCTCCATTCTCTTTTCCATTTCCTCTTCCCAAGTGACATAAAAACATAATTATATACTTAGCTCTAAGTTTTTCTTCTGCTGTTTGCAAACCTATACAAATTGTGTCTTAGCTAAATCTCCTATCTCCCTATTGGCTAGCATATTTATCTCTATTTACATGATTGCAGCTTAATGCATTCTTATTAAATTGACACCATTCAGTTATTGACTAGACAAGTTTAAATTTCCTTTGTGTTAACTTGTTGTATATGATAAGTATTTTGTCATTTTCTAATTCAATATGATTTTATGAAATATCTCTAGTGGGAAATGGACTAATATGTCATATGCAGAAAGAGATAAAGATAAAAAGGTATAGTTTTTCAGAGGTTATTTCTTGAAATCAGTCTAAGTGAAAGACTCCCAGAAACTGGTTAGAAATCTGAATGTGGAAATCTTACTATTCTAAAAAGTTTTACTCACTTTTGCTGAGAAAATGTCTCTACAAAGCTTTTCTTCTCTTTGGCCTTCATGTTCTAGTTCTTATGGTAAAACAGCAAAGAATAAAGCTTCAGTGTTCAGGCTTCTTTGAAATGCAGATAAGTGATGATTATGAGGCAAAGGCAGAACAAATCACAGAAGGAGGGAAACTGCCAAAAATATTTCATTTAATTTTATTATTTTCACAACATACAATTTTATTTTCCATTATAACAGTTTGATACCAACACAGACTGAGGATTTGAGTAAATTAGGATAAATATTTTCTAAAATGTTGCATGCATTCCATGTCACCCTAAATATGTGAATTATCTGACTGTACCATCAGGGGAAAGAAAGTATTGTCTTACTTTACTGCAAAGCCTACAAAGTGATTTCTGGAACAAAAGTCTTATCTTTGTATCTTCTTCATTGGAGATAAATTATTTCTGGAGATTTTTATTAGTAATATTTTCGTATTTGTGAAGAAAGTCAGGCAGCTAGGTGGCACAGGAGCTAGAACATTTAATTTAAAGTCAGGAAAACCTGAGTTCAAAACCTGAATCAGATATTTATTAGCTGCGTGAATTAGGGCAAGTCTCTTAACTGCCTCAATTTCCTTAAATGTAAAATGGAGATAATAATAGTATCTACCTCCCAGAGTGGCTATGAGAATAAAATGAGATAATGTTTGTTAAGCATTTTGAAAATATCAAAATGCTATATCAGTGATAGCAATTGTTAAGAGAGTGATTTTCAAGAAAAAGAACAAGCTCATTTTTCTCCTTTGTTTTTTCACAACTTACTAGATTTCTATCACATTGGTAATATGCTAGGTGGGATTTTGATTTTAAAAAAAGTAATTCATGGCAAACATTGGGTAATAAATGGGTTAGTGAAGATCTAAGTATAATTGGATGAAAATAATCCCGCTCACCTTACTGTGATTCTAAGAAAAAGCTAATGAATATCTGATGTCATCTTTCCATGAAGCTTCAGGAACAGTCATTAGGGTTTTCTTCCAGAGGTATAAGTAAAGAAAGATTTTTTAAAGTGTTTATTCAATACTGGCTATATGCATAACTCTGTATTAAATACTTGGGGGGAGTCTATACATATATTCAAGCATCTAGTTATGCCAATCCTCTCTCAAATATTTCCTGTGGCTCATCATTCCACTTTGCTGATTATAAAGCAAAATTCTTTGTGTAGAATTCAGGAAAGCATATGAAACAAGATATATCCCAAAAGATGTATAGAATTATATATATACATATATATATATATATATATATATATATATATACATGCCTAATTTCCCTAAATCAACCTAAAACAATTCAACTACAAACCTTCAAATAAATATTAGCAGAATATTTCAATTCCCCTAAATCAACCTAAAACAATTCAACTACAAACCTTCCAATAAAATAATAATGGAATAATGAAAGGAATGAGCAAACAAGGGAGAAAAAAATATGACATAGTGAACAAATTTTATGAAGTAAAAGGCACCAAAGGAAAAAAATCATAATCACCATTTTTCACCAAAGCTGGAAACATTGCAAAACTCAATATGATATATTAAAATAAATTGTTAAGAGTTCTGACTTCACCAAAAGAGAGTAAAAAAAAGCAAGGTAAAATAAAACTTGTGAAGGAAGGGGCTACATGATGGCAGGGATAGCTTTAGAATTATCCATGGATAATATAAACAAAAGTATGAAATCTCCTAGAAATACAGAAGAAGAAGAGTTATCAAAACAAACAAGTAGAAGCAAACTCCAAAAGGTAGAACTCATAGAAAACATAAAGATTATTGACCCCCAATAAAAGAAACTGAGTAATGCACATCTGGAAATAATGAAGTAAAATTATTCATAATTACTGAACTCAAGGGACAAATTGTTGATCAGCACATTCCAAAGAACATCAAGAAGAATGAGACCCAGACTTACCTGACCCCATTGTCCTTAACATTCAAAAGTATACTGAGAAATAATTTCATAAATGGATAAAAAAAATCTTAAACATTATCAAAAACGTACACTTAAATCATGTAAATTTTCTGCCTAAAACTGACATTGATAAAGTGGGGCTATGCTATATTACAAATCAACATAATATGAGTTTCATTCCAAAATTTGCTACCCAAGTAGGAGTAGGCTTCTGTGCCCCCTCAAGAAAATAATTTAACACAACAAAAGAATTCTAACTGCAGAAATTTTCATGTTTTAGAAAATTTTAATGTATATTAAAAAGTATAAAGGAAGATTTAATAAAAGAAAACAGTGGATATTTAAAATACGAATAGCCAATTATTGACAAAATAAGAAATCCCATACAGGGAAAGCAAAACAATAGTAGTGTGGGTAGTTTCAGTCATACATTTTTTCAAAGTAAACACTTGTTATTGGCAGAACAACACAGAAATACTACTGATTTTAATATCTCAATTTCATAATCTTGGGGCACATCAAAACAATGATAAATTTGATTTGATTAAACAAATACCACTCTGAAAACCCTAAGAGGGAAAGCAAAGCAGTTTCAGGATTCTTTCAAGCAATTACTAAGCTAAAGGCTAGAAGTCAGATTTGGCAAAGGGGTTAAGGGGAAACGAATAAAAATACACTTTTAAAAATTCATCATTATAATCTAAATTTTAAGTGAAAAGGAAATGAAGTGAGGAATACATGGAGGGAGAATATAGTGATGAGGTAAAATAATCTTTCACATCATAGGACAAGGTAAGAGTTAAAATTGAGGGGAATAAAACTTAAAGAAGAGCAGAAAGTTGAGAAGTGCCCTGTGCAAAAATAAAAACAAACCCCATCGAAATTTATTTTTATTAGAGGGAATAAATAAGTTATACTTCTTTGTGAGATATGTATTATACTTGTATATGTATACATACAAACAATATATACACACATATGTAATATGGTCTAAGGAAAACTTTTTAGTTATGTTGATAACAAATTACTTAAATTCTTCTATTAAAAGAAAAAGTACTAATTGATGAAAAAAAATATAACCCAACAAGATACTGACGGCAAGAAACATACAAAACAGGAAAAATATATGGATTTAAAATGAAAAAGTATTATAAAAATTTACTGTATTTAGCTCCCTGTAGAGAAGCAGAAGTTGTGATCATGAAATTAGCCAGACAATTGGATTTAAATTCTTTTTAAAATAACAATTAAATATTTAATTTAGTTCATCACCTATCTGTCAGGAAAGATTTAGCATTATTCCACTTAATTATGTGTCTGTTCATATAATTTGAAAATTTCTTTAAAACTGCCCCCTTTATCATTTTTTACAGCAAAATATATTAATTACTTTCATATATCGTAAGTTGTTCAGCTATTCCCCTATTGATTTAAAATAATAAAGCATTAAAGGTCAATGTGGGAAATTAAAGTTGTCATCAACAGAAGAATAGTATATGTGTATGTATACACCTAATAACATTGCATTATTTTTATAAAGGAAAAGTTAACTGCACAAAAATATGTAAATAAAAATAATAGCAGAATATTTCAATTCTCTATCAGTAGGGTGTGACAAACAAAAGGAAAGGAAAATAAAACTGTATTTGCTATATGGAGAAAACAACTTGTGTACAATTTGGAATTTATTTTTAGATAAATTTTCATTAGCACTATAAAAGTTGTTCTTATAAAGTGCAAAGAACATAAAATTTTTGTCTTTCAAATTTAAAAATAAATATAATAATACATCTGTATGTTGTAATCTACAAAAATCATTAAGGATAGAAATAAGCTTAGATGGACACAAAAAATCCGCTTCCAAATAAAATTTGAGGAAAAGAACAAATTATATAAACAATAAAATACAAAAATACAACAATAAAAATTATATTAAAGATAACTATAATATTATTAAAACATATGAAAATATGCAGCAAAAGGCCACTAATGATTTGCATTTGGGACAGGACCAGTGATGTCACTGGAATAAGAAATTCTAGGTGAGGGAATTCCCTCTACTAATACAGATCAGCACTTGCTTTCTATCTTTTAACCTTAGAGAGTTACAGGTTCTGCAAGGTAAAGTGATTTGCCCATAGTTAACAGAGCCAGTATTTGTTATAGTTGGGATTTGAATGTAAGCATTATTAACTTTGAGGCTACTTGTCTATCCATTATATCTTACCTATCAATGAAATACCACATGAGCATGGACACACGTATACCACAAATGGTCTAAGTGAATTCTACTTAATAGTTAAAGAAGAAATAATCTCTATAAAATATTTATAAAAATGAATATGGCACTCATTCGCTAAGTCAAAATATTGTAGAAATATATATTGGTGTCATTGGTTAATATTGATAAAAATTAGTGAACAAGAAAATTTAGAAATATATGTAAGTATTCATTAAGTCCAAGATGGATTTATTGGAATATCAAGATTATTCAATATTTTAAAAAGATTATCATAATACATCATGTCAACAGAAAAAAAGAGGCTTTGATAAATGACTGCATTAATTTATGACACCAAATGCTAAAAACCATGAAGATGAAAGAATTTTAATATGATTACAAGTCATGTTTTCAATACTAGAGTTAGAGTTATGTTAAGGAAGAAATATCATCAGTTTTCCAACTCATACTATGTGTATTATTTGACCTTTTTCAAGAAATAGCTAAAACAATAAGCTAAGAAAAATGAATTAAATAAATGAATATCTTTAAGCAAAAAATAATCACTTTAACAGAATACTAGAATATGAGAAATCACAATTTATTAGCAGTCATTTATTTTTTAATTTATTGATGATGAAAATATTAAATATCTAACTTCCTCAAAATTTCATTACAAGGATTCAAATATATAAAGAATAACAAAAGACCAGAAGAAATAACATAATTTCTTTAAGAGATTGGTGTTATCATTTCCATTTTTATCTAATATCAGTTGGGCTTTCAATTTTATGAGGTAATTCCTTTATGCTTCCTTAATAAATTTTCCATTTATTAATATTTTTTGTACTCAAAAACCTCCTATATTATTGTTTCTTCTCTACTTTCATCACCTGACCTCACTTCACATTTTACTAAGAATGTTATTCTCTTTGAACTCCTTCAAAATCTGTAAACCAAAGAACATTTTGACATCATTCCTTTTTTCTCTCCTTTGCTCCAGTGATTGAAGAAGTGGTCCTTTCCATCACCAAACACAAGTCCTCTACTTGTGCCTTAATCCTCATATTCTGCCCTGAAAGCAGTGGCCCCACAATCACTCTGTTTCTCCTCTGCTCATCTTCACTCTATTTATTGACTTCTTTGCTGTAACCTACCAATATAGGCAAGTTGCCCTTATCCTCAAAAATATAAATAAATAAGTAAAAATAAAAATAAAAAATTCCTCCATTGACTCTATCATTTCCTTAAGCTGTCATCCTCTATCTCTCCATTTTTTCCAACCAAGTACTAGGGTAAAGGAAAGAAGTGCCTCTAACTCATTGCTTCCACTTTCGTTTCTTTCACTTTGCACTTGTGTGTGTGTTTTTTTTAATTAACTAAACATATGAAAATAGTTGTGGTGCATTTAAGCTGCAGCTTTAAGGCTATTGATGATCATTGTTTTTGACTGGACCCATAATAATACTGGTACAGGAATTCCTGATAAGTAAACTTCCTATTGCTAATTGAGATGAATACCTATCTGGTGCTCAATTTGTAATATTAGAGAGGTGTCTGGGACACTGAAAAGTAAAGTGATTTACTTCTGAGTCTCCTACAATCTGACATCAATCTTCATCATTCACTTGAAACTTGCCTCTCAAAGTTATTGGTGATGAAATCTGGTGGACTTTTCTCTGTCCTCATCTTTGTTGATCTCTGTGCAACACTTGAAAATATTTAATTCCCTTCCCTCTGAGTTTTCAGGACATTGCTCTCTTGATTTTCTTCTTACCTTAATAGTTTTCCTTGATATCTTTTGATGGCTTATCTTCCACATCCCACCACATAAGTATTGTTATGTTCCAAGGCTCTGCCCTAGGTCACCTTCTCTTTTCTACATTTTTATCCTGATAATATCAACCTTTCACATGGTTTCAATTATAATATTCATGCAGGTGATTCCCAAATGTATTCCTCTAGTACTAGTCTCCACTGACATCCAAGCCCCATCACTAGCTTTATCAGACATGTGGAAACTCAGTGTCCTGTGGGAATTTCAAAATCACCAGGTTCAAAGTAGAGTTCACTATTTTTCTTCTTCCAGATACCATCCCTCTTTCTAACAATTATTTCTAACAAGGATATCATCATCCTTCTGGTCACTCAGAATCACAGCCTTAGGATCATCCTTGATTCTTCATTCACATTTATCCAAGCTGCTATTCTGTTGAGTTGTAGTAGTTTACCATTTTCATGTTTTGTGTATCTTTTTCTCCATCCCCACAAGTGACCTCCCAAGGTTATGTTCACTTTATCTCTCATTTGGGATATTTGCAATAGATTTCTTAACACAATTAATCTTTAAAATAATATTAATATAGTACACTAAAGTAAATGAAAAGATCTATGCTTTCAAATGTCTAACTGCATAACAAAACTTTAATTGTAAAGTCTAATAGATTAAAATTTTAAAAAATTAGATTAAAATCTCAAATATGATCAAGAAGCAAATGAATATAGTGGACTATACTTTTTGTTCTTAAGTTCTTTCAGTCATGTCTGACTCTTTGTAACCCCATTTTAGGTTTTTTTGGCAAAGATACTGGAATGATTTTCCATATCTTATTCCATCTCATTTTACAAATAAGGAAATTGAGGCAAACAGGAGTAAGTGTTTTGCCCAGGGTCACACAGCTGTTAAGTGTCTGAAGTCGGATTTGAACTTAGGAAGATGTCTTCCTGACTCCAGATTTGGCACTTTATTCACTGCACCACCTACCTTCCTCATAGATTAGACTACTGCTTTATAAAATCAAGATCACAAATTATAAAGAAAAGAATTCTTTGTGCAAGTTAAAAAGTAGTTTATTATAAAGATCACTGGATTTATACTTAAAGGACCTAGGTTCAAATTCCTACTCTGTTATTACCCATTGACTTTGGGGAAATGACTTTAAAATCATTGGACTTCATTTTCTTCATGTTAGATGAGGGTTTGGATTACATAATTCCTAACATTCCATTTATCTCGATTTCTCTCATTTCATATTAAAATTATTGGCATAGTGGGATAAAATCTGAATAAAAGATCTGCAGACCCTTACTTGACATCGTTCCACCACAACAAATTTCAAAAGAATTATCTTTTTTTCCAATCATAAAAGAGAGGAGACTTCTGCAGTGGTGAAGAAGGAAAATATCTTTAAAATCTCTGACTTAGAAGAAAGGTCAAAATACAATATATGAATCCAATTACATATAAGTATGAAGTATTTATACAACAAAGTATTGTTTATCTTGAAGAAGTAAAAGAAAAACAGATTAGGAATTTTTTTAATGAACATAGCTGACAGAAGTTTG
Organism: Potorous gilbertii; assembly: GCA_028658325.1. NCBI lineage: Eukaryota > Metazoa > Chordata > Mammalia > Diprotodontia > Potoroidae > Potorous > Potorous gilbertii. The sequence goes on along the minus strand of CM053774.1, from coordinate 64,157,238 downwards.
ACATTTAAAATTTATAAAGAACTCACTCAAATGTATAAGAGACATCCTTTAAATGGTGAAATGATATGAATAGTAAATTTTAAAAGGAATAAACATGTATAATAAATAATCTCATGGAAAAGTGTTCAAATTCTCATAGTCTGAGACTGGCTTGCTTATCATATCACTATAGGCAGCAGAATAAAATTCCCTCTTGATCCAGGTAGGTAAAAGCAGGCATAATAATACCATGGCAGTGAAACTGTGGGTTAATTTGATTTTTTTTGGAAAATCTAGGGAATAGAAGTTATGAAGTTTTAATTTCCATTGATTAGGAATATTCTCCAAGAGGTTGTAAGTGAGGGGGAGAAATCTGTGCAAACATGTTTCTATCAATAGTATTTGTAATATCAAAATAATAAAGGAGAAAAGCAACTAAGGAAATAACTAAACAAATCATGGCATATGAACATTTTGGAACATCATTACACCATAAGAAATGATTGATATCATTCAAATAGATATAGGAATACAAATAAAGTGAAGGGAAGAAAAGAAATCAGCAAAAAGGAAACTATGTACCATAACTATAACTATAGAGACATTCAAAGGAGTTTAAAGAAACAAACAAGATGATTTTGTTGTTCCTTTATTAAGTTTACACATATCTTTAATATCCTGAAAATGATGTAAATTAGTGGCTAAGTTTAGAATCTTGTTTTTCTTTTTCTTCTTTCCTTTTGTTCTTGTTTGTATGTCTTAATATTTTTATTTGAAGATAAAATTGATGATGGGGGGGTAGGAAATCTCTCTTGCCTGGTATTTAAAACCTTCAACATTCTAACAGCCATGCATTTCTAGCTTATTTCTCTCTTCTGTTCACCCTATGATATAGCCAAAATGTATTCACTCCTTCCATCACATCCTGGAATTTCCAATCTCTATTTTTTTTGTCATATTCTTCCTTTTCTTGAAATGTTTTTCCTTCCCCTTGTAGTCTGCTGAATTTTAACCTCTAAATGCATCCCTAATGTAATTTCCCCATCTCTTCCTTATCTCTTATTCTCCTATTTCAGATGATTCCCCCATTAATCTTAGAGAACACTTTTAGAAGTCTCTAATGGATGTCATATGTATGTATAAATCTATATAGACAAATGTATAGGTATATAGATAGATATGTTATATCTTTACATTGATATCTACACACACACACACACACACACACACACACACACATACACACACATAAATAAATGTCCAGAAATGTCCCACTAAAGTTCAAAATGGGCTGCTATGGGGCACAATGCATGTCTTAATAAGCCTGAAGTCAGGAAGACTTAGCTTTCTGAGATCATCTGGCCTCAGACACTTAGCATGTCTGTGAGCCTATGGAAGTCACTTAACCTTGTTTGCCACAGTTTTCTAATCCATAACATCAGTTGGAGAAGGAAATGGCAAACCACTCCAGTATCTTTGTCATGAAGGTCATGACTGAAATGAATGAACATGAATGGAACTCAAAAGGGAGACTGGAATAGATACAGAAGTTAAAGCTGAAGCCTTCATGGTAGAATTGATCGCTGAATATCAAATGCTCAGTAATCACAATTTTTATAGATTAAAGAGAAAGAAAGATATCTAAGACAGGAGACAGCAGAGGGATAGCTAAATGTATGCCAGCAGCATATACTGGAGGACAAGACAAGGATTAGACAATATTGTAAGGTAACTTTTTTGTCTTTGATCAATACAACCTTTCTACCTCTAACATCCAGTGTTATTTTCTCCCTACTTGCCATGGTTGCCTTCTCTTTTCAGTTGGCTTAAATGTGCTATCTTTTCTCATTTTCCTGTCTCCCATTCCTATCTCATTCCCTTAAGACCTGAAAACATTTCTTTGGATCTGGTGTAGTAATGTGAGACAAAGAGTGATTATGAATTAACATTTTTCTTTTGAGTTAACTTATTCGTATTGTTACATGGTATATGGAAGAAGAAGAGGGGCAAAAATATTGGGAAAAGATAAGCTCTTCATTTTCCTGAAATATAATAACACATAAAAGCACCTGTCTACTCAGCTTATATGCATGGTGATTTTTCCTGTGTTTCATATTAACCTTCACACTTTCAACTTCCTTATTCCATGGCCTGTGTAACAAAGCTTTTCCACCTTTTGGGAGTAGAGGGGAGGAGAGGAGACTGGGGAAGGACTGGAATTACAGTGTCAATATAAAAAACTCCTGATGAGAAAATTCATTTAGCACTAGTTGTAACTGGGAGTTTTAGAAAATTCCCTGGAGGTAATGAAAGGGTTAGTGACTTAGGGTCACAGATCAGTATATGTCAGAGTAGAGAATTGAATCCTGCCTGGCCTTCCTAACAGCTCTCCACCCACAATGCCTCTTGTCAGTTTCTGTTCTTCATTTAATAAATATTTTTACAATCATTCTGTATAATTGTATATGTTTTAAAAATTTTGTAAAGAGTTGCCAATATACCAGAACAGAATGAGAGGAGGCAAATTTAGAAAGAAAAGCTTAGAACTTGGATATAAAGAGAAAGGAAATAGAGTTAAGATAGTAGGTTAGTCAATAGAAGCAGCATTGTGAATAAGCCTACTTCATGACTGGAGGTTTCTATTACTAATGAGATAAGGAGAATGTGTTCTTTGAAGCATCAAGAACCTTCAACCTGAACTGAGTTTGGATATAAATACATAGCCAGAAGAAATCATGCATGTGTGCTTATGAACATGCGTGCACACACACACATACATATGCAGCCTCTGTCTTTCCTTCCTCCTTTTTCTCTTTCCCCAAAAGTGGACAGAATGTGAGACCTGGAGTTCAGAAGGACTGAATTAAATTTCAACCTCAAACATTTACTCTATGGCCCTCACTCAGTCATTGAATCTGTTTGTCTCAGTTTGCTCGTCTAAAAATGAGGATGATAGCATCTGCTTCAAAAGATTGTTGTAAACATCAAATAAGTTTATAATTGTAAAATGCTTATCAGAGTGCTTCACAGTTAGAAAGTGCTATGTTGGTTGGTTGGTTGTTGTCCTTCATTCTCAAAGAGGATGAAAATGACACCACTATGCTAGAGTCAAATTTAAATGTGTCAGACTATGGCTGATTAGAGCACTATGAGCTTGGAATGCTCTACTACAGGCAGAGCACAAATAGAACATTTGACGACGGATACTCTAACTTGCACATCCTGTGTTTCCTTTGAGATGTTTGAATTCTGCTTTGCTCGTAGATCACACACCTTCTCTGATGTGGGTACACCATGCTCAGCAGCCCTGTACCAATATCTCCCATGTCATATAATCAATTCCAGAGTTCTTAAGAGAGACCTTGAGAGTGTTCTTGTATTGCTTCTTCTGACCATCATGTGAAAACTTGCCTTGTGTGAATTCTCCATAAAACATTCTCTTTTGGCAAGCATACATTTTGCATTTGACTAAAATGACCAGTCCATTGGAGTTGTGCTCTTTAAAATAGAGTTTGATTGCCTGGCAGTTTAGTTGGAGTAAGGACCTCAGTGTCTGATACCTTATCCTGCTAATCTTCCTAAGACATTTTACATGGAAGCAGTTCAGTTTCCTGGAATGGTATTTGTATACTATCCAGGTTTCACAGACATATAGCAATGACATCAGTACAATGGTTCCGTAGACTTTCAGGTTGGTAGTCAGTCTAATACCTCTTCTGTCCCATACTTTCCCTTAGAGTCTCCCAAATACTGAGCTAACTCTGCCATAAATGTTAGCCATTACCTACTATTTTTTTCTAATCTGTCTTTCACTCCCTGTTTCTCTCTCCCTCCTCTCCATGAGGACTAGATGTTGAAACTAAGTTGGATTTAGAAATGGAGTAACTACTTGTTTGAAATTCAGGTTGAAAAACTTCCTACTAAGAGCTCTCTTCTAAAATGAATGGGATTCGTATCCTATATACCTGGTATTGTAATACCTGGATTTTTCCCACTTCCAGGACTTTTTGTTCCTCTTAGTTGTAAAGGTAATTGTAGAGATTTGACCTGAGTGTGATATTTTAGATGATTCAGGGATAACCTTTAAACCTTTTAAAAACTTAGGAACAGTTATATCATACAATACAATATCTGGTACTAAGATTTGTAATTATGTTCAAAATACATTTATTAAGTTCCTATTATGTACTCAGTAACATTCTACACACTAGGATAAAAAAGCAACTAACTTGGGAAGGCTAAATATTTACTGAGTTAGATTGATTATTCAGTCAGATAAAATGACTGTAAAGTTAATATTGTATATAATATTCATAATTGAGATTGTGCTACATAGTAACTAGACATAAATGATAAATAGAGTGTACCATTACTGTTACTTTAGCCCATGTAAAATAACTATTGCTTGATTCAACTGGAAAATATTAAGAGTGATATCTCAGTGCAGGAATGGAGAAGAATTTAAGTATTGTGGTGGAAACTGTTCTGAAGACTCAATAAAAACTTACAGCCCCATTGGATGAGAACTCCAGGTTGTAATCCTCTTAGTTTCCCTAATAAAGAACATTCCCAACAAATTTTGACCAAGATCACACTGAAAACTTGGCACCATTTTGGTTTGATGTCAAGGAAATAGCTCTCTTCACTATGATTACTCTTCACTGAGTGGTAAAAAGAAGATAGGAATCAGGAGCACATTGGCAAAACGTTCTTCATAGATAGGGTGGAAGGGGAGGTAGAATCAGAGAAACTGACACCACCTAATTCTTATCAGAGATATCCCATGATTTAGGGCATAGGAAGGTTCAAACATTACTTTCCTCCTTTTCTCCTAGCTTGAAGGATTCAATATCTATCAAAGGATTTCTTTCCCCAACCATTTCCTCAACTATTCTCTCAAGGTTAAATATGTGGCTGGAGAATCACAAATGTTTCATTGTCCCACCTTCTATGAGGATAAAATGTTATGAGTCTAAGTAATAGAATTTATTGGAAAGCCTACCATTCACCACTTCACAGGGACTTATATCAGTTAGAGATTGACTGAGCTTAACAACTATGTAGGAGCTAAGGTCCATAGTGATGATCAATGATTCATATTTTAGTGGAGATAAATTTAATCAGATAGCTTTTTTTCTTTTTGTCCCATTGAGACACATGCTGGAGGAAAAATAAATGTTTTGAGAGGATAGGGGGAAGAATATTTAGGAGACAATTTTAAATCACAGGGCATGATAAAAGAGAGCAGGCTGGGGTAGAATGCATCATTATATCTGAAAGGAGAGTAATTGTGGAAGATAGAGGAGGAAGGACTAGGGAATGGGGATGATCTACTCAGGCTGAGCCTTTCTCATTCCTTTTGCCAAGAGACCAAAGACAACCTCCCCAATTCTCCTCTGAGTCCAGCAGCCTCTCATACTGCCTGTAACACCAATTACAAGAGCACATGTGAGGACTGCTATTGTGAATAATTTCAAGGGTCTAATCACAGAGTATAATGAACTCTCTATTCAGCAACAAACCAAACATTGTTCAATAAAGTAAAGTATAACATTCATAGCAACATCTTGAAGCAAAACATATCAGCCTTAATCATACCAAGTATCTAAGTTGAGTCCTTTTACAAAACACCACATTCTCAGTCCTTGGGTAACAGTAAGAACAATCTCCTTAGTCAATAACAAGTATCCAAGTAAAATCCTCTTTCATCTTGTGTTTGTCCTTCATTTTTGAAGAAGACCATGACATCAGAAAAACAATGATATGACTTGCACTTGACTTTGTTTTGAGTGAGGGAGGGCTGTGCAAGGTCACTACCCTCATTTTCTCCCAGAGCTATCTGGGCCCACAGCCAGATAATCATTAGGACAACTGGAGATGGCTCAGGATGCTATGGGAGACCCTGACCCCTTTTCAGGTTCTCATTTTGAGGGAGGCAGGCCATTCAGTGAATAGGCCTCTTTAAGAAATGAGTCAAGGGATGGCCCCTTTAATTTAAAAAAGAAAGAGTTACTATTGATGTTCAAGTTTGGCTATGGGGTCAAGTATACAAAAGCACAGGTCTCAGGAACAAATACATAAATAAAAATACATAGTCATGCACAGAAGAGTTTATCGTGTGACTAAGTGTATAAATCCATGTGCACATAAAAAGATGGCAATGGCAGATGAAAACAAATTTATAGTATTAGGAAAGATAGGAATAAGGACCGCAACAGTGATCTCACTGGAATAAGGGACTCCCTCTTTCAATGCAGGGGGGAGCTCTTTATCTTTAAAGTCATTATCTTAAAGCCAATTAACCTTGAGAAGTTAAATATCTTACTTGGCTATACAATTAATATGTGTCACAGGTAGGGCAAGACCCTAAAGGCTTCAGAATATGTTAGCTGTCTGGAAAAAAAAAAACTAATGGGATATCCAAAAACCATGACACATCTTAATGACATCTTGGAAGTTCTACTGAATCACACTACCTCTAAATCTTAGAAGAGCACCTTCAAATCCTTAGATAATGGCAACAAAAAGAAAAAAAAGGTTTGAGGCAGAGGTTTCATTTTGCCACAGGTTAAAAATCCAAAGTCGGATTATTATGTTTATTTATGGGCTGTTAGCAAGTCATTTAGTTCACAAGAGTAATAGTTATCCACAAGGTAATCTAATGTTTTAATATGGAATATTACAAACTCTTAATGTGTTTCATTTCCTCCCTTACAGAAACTAGTTCTGTAACTGAAACAATATTTCATGAACCACCCATAAAATCTTTGATTCCATTGGTGTAGATATTTCTTTTAATGACACACATCACAATCTCTTAACACATTTCATGATTTTGATGACCAAAAATTTAATCACCCTCTGGCAAACCTCCTGGTGCTAAGTTTGCCTTTATAAACTTGATTTTGCTTATCTTTGAATGACAGTCAAAAAACTTATTACTTGGTTTGGACTCAAAGCCTTTTCCAGTTTGGTTGGACCTCTCAGAGTGTATGAACCATCTGCATGACTTCCAAGAAGTAGAAAAAGTTGTGGAATTAGAGTTAAAAGACCCAGGTTGAAGTCCTGACTCCACCACTTTCTATTTGTGTTATCTTGAACAATTTAATTAACCTCTATGGTGCTAAGTTTCTTCAATACTAAGATGAGGGAGTTGTACTAGCTGACCTTAAAAGTCCATCCCACCTCTAAATCTATTATCATATTGATTCAAGGTGACCTACATAGCACATGAAGCATCAGACTATTAATGCAGCAGAAGATGCACTTCTTATCCTATAACCATTTAGAGATTTTGGCAGAGCCAAGTCCCTAGGCATATTTCTTCTAACATCAATATATGCCCCACACTGACTTGTATTTTAGTTGATTCTATTTTATTTTGTTATTAACTAGAGTGAGAAAAAAAATTACTTTCCTTTGTGAAAATTTGTGCCCAGGGGACTATCATAACTAATCTCAGAATCAAAGAAATTTCCTTAGGAAATATCTATAGCCCTAAGAACTCACAGCGATTCAAATATTAGCTTACAGTATCTAACAAAAAAATTATTTATTCCATTTCTCTTTCCCTCAGTCCTACTGTAAAATAAAGCTTATATTTGATGATAGAATTGGTTCTTGTGACATTATTTCTGCACATATTATTAAAGTTTCTCATTCTTGGACAAAATTTAGTAAAAAATAATTTTTGAATGATGTTTTATTGATCTGGACATCCTTAGCACTTAGTTTAGGTGACAGAATTAAATTTGATACTTTGCAAGTTGCATTAACATGTCAAAGTCTCCATAGGGCAAGATTGCTTATCTATTCCTTGGGGAATCTGGTTCATTAATGGTACACAATTATTGGAAAAGTTTGAGGACCAGGACTGAGGGCATGAAGTGGGGGTCCTCTTATTGAATTTTAAAGATCCAGAGTCCTACCTTGTGCAATACAACTAAAACAACTTAAATGGTCCCCCAAAAAACATTTTAAATAGGGAGATTTCAGTGTTTCTGCTTCTGAATGACTAATAGAAAGATGATAAACTTGAAGAACAAAAACGTTCTTTTTTCTGAATAGGCACATAGTGGTTTCTTTATAATAATTAACATCATCATTATCACAACATACACTTACAAAGCACTTCAACACTATAAAAGTGCCTTCTTCATAGGCATTCTGTGGAGGAGGTAGAACAAGTATGAATAGTTCCATTTTGCAGATGAGAAAAATAAAACCAAGGGAGATGATATAACTATGGGTATAGATTCAGGTTCAGATCACACCTCAAGATATTTTAGTGTGATCATCTATAAAAAGGAGTTGGACATGATTTCAATTAAGGTTTCTTTTAGCTCTAAATCCCTAAGCCAATAGAAGACCCTTGTTCATATATATATATATATATATATATATGAACAAGGGTGTTCTATGTTCCTCTGATCTTTACTCCAGAACTCTGTCTCTCTCTCTCTCTCTCTCTCTCTCTCTCTATATATATATATATATATATATATATATATATATATATATATATATAGACATATATATATAGATATAGATAGAATATATATATATATATACATATATATATATATTTATATATATATATATATATTCAGGGTTAGGATTTGAAAACACATCTCCCAGTCTACTTTTGTTTTCACCACTATATCATGTGGTTTCTCTTCTCATTTCACCCAATAACAGAATACTTTTTAAACAATGAACTTTAAAAAGTCTTTCCTAATCTGGTAGTCTATAAAATGATAGATTGAATTTTGAACACTGCATGGATTTTGGAATGTGAATATGAACCTATGGGATATCTCTGCCCTGAGGTAGCAATCATCAGATTATGATGACAACAATATTTGTGAGAATGATATCACGAAGAATCAAAATAGGGCTTTACCCAAAAAAGTAAAGAGTGTCTCCTATTTAACACTTGTTGAAGAAGAATTATCCTAAATAGAGAGCTGAGATTCGATGTTATTATGTTTTAGTTCAGGTTACCTTGGTATATCCTTGAATTCTTCCCTGAGTGAGTTGATTACATGCATCATTCATATTGAAAATATTCTATATTTACAGGCATCATGAGAATGAGCTAGTCATTTTTATCAGGAGAAAAAGCCCTTTATCTGAATGCTAAACTCAATGTAAAATAAAATGTATAATAAATAGTATAGTAAAGGATAGTATAATAAATTGGAAAGAAATTAAGGTCTTATCAGGGTAAGTTGTTTCTGGTATTTTGTTTGTGTTTTGACATGTTGTTTGGATATATATTTCTAGTAGCTCTTGAGCCTGACAGGAAGGAATACTGTTGGTAGATATAATTAGTTGTTGTTTGACATTGATGACCAGTGGAGCCCCACATGCTTTGGGAAATGGCTAGATATTAACAAGAAGGGATACCTTGGAAAGGCAGACAGAAGTGAACTTTATTTTCTGTTTTTGACAGAGTTCTGGAGTAAAGATCAGAGGAATGTCATAAATATAGTATGCTGGGATTTCAACAAAGCATTTGAAAATATCTTACAACATCCTGGAGTAATGATATTCCACATATAGGTGGAATCAGGACCCTTGACTGATGTTACTCAACAAAAAAGCATGAAAGAATTGTTATCATACTGGAAGAGGTTACTAGAAGAGATTGTAAGAGATCTGTCCTTGGTATTTTTCTGCATTTTAAAGGATATATATTGCACAAATAGCTTGCTTATCAATTGGTAATATGAAAGGCTCCAAAATGTATAATTAGTATAATGAATGACAAAAACACGATCCAAAAAGTATCTCAGAAGGCTGGAATAGGGAAAATCTAAGGAGATGAAAGGAAAGAACCCCAGCATGGGAAAACCCATACTTGGGTTATGAAACCTTCACCAAAATACAAGATTAGATAATAATTCACATGAAAAAGACCTGAGGCTTTTATTGCACATCATCATTAATTGAGAGTGTGAAATGGCAACCACAAAAGTAATTTATCAAAAATTTGACCTTAAGCTATTAAAAAAAAAAACTACATTGTCTAGAACAAGAAAGGATATAGACTTGCTCTTCTCTTTCTTGGTTAGATACTACATAAAGCAATGTTTGGTTTTAAGCACATTTTTAGAAAGCATGTAAACAAACTAGAGTTAGGAGGTGGAGGTAATTTACAGCTAAAGAAAGCAGGCATAGGAAGCTGCCCTCATGCATTTAAAGAGTTGTCATGGTAAAGAGTGATTAGAATTTTTTTCTGCTTGGTTTCAAGGACCTCCTTTTCTAGATCCTCATTTTCTTTTGTCTCTTTGAAGCGGTTGGCATGGTTTATCATCCTCTCCACCTGAATATTGCCTTTTATCTAGGTTTTCAGGATATCACACTCTCTCATGGTCCTCCTCCTACCTATGTGACTGCTCTTTTGTTTTGTATTCATCAAGATTCTATGCTCTTACAATGGATGTCCCTCAGGGTTCTGTCCTGGGCCCTCTTCTTTTCTCTCTCTACTATTTCACTTATTGATCTTATGAGCTCCCATGAATTTAATTACCATCTCTATGTTGATGATTCACAAGTCTTCCTATTCCCACCTCTCTGCGGACTTGAAAGTCCACATCTCCAACTGCCTTTTGGACTTGCAAAAAAAATGAATTCCCAGTAAAGATCTTAAACTAAATATGTCCAAAAGATAACTCCTGCCTCCCACGTTTGCATTTCCTGTAAAGAGTATCACTGTTCTCCCAGTCTATCAGGCTTACAACCTAGGAGTCATTATGTACTCCTCACTGTCTCTTGTACTCTCACTGTCTCTTATACTTTCACTGTCTTTTATACTCTTATACCCCATATCCATTTTCTTTGCCAAGTACTATATTTGCAACATATCTCAAAAATGCTCTCTTTCTTCTCTTACACTACAATTCTAATGCAGGCCTTTACCAGCTCTCACCTAAACTATTGCAACAGCCTTCTGGTAGAGCTACCTGCCTTATTTTCCCCCACTCAACCCATCCACCGTTCCCCACTCAACCCATCCACCGTTCAGTCAAGAAACTTATTTTCCTAAAGCACAGGTCTGTCCATGTCCCATATTCTCCCTACTCAATAAATGTCAGTGACTCCCTATTAGCTCCAGGATAGAATACAACATCCTCTATTTGGAATTCAAATCTCTTCTTAGCAACCCTTTCCAGTTTCCTTACATCTTACTCTTGTCATTTACTTTTCCATTGCTGTTTTACAAACAGAATACTCTATCTCTCAGATTTAGGCATTTTCTCTGACTTACTCTATGCTTGAAATAGTCTCCCTCCTCAACTTTTTCTCTGAGCTCCCAGCTTCCTTCAAGTTTCACTAATTCCCATCTCTTACAGGGATCCTTTTCCAAACTCTCTTAATTCTCATATTTTCCCTCTTTTCAATATTTCTTATTAATCATTTATAAAGCTTGTTCATATATATTTGTTTAAATGTTGTCTCCCCCATTAAACTCTGAGATCTGTGAGAGCAAAGTCTGTTTTTTACTTCCTTTTATATATCCAGTACTTAGCATTAGGTCCTTTATAATATCTATTGGCTGGTTGGCTATATAAAACAAAAGTATAAAGTGAATAGAAATTATAGAAAGGAAGGTTTTCTTCCATATATAGAAAGACTCACTAAAATGTAAAAAAAAAATTAACTGAGTTTTCTTTGGAGTGGTTATTTTCTTATAATAAGGAATTTTAGGGGAAAGTTGTATGACCATTTGGCAGAGGTATTTTAATTTTTTAAAATTTTTTAATGTTTATTTATTTATTTTTAATTTGCAACATTCATTTTCACAAAGTTTTGAGTTCCAAATTTCCTCCCCATCTCTCTCCTACACCCATCCCAAAATGCCATACATTCTGATTACTCCTTCCCCCAATGTGCCCTCCCTTCTATCACACTCCTCCTTTCCCTTATCCCCATCTTCTCTCTTTTCTTGTAGGGCAAGATAGATTTCTACACCACATTGCCTGTATTTCTTATTTCCCAGTTGCATGCAAAAACAATTCTCAACATATATTCCTAAAACTTTGAGTTCCAACTTCTCTCCCTTCCTCTCTCCCCACCCATCCCCAGTGAGAAGTCAAGCAATTCAATATAGGCTATATATGTATAGTTTTGCAAAGGACTTCCATAATAGTCATGTTGTGTAAAACTAACTATATTCCCCTCCATCCTATCCTGCCCCCCATTTATTCAATTTTCTCCTTTGACTTTGACCATCCCCAAAAGTGTTGACTTCTAATTATTCCCTCCTCCCATTTGCCCTCCCTTCTATCATCCCCCCACACCATTTCTCTCCTTCTCCCCTACTTTCCTGTACTGTAAGATAGATTTTCATACCAAATTGAGTGTGCATGTTATTCCCTCCTTAAGTCAAATGTAAAGAGACTAAGCTTCACTTTTTCCCCTCTCACTTCCTGCCTATTCCCCTCCACTGAAAAATCTCTTTCTTGCCTCTTTAATGAGACATAACCTGTCCCATTCCATTTCTCCCTTTCTTCTCCTGATATATTCCTCTCTCACCCTATAATTTTATTTTGGAGATATCATCCCTTCCTATTCAACTCACTATATATGTATGTGTGTATGTGTGTTTCTATCATCCCTCCAACTACCCAAATCTTGAGAAATGTTTCAAGAGTTACAAATATTATCTTTCCATGTAAGAATGTAAGCAGCTCAACTTTAGAAAGTCCCTTATGATTTCTCTTTACTATTTACCTTTTCATGTTTCTCTTGATTCTTGTGTTTCAAAGTAAAATTTTCTATTCATTTCTGGTCTTTTCTTCAAAAATACTTAAAAGTCCTCTATTTCATTTAATGATCATTTTCCCCTGAAGTATTATACTCAGTTTTGCTGGGTAGAGGATTCTTGGTTTTAATCCTAGTTCCTTTGACTTCTGGAATATCATATTCCAAGCCCTTTGATCCCTTAATGTAGAAGCTGCTAGATCTTGTGTTCTCCTGATTACATTTCCACAATACTCAAATTGTCTGTTTCTAGCTGCTTACAATATTTCTCCTTGACCTAGGAACTCTGGAATTTGGTTACAATATTCCTAGGAGTTTCTCTTTTCGGATCTCTTTCAGGAAGTGATTGGTGGATTCTTCCAATATTTATTTTACCTTCTGATTTTAGAATATCAGGGCAGTTTTCCTTTATGCTTTCATGAAAGTTGATGTCTAGGCTCTTTTTTTGATCATGGCTTTCAGGTAGTTCCATAATTTTTAAATTGTCACTCCTGGACTTACTGTCCAGGTCAGATGTTTTTCCAATGAGATATTTCACATTGTCTCCTATTTTTTCATGCTTTTGGTTTTGTTATATAATTTCTTGGTTTCTCATAAAATTATTAGCTTCCATCTGTTCCATTCTAATTTTTAAAGAATTATTTTCTTCAGTTAGCATTTGAGCCTCCTTTTCCATTTGGCTAATTCTGCTTTTTAAAGCATTCTTCTCCTCACTGACTTTTTGGACCTCTTTTGCCAATTGAGTTAGCTGATTTTTAAAGATGTTATTTTCTTCAACTTTTTTGGGGTGTCCTTTAGCAAGCTGTTGACTCACTTTTTATGATTTTCTTGCATCCCTCTCATTTCTCCTCCCAATTTTTCCTCTTTTTTATTTTATTTTATTTTATTTTATTCAATTTTCAAAATCTTTTTTAGCTCTTCCATGGGCTGGGACCATTGCATATTTATTTTGTAGGTTTTGGTTGCAAAAGTCTTAACTTTTAGGTCTTCCTCTGACAGTATGCTTTGTTCTTTCTCATCTGAAAGGATGGAAGAAAATACCTGTTCACCAAGAAAATAGCCTTCTATAGTCATTTTTTCCCCTTTTTTGCAGCATTTTACCAGCTAGTTACTTGACTTTTGAGTCCTTTGTCAAGAGGTGAGAATACTCTGGGGACCTATAAGTTCTCAGTTCCTCCAAGGTGACACAATCAAGGGAGAGGTGTTTACTCCTCTCCTGGCCTACGCTCTGGTCTGGGAGCAATCAAAAACACTCTGTCCTGCCCAGGATCTCCCTTTCCAGAGCCCCCACCAGCTCCATCAAACCAGCCATCACTCCTCCTCACCCCAGGGTCACCACTCAGGACTGAGATCCAGATCAGCCACTCAATTCCCCCAGTCTTTAAGCCAAGAGCTCCAAAAATGGATGCTGCTGCTGCAGTGGATGCTTCTGGTGAAAGCAGTTTTTCACTGTTTTTAGTGTTTGTGGGTTGAGCAATCTGGGAACCACATTTACTGCTGGATATTCTGCCCCCTGAGGCCTGCTTCAGTCCTATCCATGCTGGGTTGTGCTCTGCCTTACCCCTTGTGTGATAGACCTTTCTTGTCGGCCTTTCAGGCTATGTTAGATTGGAAATCTCTTTCACTCTGTCATTTTGTGGCTTCTGCTGCTCTAGAATATGTTTAGAGTAATTTTTTTTACAGGCATTTTATGGGCTATGGTGGGGGAGCTTGTACAGGTTCATCTTTCTACTTTGCCATCTTGGTTCTGCCTATGGCAGAAATTTTTTACAGAGATGAGACATGAGTCAAACTAGATAGCTTCTGGGACCTCATCCATCTTTAGGATGCTATAATTTTATGAAAGTTTCAAAGTAATCAAAAAGATACATGAATTTATCCAAATGAGGCTTCTAGTGAAGTACGTAAGGAGGACCTAATTTCAATTCTTCCCTCAGGCATTTCCAAGCTCTATAAACTTGGCATATCATGTAATCTGTCTTTCTTTGATTCCTCAACTGTACCTCACAGAGTTGTTATGAGTGTCAAATGAGATAATATTTGTAAGTACAATATCTGGCACATACAACGTCCTTAATGAATGCTTGTTCCATATTATACATTATATGAAATTAAAATAATATAATCATATATTATTATAAGATAAGAAAACCTGGTTTTTTGCTTGGTATAATTTCTCTAGTTATTACATTTCTTTTCTCAAGATCATAATATGAATAAAGAAAAGGAAAAGAGTAGGAGTAAGGAGATCTGAGAAATTCTTCTAAAACTAATCAGTAGGTTTTAACCACTATTAGTCTGAAGTATACCACTGGAAAAGGGATTTTCCAAGCTAGAGAAAATTGCTTAGAAAAGAATAGCAGGAATTGTTTATGGGAAGAAAATGATTTATTGAGTAGGAAATATCTAAAAGAAAACATTGCTTGCTGCACATCTCCTGCAATGTTGTTTCATTTCACTCCCTCAGAAGTATAGGAATTTGAACAAGAAATAAAAGAAAAAAAACTCTCTAAAAAGTGGTCAGCTGTATTTTGGCTTCTTATTCCTTTCTCTTAGAATGCAATACACAAACATTAAATTTGGTTGTGCCTCCCTCAAATACAGATTTTAGTTAAATGTAATTTTCCTTAACATCAATAAAGAATTTCTGATGCTCTGAAAGATTTAATAATAATAACTGGCATTTGAATTGTGTTTAATATAACTAAAATGTTGAGATATGTATAAATACACACACTACTAGAGTAGTAGACTACAGTAGTAGTAGTTTAGTAGAGTACAAATGTATTCTAAGTATATTATCACATTTGCTATTAAGAAAGTACTATGGTGTTTTAATGCTTATTTAATTTATGGAGAATCTGAGGTTCAAAGAAAAATAGTGATTATCTCTGGTTGCTCAACTACTAAATGAACAAGATAAGACTCAAACCCAGATTTCCTGACCCAGTTTCTAGGACTTTTTATGTTATACCATGTTGTTTCTCTAGATAAATGTAGATTTATTTTATTATATCATGACTTTACAAAGGTAAATATTTTTATTGCATTGTTTCTTACATGATGTTTTTATTAACACAAAGTAAGTGTTTTTATTTTCATAAATCATGTTATGGATTTGTTGATATAAAATATCCTCTATATGTGACCTATCCAAGGTGCTAAAAGAACTTCCATTGTATATTGTGGTAATCTGTGAATAACAATAAAATATTTGAATTGTCCATCTCTCAACTTTTGCTACAGGAATCACCTACCTACTTTTGATTATCAAACATATTCTTGTGAAATATCTAAGGATTTGTGGACTATGGAGACTATTTCAATATATGTTATGAAATGAATACAGAGATTTTGAACACCTATATTACATTTTTAAGGGTAAAATTTCAATAGATAAAGATGTAGAGGAATCCCACTCTTGATTTAAGAAAGCACCAAAAAAAGTAAAAGATGGCAAGTCAAGATAAGAGAATAGTGGATAGATAGTTCAGCTTGACTAAAGAAGAAAAATACATGAATAATGATAATACAATATCAGGTAGGCAATGGAGGACCATTAGAGAATTTATAATAAGGAAGTAACCTAAGATGTTTTCATTCAGAAGATCACCAATACAATTATGTGAAGGACCATTTGCATAACAGGGAAATTAGAGGAAAGAACACCAATCAAAAGGCCATTACAAGATCTTGACAAAATGCATAGAGCCATGGATTTGAAGTCAGAAAGATCTGGTTTCAAATCTTAGTACAGATGCCAGCCATGTGACCCTGGTCACATCACTATGAACCTCAGTTTCCTCATTTGATAAACTGGAGAAAATAATAGTACATAACTCACAAGAGTGATATATAAGGATCCAGTAATATAAGCAAAGTACTTCTCAAAACTTGAAGCACTCTACAAAAGTGAGCTATTACTAATAATTCAGGTGAGGAACAATGGTCTGAATTAAGGTGGTAACAATAGTAATGGAAATTGAAAGAAAAAGGTAAACATGAATGAAATTTATGATTCAGACAGAATTTAGAAACAAATTGGTTTTCCAAGCGTGGGTGAGGTGAGAGATAGGAGAAGGGAAAGGATCTGAAGAATATTTTTAGGCATCACAGGAAAGAGATCAAGACTGAAGATAAAAGTGAGGAATAGTCAATGTCCCAAAGAAGATGAAAGAAAATAGGATCAAAAGCAGACACTGAAGAATTTGCTTTGGTAAGAGGAAGGAGTACTCCCTCATCAAACTAACAGAAAAAGGAATTGGGAGAAGATGCAGAAAAATTTTTACATATAGAAGAAAGAAGTTGGACGTTGAGGGATCTTACATGGGATGAGCTCAATCTTTCCAGGAGAGTAAGAGATGTTCATTAAGGAGAGAAGTTTCAGTGGGGGTTGGGAGGGTGAGATTTCAGTTAAGAATGAAGAAAGTTTATAAGTATGGGGAATGTGATAGGCATAATTATTAATACTGGTATCCTCTAGTCAATCATATACAAATCAGCTTAAAGAAGGCTGTTAACAGCATGGAAAAAAATCAGTGGTTTTGGAATCAGAGGACTAGGGTACAAATCCCTTCTCTGTTAGTTACTACTTTTTTTACTTTTGGCAAGTCATTAAATCTCTCTGTCTTTAGTTTTCTCATCTATAAAATCAGGAATCTTGGGCTAGAATACATATGCATAGAATACATCTTCCAAGTCTTGATAAATGATTGATACCAAACAAGCAGTACCCTCTAGAATCTACTGCCCCCTCTTCAGACTAAGCAGTCACTATGCCTTTATGTGAAATCTATTTCCTGCCCTAGTAATATAGGAAAAGTCATGGTGGCAATGCATTAGATTGGAGTAGTGAATAGCTATTTCAAATGTAATCTACATCATGAAATGAATACAGATATATTAAGCAAATATTGTGCAAGGAATTAAGAAAAGGGAATGAAGGGAGGACAAGATATAGTACACATCCTCAAAGAGTTTATATTCTAGTTGGAGAAATGTAGGGTAAATGAGTGAAGAGTTAAATAATAGGAAAAGACAACAGTAGAAGAGTCACCATGCAAACAGAAAGACTGAATGGCATGGTATATTCCAGGTTGAACTTAGAAGCAGAAAGACCTGTTTCAAATCCCTTTTCTAAGACTAATTTGGCATCCTTGAGCAAGAAGTAAGCACTGTGAACCTTTATATTCTCCTCTATAAAATGAGAGAATCACTATATATTGTTACACATATAGTAACATCTATAGTAATTATCTATAATTGCTATACTAATTATCCCACAGAATTGTTGAGGGACTCAGCTGAATAATGTATGCAAAGTACTTTGCAAATCCTAAAACTTTATATAGATTTCAACTATTATGAATGTCATTAAATTTCCAAGTATTTTGTATATACAATATTTTGAACTCAGAAGACAGAGAAATATCTATCAATAAGTATAAGTAAACTTCATGGAGAAGGAACGGCTTGATCAGGGTTTAATATAGAAATAGGCTGAGTGGAAAGCATTATAGGCATAGAGAGACAGGAAAGCTGAGAGTTGGTGTAAGGGAATATGTGAAAGGGGAAATAAAATGGAAAGGTTGATGAGTCCAGACTATGTAGAGCACAGAATGACAGGCTAAGGAATTTGAACTTTTTAAATTCTTTTTTGTTGAAAGACCTGTAATATCATTGAAGAATTCTAATCATTGGAGTTTCATGAGAGATGTGTTGTTTTAGGAAGGTTAACTATAGTCAATATGTAGAATAGGTTGATGAATGAGGAGCCTGAACATGATAGGCTCTTAATTTTAGAGGGGAGAGAAAGAGAACCTTAAACCTGTGCTTTCATCAACGTGGAGAAACTCCCTCTGCCAATGTACATTGATAGCTTGTTTGTGACTTTTAGTGTTAGGCAGTTTCCAAGGCAATAAGTTAAGTGATTTGCCAATGGTAATGAGAAGTAGTTTAGCATATTGGAAATATACTATACTAGAAATTTGAATTTTCTACATGAATTGATCATAATAGTGAGAAGCAATTTGGTGTATTGGAAATAATTCATATTGGAAATCAGAGATAGCCTTATTGGAAATATTGTAAACTTTTGTCATATTGACTGTGACTGTGTAAGTCACTGTTCTAGGTCATTCCATAAGATGATAAGTTGAAGAGAATAGAAAGACTTTCATTGGTAGGGAAGAAAACCTGTAAGAGGTGCCTATAGCAAAGAAACCACATTCAGGTCCCATCCCTATTCCATTGATGCACAGCCAGTATTTGCCAGAGACTCAACTTAAACCAGTGGCCCCACTCTGTCTATTATATCACACTCTACTAACTAACTCTCAGATACTCAGATGTGACAGTTAATGCCTACTGCTTTCTAGAGGAGAGGTATTTTTGGATTGCCTTCATGTATGAATTTGAAGTTCAAGTGGATACAGTCAGTCATAAGTACAAATAAATAGCATTTATTACATGTCTAATCTATGCCAGGCACTATGTCAACCACTGAGCATACAAAGAAAGCCAAAAACAAACAAACAAAACAGAGTTTCCTTTCAAGGAGCCACATTCTAATCAGGGAAATGGAAACAACATGCAAACAAATACAAATAAACGAGACATATAAAAAATAATTTGGAGGATGCCTCACAGGGGACTTGCAAAAGATCAGACTTTCTCCAAAGCTTGAAGAATGTAGAAAACAGGTCAAGATAAGGAGGGAAAGTGTTTCAGGCATAGGAGACAGCAAATGCTCAGATCTGGGAAATGGAGTCAGAACAAATTTCCCAATAGGGAAAGCCTGAAGCTTACATGCATTACATAAGCTTATAAATCCCGTTTCAATGAAGGAAGGGAGGGAGAAAGGGAAACTACTGTGTCAATGATAAGGTAAATGTCATTTGACCTAGGTCAAACTCTATAGCATTCTATAGCATTTTCATCTGGTCTTAATTTTTCTGATGTAAAATAGGGATTTTTAGCCTTTTTTATGTTATGGATCCCTTTGGTATTCTAGTGAAGCCTATAGACCCCTACTCAGAATAATATTTTTAAATGCTTTTATGCGTAGAATTATAAAGGAAACCAGTTATGCTGAACTATAGTTCATAGATCCTATTTAAAGAGCCCTAATGTAAAGCATTTAAGAACTCTACTTCATAAGGTTCTAATTTTCATATAGCCTCCATGTGGGGAAAGAAAAAAAAGGTGAGATTTGCAACGACCTCTCCCTGGTGTTGTCCCATGGCATTTCTGTTTACCTAATTATTTTATCTTCTGCTGTTTAGGAACAGTTTTCAAACAAAATGCTGCTTGATTATGTTGGGATGTTACCAAAACAACGTTTTTCAGGAAATATTTTTACTAATAGCAGATGTTTGTAAATGCAGTATTTTTTTCTAGTTATTATCTGATTGTAAGAGAAGAACATATGGGGGAAAAGCAGTTTGTACTGTGTTGTTATATTTGTCACTAGACACACAGTTTTTGTTCCTTTACATGATTCATGTTCATGTCCTACTGGCAAAGATAAGCTACAAATATTGTCCATGGAAAGGTACAAGGAATTTGTAAATGTTTATTCCAAAGTTCCTAAATCACCTTCAATATGAGTTTTCTAAAACATTTGAAAAAGAAATACATGAGAAAAACACAGAATTGTATTCCCTACAAATTTCCAAGTTAAATGCCATTTTTCTTCTAACATAATCTTAGACTATGTAGAGAAAATAGAAAAAAATAATAACAGGGATGAGGAAAGCAAACTCCAATATAGTGTGAATTTCCATCTTCTGAGATTTCATTATTAATAATCCATGTGCATGGTCTTTTAAGTCCTTCTGAAAAACCCTAAAATATACTATTATACTATGTGTCCATTAGGATACTGGGTGAAAGAATTTGTCAAGAGATTATTCTGATGTTACTCTTAGTGAATCGATGCATGCTTCAAATAATTAAAAACCATTCATTTAATCATTTTTTTGAGAATTTGGCAAGGATTGGTCAAAAGATCACTACGTCATGACTTGGAGAATTCATTTTTCTTGTTTTGGAAAACAACTAGCTAGTCTTTAACTGCAGTCATCAGATTATCACATCTGTAAAACCTTTGTTCATTCGGATCGAAAGACTTGAACACATTTATGATCTAATCAAGAGTTTAAGACTATCCCTTAAAGGAGTAGTATTTAACCTTTTTGTGTGTTATCTTTTTGACAGAATAAAGGTAAAGCCTATGGCTATGTTTTCTAAATAATTTGTTGACTAGATTCATAATTGAAGGAAAGGCAAAGTTTTTTCCCATTCAAATCCATGAGACTCAGTTTAAGAATCCTTATCTTTAAAAAATGGGACACGGAATAGAAAATTTTGAACAAAGGTAGGAATGATAAGCATAGATCTGGAGAAAGAGATATGAAATGCCAAGTGCTAAAAATGAGATAATATTAAGATCATGCTTATTGAGAATCAATGAGATTTCACCATTGTGGGGATACTCCCCCCACTAATGCAGCTAATTAGCTACATGTGGATTTTGTTCTTGGCATATTTTTGTCCATTTTCTTCCACAAATATTCTACCAAAGATCTACCCAGTGTACTGAAAGCTTTGCTCTAGGTTTTTTAATATTTCATCAATACCACCAGTTTAACACTGACTCTCCATCTCCTATACCTTGCTTTCAGTATATGACTATGTTGTCTCCTTTCTCTCTCCTACATATTCTTGTTGATCTTTGTATGTCCTTCCTTCTATACATCAACTTTAGTAATATTATGCCATCTACTTATATCCACCAAGTGTCTTTCTGTTGTATTTTGGGTCACTTGTAAAACTGATTCTGGGTAAATTGTGCTACCCTATAATTTTTATTCAAAGACCACCGAGAGAGTATTGCAGTTAAGAAGATCAGCTCATGACCAGTTAATTGTCTACCATATCAATCCATGAAACAGAGAAAAATGCAAAATTTCCTTCAGTCTTGTGTAACCCCTTTTCATTCTCTTAGTAATAGATGGTCTGGTGTGGGGAGAGAAGCAGAAGGAACTAAGAATTACAATATTTTAGACTATCTACAATTATTAGTTTTTAAAATGGTTATGATGATTGATGTTTTCCAAAGCAAGAATAAAACACCAGCAAGAGGTCTCAAGTAGAACTAAATTCATTAGGAAGTTACAGTCTAGTGTATATGTGTGTGTTTAGGGAAAGAAATGAAATATAGAGGGATATATTTAAAGGCAGTAGAGCCTGCCTTTAAGTCCTGATTCAGGTCAGAGTGGTAGTTTGGGTTTGAGATTATAATGAAATAAGACACTTATAGACTTACAATTTTTTAAAAAAGAGGTTAATTTACATTCACCATGGAAAGACTAATCAGTACTGGTTCAAGTAGAAATGATTCCTTCTCATCTCCCTAGAGAAATGGAACTTGTCAGCAGGATGTGCTGGATTAGATGGCTGTAGGACCTCACATAGCAGAGGAACATCCACCAAGTCTGAAAGCAACTCCATGTCCATTTGTAGGCCTCTTTTATGCCCTCTGGGAACTGGGGAACAGTGACTCAAACCTTAGCTCCATGAACCAATTAAGTCTCAGGGATGCTTCCTTTCCATTTTTGGGAAAACTCATGAACAAAGAGAATCGTGTCTATTTGTATCATGTATATTTAATTTAGGTAGTGATGTTTCCAATCTACTCAGAGGGATTAATTCTTTCCACTTTGGACTCAGTAATTTTTTCAAATATACCATATACTTTTCAACCTCCCTGCCTTTACATTCAAATACCTGGGAAAGTTCTCTTTTCTTGAATTCCTCTCTATCCTTTAAAGCCCAATTCAAAGACCAGCTCCTTCTGAAAGCCTTCTTTGATCTCACTCCCATTTTGACATTAAATCAATGATATTATTTCTTATTTGGACTTCATTTAGTACACCACACATCTCTGATGAACTTACCTCAATCTAGCTTGTATTCCAGTGATTTGTGTAGAGGTTATGTACCATTCATCAACTGTCAATTTCAAGAGAGTAGAAATGATGTCTTATTCAATATCTTTTCCATTGCATACAAATATTCACTTTAAAAATGTCCAAATTGAATGGATTTTCTCTTTGGGAAATAAGTTGTCTCTCCTAAAACCATAGTGGAAAATTAAATTCAAGAAAGGGTGCCAAACTTATCTTGAGTAGAAAATTAGGATTATGTTATTAATTTCTTAATGTGCTTAATTCACATCCCCCCTCACAGAGTTTATAGTATTGTTACATGATCTTACAAGAACGGCAACATTGTAAAAAATAAACATTCAAAGCCTTAAGAATTCTGATCAGTACAATGGCCAACCATTATTCCAGATTGCCAGTGATGAAGAATATTACCCATTTTCTGAAAGAGAGGTAAAAGACTCAAAATGCCAAATGGGATATACATTTTTGAACATATCCAATGAAAGAATGCATTTGCTTGATTATGCCTATTTGTTAAAAGGTATTTTCCTCCTTGGGGGGAGGGGCAGGAAAGAAGTAATAAGGGAAGGAAAACAAATGCTTGTTCATCAGAAAAATGAAATCTATTTTAAAAACAATTTAAAATCTATTTTCTGCCATCATTTCAACTTGAATGTATTTTTTCATATTTTCTCTCTAATTTTACTTTCTCTTTCCTTATTTGTAAGTTCATGAAGAGATCAGATTCTCCATTTTTAATTACTGACTTTAACTGAACTCCCATTATAACATCTCATTCTAGTAAATGGTTGACTTTGGGCCTTTGAAGGTCTGGCCAGTTGTGTGTTAACCTACCAGCTTGTAAAATTTTTGAGAATGAGTCCAGCAAGGAATGTCTGTGTGAGGACGTCTTGAGTGAAGATAATCCCCATACATAGAAGTTGGCCACTATATGATAGATATATTTTGGCCCCATCACACTTTAGACATGAGAAAAACTGAGGCTTAGAGACTTAAGTGATTTATTCATGGTCACATAGCTTGTAAATACCAGAGGCATCATTCAGATCACTTATGATTCCAAATCTGACATGCTTTGTACTATGCCAAGATTGCTCCTCCCTGGTCATTTGCATTCTGAATGACTTCTAATACATCATTTCATGTCACCTTTTGATAGATAAAATCAACTTACTATTTAAGAGCAAAGATAAAAATTTATGATTATTATAATAGACTGTCATAACTCTTTATGGAATTGTGGTAAATTCAGGTTCCTAAAGGTATTACATATGGCGTACCTATGGCAGATCTTCTTAAGTTGGAAGGTTTTCAAATATAGGCCTTATGGCCCTGGCTATTTCTGTTGTCTGAGAAACAGCCTAACAAGGTTTGAAGCAATTCATTCCCTGAAGGATGATCATCTAGGTGATTAATTATTTGAGATTGTCCTAGTCATCAAATTTTAAAAATGGTCAAATAATATAGAGAGTTTGACATTTGTGCATGAATATAGACCACTGAATTCACATGGAGTAAATCAATATATTGGCATGCTATATAGAGTATCCCAAATATCTTGATGCAGCTTTCAGCTATTAAAGCATTAATATGTTCTAAGACTTTTGGGACACCCTGAATAATAGAATGTCCCACAAAGAGGTAAATTTGGTCAAAACTGTGCTGAGACATATTTTTCATAGGAAAGGGACAATTTGGAGTATATCACAAGAGGACAGAAGAGAATGTAGTGTATTACAGAGGATAGTGTAGTGAGAAGGGTCACTCTAGCCCAGAAGACATTCTCATGAAGATAATTCCAGGGATTTTGCAGTCCTTGGCTAGATAGGAAATGTTTGTCATCCTGCTGGTCCTCCTTCTATTACACTCAGGAAGCTCTTATGTGAAATATTTTGTTTTTATGAAACTAGAAGCTTTTTACTCCATCAGAATAAACTGCCGTTTTAGTTATATAATATTGGTTACGTGTTATATAAAAGTGACAGCCTAGAATTTGAATTGGACAAAGCTGTTTATTTTTGAAGTTGCAATCACCCTTTGTCAGTTATCTTTGTTCTCTCCTCACCTCCATGAAGTAATCCCATGTAAAAAAAGAAAAAGCCTTCAGGTATACTCTGATTTTCAATAATTTTTTCTCTACTGAGATAAATGGCATAACACTAACTGTAGATCATTGTCTCCTTTCAATTTTCTGTCTCCTCCCTGCCCAGTTAAAAGGTAGTTGCTTTCCCCCTACCTATCTCTTTCCCTATTTTTCTCTATCCTTGAGCTCTATTTTTTATCATGCTGCCCATATTTTTTCTCTCCCTTTATCTGTCCTAATTTTATCTCCACAGAAGCAACACACACACACACACACACACCCACACACACACACTCACACACTGGAATATCTATCCTTTGGGACCTCAGAGCTGAGAATTACATGACGTAATGAAACTTTCACAGAGAATTTTACTGGGGGACATTGACAGACCAACCAAAAATTTTGATCCTGATTCTTAATAAATGATTGGGTTTAAATCGTGTTTCTGAAATTTTTTTTCCAACTATGGGTCTTGTCACATAGACTCTCTGTGCTTCCTTTTCCTTATATATGAAATAGTGATAATTCCTGTATTATCCCTTTATCTAGGACTCAAATGAGAAAATCTATGCAAGGCATTTTGAAAACTTTAAATTGCTATTCAAGTATTGACTAGTACTCATTACTATTCTAACACATAAAATACATTATAACAATAAAATGCTGTATAAATATCAGATATCATCATAATTTTAACCTACAAGAAAAATATATTAAGTAGTTACCCAAAGAATACTCAGGAAAGGAAGGTATATTATCAGTAAATATACATCTGTTCTTATCCATTCTCTTCAAAGAGATAAAGAATTTTGTGAGGAATCAGTCAAGGTTCACCTTTTTCTATAGATCAGGAAGTTTAGCCTTTTCTAGTTCTGCCTTTCAGGACTTTTCAGAGGTCCCAAGTGGATCTATTATCACATATACCAGTTCTTTTGGTAATCAGTGGTATAATTTGCATTGGATGAGGGCCTAACTCTTACGTAATTCAAAGCCTTGTGCTAGGTAGAGTTTTTCCTTGGCACACACACACATACAAAAAACTGAAACAAAGCTAGAAATGAGTAATTATGCTTTTCTCTTTTATCTTCTACCCTGAGCAGCAAGAATATTCCTTTGTTGGTCTTCCTGGTTATCCCCAATATACCAAAAAAAAACCCCAATAACAAAACACAAACCCTTATTTTTTCCTGATCAGATTCCACTCTAAGATTCTGTAATCATGAAGAAATCATACAAATTGACTGGTTCTGACTGAGATTATCATCATACCCTAGTACCCTAGTAGAGGGTTGATGCCTCTCAAGAAAAGAAAAATGATTATATGTACATCTTGTTAAATATTCTTTGTAGTTATTTTGTAGCACCTGAGATTCTGTAGGGAAAGAGAATATTACTTTCAGAATCTTGTTGCATATCTTACTTTTGTTTCCTGATTCTGATTGATTTTAAGATTTATAAAAATGCATGTCATCATGACTGCAAGTGCTTTAAAAAAGAATTGAAACAGTTCAAATTAAAACTGACTTGACCAGAATATGGCCTTTAAAAAAAATGTCTCACTGTTCAAAAAAAAAATTTGAAAATATAAACTTCTTACATGTCCTGAAGACCTGACAGGTTTGGATCCTATCAGTTCCACTTAGCCACTGACTAGACAGAAGTTTACTGGTCTCCTGATTTTTTCAAGAGTAGACCCTATCAAAGATATAGCCAGGAAGAAGATGTGACCCTGGCCAGCAGCTTCAGTGATATGGCATATGTTCAAATATTTCTACTACAAAGTAGTATTTACTTTATACCATTAGGCAGGTAAAAAAGTGCTATAGTGTGAAAAAAATGTTCTGTTCACCATTGATTAGAGAAATGTACATTAAAACAACTCTGAGATACCATCTCACACCTGTCAGATAGGTTAACATGACAGAAAAGGAAAAGAAAAATGCTGGAGGGAATGTGGAAAGATTGGGACATTATTAGTGGAGGTGTGAACTGATCCAACCCTTCTGGAGAACAATTTGGAACTATGCCCAAATGGTTATAAGACAGTCATACCCTTTGATCTAGTAATTTTGCTACTAGATCTGTATCATAAAGAAATCAAAGAAAAGGGGAAAGGCCTGTTTATGCAAATATATTTAAAGCAGCTCTTTTTGTGGTGGAAAAGAATTGGAAATTGAGGGGATGCTCATCAATTGGGGAATGATTGAACAAATTATGGTAGATAATTGTAATGGAATACTATTGTTCTATAAGAAATGACAAACAGAATGATTTTAGAAAAACTTGGGAACACTTTTATGAACTGATGCTGAGTGAAGTGAGCAGAACCAAGAGAACACTGTATGCTGTGACAACAACCTTTGTAAAACTTAGCTACTGTACAAGACTATGGTTTGAGACAGTTCCAAAGGACACACAATCTAAAATACTGTCCACCTCTAGAGATAAAACTGATGAACTCTAAATACAAATTGAAGTATACTTTTTAAAACTTTATTGTTATTACTTTATTTTGTTTGTGTTTTTGGAAATATATTTTCATGACTTCACATGTATAATATCAAATTGCTTGCCTTCTCAAGAAGAGGAGTGGGGTAGGAAGAAGGGAGAGAATTCACACTCAAATTAAAAATATATTTTAAAATTGATTATACATGTAATCAGGAAATATTAAGTGAAATAAATAAAAGATTTTTTTTAAAGTGCTACAGTGACCTTGAAGAGGGAGATTAGGGAAGGCCTTACTGAGGGGGTAAACTTTGAGCTAAATATTAAGGGGTGGGTAAGATTTGGAAAGGTAGAAATGAACAAGTGGGGGACGTTAATGGTGGGAAGAATGACATAAGTAATGGTTCAGAGATGGGCAAGAATGACATATAAACAATGAGTAGCTCACTGGCTTAGAGAAGCAGTAGAGAAAGAGTTGGTTGGTATCCAAACTTAGCAGACTTGAATGACAAGCTAAAGATTTTCAATTTTGTTTGATAACCATTAAAAAATTATTTATTTTCATTTTTCAACAATCACTTTTATACGTTTAAATTTTCTCTGCTTCTTTTACCTCCCTCCCTCCTGAAGAGGGAATGCACTGCAATATAGGCTCTACATACACATTCTCATGAAATATATTTTCACATTAGTCATGTTGTATGGAAAAATTAGCATGAATGGGAGGAACCATGAGAAAGCAAGAAAACAAAACAAAACAAAAGATGACAAAAGAAAGAGCAACTAATCAATTTTACTCTGCATTTTGATCTCATAGTTCTTCCTCTGGATGTGGCTGACATATTCCATCATGAGACTTTTGGAATTGTCTTATATTCTTGCACTGCTGAAAAGAACTAAGTCTATCAAAATCAGTTACTGCACAATGTGCCTGTTACTGTGCACAATGTTCTCCTGATTCTTCTCACTTCACTCAGCACCAGCTCATATAATTATTTCCAGGTTTTTTTTTTTCTGAATTCTGCCTGCTCATTATTTCTTAGAGCACAATAATATTCCATTACATTTATATACCAAAACATTCATCTGATCACCAACTGATGGGCATCCCCTCAATTTCCAATTCTTGGCTACCACAATAAAGAGCTGCTATTAATACTTTTATAATGTGGATCCTTTTCCCATTTTTATAATCTTTTTGGGAGACAGCCCTAGAACTGGTCTTCATGAGTCAGAGAGTGTGCATATTGTTATAACCCTTTGGGCATAGTTCCAAATTGCTCTTCAGAATGGTTGGATCAATTCACAACTCCACCAACAATGCATCAGAGTTCCAATTTTCCCACATCTTCTTCAGTATTTATAATTTTCCTATTTTGTCATGTTAATTAATCTGATAGGTGCTATGTGGTACCTAAGAATTGTTTTGATTTGCATTTCTCTAATCAATAGTGATTCAGAGTATTTTTTAAATGACTATAGAAAGCTTCAATTTCAAGCTCTGAAAACTTCCTGTTCATATCCTTTGACCATTTATAATTTGGGGAACAACTTAAAAATATGGAATACTTTACAAATTTGCATATTATCCTTGTGCAGATGCCATTGGTAATCTTCTCTGTACTGTTCCAATTTTAGTATATGTGCTGCCAAAGCAAGCACTTGATAACCATTTCTAAGCAAGGATGTTATGTGATCATAATGATGTTTTATATAGTAATACTGATGTCAGACTATATGACAAAGAGGATAAAAATAAAAAAGGTCTTATTTAAAAATATTACTAATGGTGCTTTTTATAATAGTAACTATTTGAAGAAAAGTGACTTCTCATGGATGAGGTAATAGCTAAACAAATTGTGATATATGAATGACAAAGAAAGAAGGCCTGGAAAATTTTTCAAGTACTTTCTATGTGTATCTTGAAACTACTCTCTCCAAAATTACCAGTGCTCTCTATTGCCAAATCAAATGGTCTTTTTTCAATCCTTGAATCAACCACACTCTTCTCACTTGGTTTCCATTACTCTGCTTTCTCCTAGTTCACCTTTCGTCTGCTTTGCTCTGTCTACTTTGCTGAATTTTGATCCAAGTCACACCTACTATGAGTATCCTCAAATACTCTGTCTCAGACTTTCTATGTTATTTTCTTGACTTTTTTATCAGCTCCAACATATTCTCTTTCATCTTTTGGTGGATATTTTTCAAATCTACTTATAAAGTCTTAAGGTTTCTCCTAACTACTAGAATTGCATTTCCAATTACCTAAGGACATCTTGAACTAGATATTCTATATACTTCTAAAATTCAACATACCCCAAACTGAACCCCTTATCTTTCCCACTAAAACCATTCACTCTTCATAATTTTCCTAATACTGTTGAGGACAGCACCATTCTTCTAGTCATTCAGGTTCACAAGTTAGGTGTCATTCTCAACTCCTCAGTCTCACCCCTTTATATATACAATCTGTTGCCAAGTCTTATTAACTTTGCCTTCATGACATAGATACATACATATACATATATGTATGTATGTATATGTATGTATCCCTTTCCCTACTGTGACACTGCCACCAACTTCATGAATATCTTCATTGCCTCATATGTACACCACTAGTTGTCTTCCCTGTCTCAAGTCTGTCCCCATTCCAATTCATCCTACTATCAGCTATTAAACTGATCTTCCTAAGGTACATCTAACCATATCAATAACCTTCTCTACCCTCTCAGTAAACTTCAGTGGCTCTTTGCCTCTAGGATAATATATAGAATTCTCTGACATTCAAAATCTTCATAATTTACCCTCTCCTATATTTCCAATCTTTTTACACCTTATTAACTTTACCTCATATGTTCTTTGATCCAGTGATCCAGTGATCCAATTGACCTCCTTGCTGTTCCTCACATAGATATTCCATCTCTAGACTGTGCATTTTTATTTACCATCCCCCATATTTGAAATTTTCTTCCTCCTTTTTATCTCTTCCTCCTAGCTAAAATCCCAATTAAAAATCTGACCTTGTATAAGATTTTTCTAATCAACCTCAATATTTCTTTTGTTGATTAACACCAAGTCATCTCATATATTTTCTGTTCATAGTTGTTTTCAGGTTGTCTCCCCCATTAGATTGCAGGTTCCTCAAAATCTGGGACTATATTAATCTTTCTTGAATTTGGAAACATTTAGCATGGTATCTAGAACATGGTAGGTACTTAATAAATATGGTTGACTTGATTCATCCTGCTTCCAAAAAGCTTATATTTTACTAGAAAGAGAAAATGAGTGTTTGTGAATAGTTGGAGTTAAAAGTCAGATTGAATAGTCCCATGATCCTTAGCATACCATGGCAAAGGACATGTAATGCATAAATCTTAAATAGTTTCCCCTGACAAAATTATATCAGTTTCTGATATTGAATCATTTGACTGTGCAAGGACTAGAGTGGTGAAAACTTTGTTTTTTGATTCATTAGTACCTATGACCTCTCTGAGTAGGAATTTGTGTGACTAGTCAATGGCAATATCTTTTATAGAACTAAGAAAATGACCTGGCAGGTGGAGGCAGGAGGGAGTGATGGATTTTGCTTTGGATGTATTGTCATTGAGATGTATATGAGAAATAGTAATGTGAAGGAAGCAAAAAGTTGGAAGACTTCATGAAAAATTAATAAAATCTAGTGGCTTGATAAGGGAGATCAAAGGAGAGGAAAGCATTGGGTGACTGGTTAACTGATAAAATTTGGATATTTATCTTAGAATTACAAATAATAATATTGTGCTGAATTCTGCATGTCTGAATCCAGATGAGAATCTAATTGACTCTTGTCCCTACTTTGAAATGTCAACATAATTTTATATGTCTTAAGACTCCTAAGTAAGATAAAAGCCCTCACTTAAGTAATTATAAATTTGAACAAAAAGCTTAACAGAATTATGATTTAAGGGTTTCATTGTATTTAATGCTGGAAGGAATATTAAGGATCATCTAGTACATGGGTGGGGAACCTGGGGCTTTGAGGCCACATGTGGCTTTCTAGGTCCCTGAGCATGGCCTTTTGACTGAAGCCTAGTTTTACAGAACAAATCTTTTTTATTAAGGGGATCTGTTCTGTGAAGTTTAGATTCAGTCAAAGGACTTCACTTGAGGACTTAGACACCACATGTCACCTTGAGGCTACAGGTTCTCTAACCCTGATCTGATACAATCTCCATCAATTTACAGATGAGGAAACCAAGATTGAAAGAACAGTGACTTGCTCATGGTTACATACATGATGATTAGCAAAACCAAGATTTGATGCTCAGTCTTGTGACTGCAAGTGCAGGGATCTATTACATATTGCAGATACATATGAGAGGTTATGTACGTATACATATACATACATATATATATATACACATAGCATATGTGTGTATATATAATATATGTGTGTATACACAGACAGAAAATAATATCAGATTCCTAGCCAATGTGACCAGCAAGATGACACATTATTTTCTTCTGAAATTATCAACCCTCCAAACTCCTCCCAAAATGAATTAAGTATGAGATGTAGAATAATTATCTGCAGGAGAAAAAAATCTGCAGGAGAAGAAAGAATCTCCAACAAGGTAAAGTCTTTTATGTACTAACATTTGTATTGCCAAGGCAATATTCACAGCACTGGTAGTGACTACAAATGGACAAGTATAGTTCTCAATTGTCAAGTATAAAAGATTCTTCATATAGAAGGCAGAAGAAAAACATTTATTTAAACACCAAAAAGCAAAATCCCAGAACCAGAAAGTAAAATCTGTCATGGTGACCAAGAAGTTAATAAACATGTGCACAGCAGAGGGCAAAGTCATTCTCAAATCTCCCCTCCCTCAGCCAGGGCCTTCTCACTATCAACGGTCAAAATGTGTCAGTTTGCCTGTGTTCTATCCCCTCTGACCTAATCCCACTCACTCATTTCCTCAGGGTTCCACCTCTTTAGCAAGCTCCTCCTACCACATGTGACTTAGGCTTCCAAGTGGTTTAAGCAGATCATATGGGCCTATTAATTAATGAGAAAGATCTTTCCATTTAAATTACTAATTCCTTCAGCTCCAAGATCTTTCATGTTCATTAAACAGGTCAGTGGGGCAACTGGTATTACAAGCACCCTATCATTTCCCCCTCAACAAATGGGGCCCAAAATCTTGGGGTAAGAGGCAAAGGTCTATTCTTCCACAATCATTTCTTGGTGAGATTGGACATAGAACTGTCCCTGCCCCCAAGAGGTCCCATTTGAGAGATCAGTTCTGTAGCTGGCATCTAGAATTTGGTGAACTTCAGGTCCAGAGATGACACATCAACTCATGGATAGGAAATGGCATCTGGCTTAAGCAATCAGGCACATGCAAGTGGAGGGTAATAGGAAACAAAACTAGCAAACATGTTTAACAGATGAAAAGCCAAAAGAACAAACAAACAAAAATTAAAAAATAAAACAAGGAAACAATAACCAGAAGCAGGCTAGATATGAGTCAGCTGTGGTTCTAGAGTCCATAAACCCACTATCACAGCCTCATTCATGGTATATATGAGTTAAGGGTACAATTTGGTAATCATCCTCTCCTGAATAAACAACAGTTACAGTATTATCTTTCCCACGTGCAATAATTTCCCCAGTCTTTGGAACATCATCTGGCTTCCATTTTACCCACACTTTAGCTCTCGATTTTACTGTATCAGTAAAACCCAGTCCTTCAGTTCCTCTGTTAGTTATTTCAGAAGGAGGATAAGTTTTCAGAAGTGTTCTTGCTTCACAAGAAATAATAAGCCCTTGAATTATTCTATCATTATTACAAAATTGTATGGATCCATCACCAAATTTTGGAATGTTACAATAATTTCTCCTTGATAATTAGAATCTGTCATTCCACCAATGCATGTATTCCTCAAGATGCCAATCCAGATCTGAGCTGGAGTTTGGCCAACTTCCTATTCTCCCTGAAGGTGCAACAAACTTGGATACAAGGGTTCAGCAGGATCTGCAGGGGTAGTTCTTACTTCTCTATTTCATGTGGTATCAAATCCCTTTTCTCAGTACATTCTGTATAGTTCATTAGTTGAAATACTATATATGTTTCTGAAATCTCAATAGAGCAGTAAACAATTCTCTCCTTGTCAATTTATTCTCATTTTGAATCTACAGGGTATTTACTCTTCTCTCTCTAGCAACGTTGTCTTTTCCCCAGTCTCCTAAGTCACCTAACTGTGAGATCTTGTCCAATACCTCTGAAAGAGGGTGCCCTATTTCCCCAATTATTAGATTAAAAATCAAGTACTTATAAATAGGAGGAGCCATCTTCACTATTATATTCCTATGGTAAACTGCAAAGGGAACATCATAGTATGTATCTACATTTCTGGTCATTATGGTAGTCTTTATTACCTCCTCTTTTAACTTTCTTAAACAATCCCTAAGTGAATACCAGGGTCTGTCTCCACTAAGCCACAGAAAGTCAGTAGGATACTGTCTACTGCAGCCTCCTGCAGCCAAAGCTAACATATTAGTTGCTTTGTTACTTCCTTGCATATTGTAATCTCTAAAAGTTTGCTGTACAAAAGGATTCTAATACCTATAAATTTAAGCCATTCGATGGGATCTATAGCTATTCCTCCAGCTCCATCATCTCTGGTTCTCATCATCCAACATATTAATATTTCTGCCATCCTTTGAGTAAACTGACTCAAAATTTCTATGAGTAAAATCCTCAATTATTTCTCTAAACACTGAGTTACCCCCTTGGTTCTCCTGTTTCTGCCTCACTATTAGGCATGCTTCTGACTGAGAAACTTCTTCCTCTAATATTATTTCACTTCCTTTATCACTGTGGCAACTAGCCTGGATCTGTGTAAAGGTCAGATATGCACTTCTTTTGTTAGCCTTCAGCTTCTTCTGAGCCAAATGAACATCCTTTCTTTCTGCCTGAGATGCCTCCCCAACCCAGACTGCTCTTGTGCTCCTTTTCCATCTAAATGTTTTTTCCTTAAGCAGCTCATCTCTGTTTCTACACATGATACAGTAAGCCATTAGTAAAATCCAATCTCTCCTACTTTTCCCTGCCAATTCCTTCCCTGGTCTTTTTGATATTCCATGCAAACAGTTTTCCAACTCTCCAGGTTCCCCTTCCTGTAACCTTGCTTCACAGTTTTCCTAGGGGTCCAGTATTTTTAGCCCACTCCCTTGCTAGCAAAGAATATGGTAAATCCTCCCATCTTGGCATATCAATGTCTTCCCCTAAATATTTCTGCCTCCAAATAGAAATTTTATACCTTGTGATCCTGTTTGTGACACTAAATGTATCGCCAGGGCAATATTCACAGCACTAGTGGTGACCATGAATATGCCACATAGGTCTCAATAGCCAAGTATAAAAGACTCTCCATATAGAAAGCAGAAGAAAAACAATTATTTAAACACCAGAAAGCCAAATCCTAGCACCAGAACTCAAAATCTCTCATGGTGACCAAGAAGTTAATAAACATGATCACAGCATGGGGCAAAGTCATTCTCAAACCTCCCCTTCCTCAGCCAGGGCTTTCATACTATCAACTGTCAAAATGTGTAAGTTGGCCTATGTCAGTTTGCTGGTGTTCTATCCCCTCTGACCTGAGCACACTCATTCATTTCCTTCTGGTTCTGCTCCACTCTTCCTGTTCCACCTCTTTAGCAATCTCCTATCACATGTGACTTACACTTGCAGGTGATTTAAGCAGATCATAAGGGACTATTAGTTAATGAGAAAGATCTTTCCATTTAAATTACTTTTACAACACTGGAGGACATTAATAAAACACTATTTCAACATCCTGTCCATACAGCTGCAGCAAGAGTATAAGAAAACTCACAAGTTTATTTAGGTATTATTTGGGGATCCTTTGCCACTGTAGCTATTCTGTATGAACATTTTCAACAGTTCACAACTCCTCAAAAGCAACAGATGCTGACTTTGCCTAGTTACATGAAGCAAAGGAGGTGAGCAGATGAGATTTGAGAAGAGTGAAAATATACTACCTTTTCACTAGGGTCTGGTCCTAGGATAGGGGCTCTCCAAGGCTGCGATGACTCACAGGATGTTAACTAACCAACTCCCATCCCACAAGAAGCAGTAAATATTTGCTGAGCCACATGAGGGAAAGAACCAGGAAGGGTGCCAGTGTAAGGGCTGCAACTGACCTGAAAGAAAGGGAAACTGAAACATAGGGAGAATCAGTCTTATTTCCTTAAAGCTTACTTCTAGCAAGAGCCCAGACAAGCAAACCCTATATTTCTCAGTATTAGAAGATTGAGGTAACCTTATATCCCAGCCTTGACATTCTATTTACCAAAAATTAGAGCAGGACCAAAGAGGAA
The DNA here is from genome assembly GCA_028658325.1 of Potorous gilbertii. NCBI lineage: Eukaryota > Metazoa > Chordata > Mammalia > Diprotodontia > Potoroidae > Potorous > Potorous gilbertii. The sequence continues at coordinate 64,121,600 of CM053774.1, read as the reverse complement.
TTTTTTTTTAATCTAATATACCAAAGACATCGAAAGACCTCAATAAAAGGAGAGTATATAAATAGACAAAATCAACAGACACAAATCCAAAGTCAGAAGGAAAAAACATATAAATTCTAAAAGAAAATATGCTTTTGAAAAATATTATGGTACAAGTGAAGGTGAAACAATAGTGCTTAGTGAAAGACAGAATCTTGTGGATTCCCTTAAAGAATCTAGAAAAGCAACAAGAAACTTCAGAGTAATTCAAAAAAGAAATAATGTCCAAAAACTGTAAATAAGAAATCTACATAGTCCAGAACATGAAGTACTATATAAATGCTGGCGAGCATTGGGGTTATGGTTATTGTTATCACCAGAACTACTACCCTGCCGTTTCAGGTGACACAATTCAGCATGTTTTCCATCTATGAGGTAAGCAGAATAAATGTCTAAGTAAATCCTTTGGAAGATCATTGAAAGGCTCAAAATGAGATTAAAAGGATACAGGAAGAAGGATACTTGTAAATTCTCCACTGTTATATAAATATGAGCAATTATTTCATGGGGGAAGGGTAGAATACAAGAAATACCATAAAGGGAAACTAACTTTCTTTCTTTTTCTGGAAGCCCAGTAATCACAAGGACCCTTAAAAGATTATCAGGTTGTCTTCGTTTGATCAGAATTCTCAGAGAAGCCACCCTTGATCATGGTTACACCAGACAGAAAGAACCAGCATATGATTGAACTCTGGACAATTCCCATGGTAATAACTGTGCTTCTTATGAAATATGATAAAGGAAGGTTTTTTAAAATTTAAAATTTAAAAATGTCATGTTTCCAGACAGTGTTCTGTTTAATTAGAATGATTCTGCAATCTAATTCCCCCAAAACCCAACAAAATCACTGTAGGCATAATAGACAAACAGTTGTGAAAATATTGTAAATGTGGCAAAAAAGAAAACCTATCATTCACTCTGTATGGAAGGCTTGGTACATACTTTGCACATATTGAATTGTGATAGGTAGAAGACTCACATGATTGTACATACGTCTCACCATACAACAAATCCAAAAGCCCAGGCCAGGCCAAGCTGATGATGTGAAAGAGGAATCCTGTTTATTACCTTACTTACCTCAAATGTTTGTAAAGTAAGTACATTCTTAATCCTAGAGCACTCAACTAACTAATCCCCAAATGGTAATCCTACAAAAGACCCAAGAGATCATGTTAGAGGCAGCTAGGTGGCAGAGTTAATGGGCTGGAGTAGCCCTGACTTCAAATCCTACCTCGGACACTTACTAGGTGCATGATGTTGGTTAAGTCACTTAACCTATGTCTGCCTCAATTTCCTCAACTGCAAAATGGAAATAATCATAACTACCTACCTCAGAGTCATGAGAATCAAATGAGATACTATTAGTTCTTTAAAAATTAATTATTTATTTTTAGTTTTAATCATTCATTTTTATGACATTTTGAATTCCAAAACTTTTCCCTTCTCTCCCCACCCCACAAGATGGCATGCAATCTGATATAAGCTATAATGTATAGGCACATTAAATGTATTTCCACATTAGTCATGTTATGAAAGAAGAATGAATCAGAATGAAAGGGAAAAACCATGAGAAAGAAAGCACAGAGAGAGAGAGAGAAAATAATATGATTTGATATGCATTCAGACTCCATAGTTCTTTCTCTGGATATGGATAATATTTTTTATCACAAGTTTTTGGAATTATCTTAGATTTTTCATTGCTGAGAAGGGTTAAGTCTGTAAAAGTTGGTCATCACACAACATCACTGTTACTGTGTATAATGTTCTGGTTCTGCTCACTTCACTCAGCATCAGTTCATGTAAGTTTGTCTATATTTGTCTGAAATCTGCCTGCTAATCATTTCTTATGCAACTATAGTATTCCATTACATTCATATGCCACAACTTGCTCAGCTATTCCCCAATTAATCTATCCTTATCTACTTATAATGGGCATTAGATTTATCTGATTCTGAGAGGGAGAGGTTGAGGTCCCGCACTAGCATAATTTTACTGTCAATTTCTTTCTGTAACATTTAATTTCTCCTCTAAGAATTTGGATGCTATACAACTTGGTGCATGTATTATTAGCATAGATATTATTTCATTGCCTCTTGCGGGGTTTCTTACATATGTTCCATGTTTCACTACTTAAGTGTATGATACCTATTAGCAGGATGTAGTTTACTTCCATATCTCTTTTAATTAGATCTATTTGTGCTTTTTGCTTAGATCAGGATTGCTATCTCTGCTTTTTTTTTTGTTTGATTTTACTTAAGCTAAAGCATAGTATACTCTGTTTCAGCCTTTTACTTTTACTATGTGGGTATCTCCTGGTTTTAAATGTGTTTCTTATAAACAATATGCTATGGGTTTGGGTTTTTAATCTATTCTGCTATCTGCTTCCATTTTGTAGGAGAATTCATCCCATTCACTTTTTTTCATGAAAATGTTCTTCATTTATTTATTTTTAGTTTTCAACATTCATTTCCACAAGATTTTGAGTTCCAGATTTTCTCCCCATCTCTTCCCTCCTCCAACACCAACATAGCATGCATTCTGATTACCCCTTCCCCCAGTCTGTCCTACCTTTTATCACCTCCCCCTTTTCCCTCACTTTCTTGTAGGACAATATAGATTTCTATACCCCATTGCCTATATATCTTATTTCCTGGTTGCATGTAAAAACAATTTTTAACATTTATTTTTAGAGCTTTGAGTTCAAAATTCTCCTCCTTCTTTACTCCCTGCCCACTCTCATTGAGAATGCAAGCAATTTAATATAGGTTCACATGTGTAGTTATGCAAAATACTTCCATAATAGTCATGTTGTGAAAGACTAAATTATATTTCCCTCCATGCTATTCTGCCACCCACTTATTGTATTATTAACTTTGACCATGTCCCTTTTCAAAAATGTTTGCTTCTGACTACCACCTTCCCCAGTCTGCCTCCCCATTTTATCATTCCCCCTTCATCTCTTTCCCCCTTACTTTCCTATAGAATAGGATACCCAACTGTGTGTGTATATTATTCCCACCTTAAGTCAAATCTGATGAGAATAAGATTGTCTCATTCCTTCTCGCCTCCCCATTCTTCCGCTCCATTGTGAAACATTTTTCTTGCCTCTTTTGTGTGAGATAATTTACCCCATTCTATCTCTTGCTTTCTCCTCCCAATATATTCCTCTCTTGCCAGTGACTCAGTCCCCTGAGGTCTGCTCTGGCCCTATCCGTGCTGGTGTGGCCCACACTGGACTGTGGACTCTGCTCCTGGCTGGGTGCAATAAATGCTTGCTGTTGACCTTCCAAGCTGTATTGGGCTGGGCATTTGTTTCACTCTGTCTTTTTGTGGGTTTCTGCAGTTCTAGAATTTGTTTAGAGTTATTTTTACAGGTATTTGGAGGGATTTCGAGGACAGCTCAAGGAAGTCCCTGTTTTTACTCTACCAGCTTGGCTCTGCCCCACCCCCCCATTTCACTTTCACAGTTATGATTACTAACTGCTTCTTTCTCTCCATTCTATTTTCTCCTTTTTCGTCTTCATTAGTGTTTTGATTCTGACCACCACCTCCCTCAGTTGGCCTTCCCTTCTATCTCCACCCTTCCTTTTCTTTCTCCTTTCCCCTAATATTTCTTCCTTCTCTTCTGCCTTCCCTTTGATCCATGCCCCTCACTTTTGTTTCCCTCTGTTCTCTGACCTCCTTTAGGATTAGATAGGTTTCTATACCCAGCTGAGTTCATATGTTACATCCTCTTTGAGACAAATCCTATGAGATTAAAGTTCAAATAATGCTTGCCTTCCTCTCTTGTTTCCCTCTTATTTACCCTTTTCTTGCCTCCTCCTTTTCTTTTCCCTTAGTGCAATCCTTTTTTCTATCCCTTAGTTTTTGTTTATCATCATATCAAAGTCAACTTATACCTACACCCTATGTCTACTTACAACCCTTCCAAATCTCATAATAAAGATAGTTCTCAAAAATTACAAATATCATCTTACCATGTAGGTGTGTAAACATTTTAACATGTTTCTTTTGTTCCTTTCTGTTTATCTTTTTAGGAGTCTCTTGACTCTTGCTTCTGAAGATTGGATTTTCTGTTCAGCTCTGTTTTCTCATCAGTAAAGTTTGGAAGTACCCTATTTCATTGAATTTCTCCTTCCCTGAAAGATTATGCTCAATTTTGTTTTTTGGTTGTAATCCATGCTTCTTTGCATTCCAGAATATCCTATTCTAAGCCCTCCAATCCTTTAATGTAGAAGCTGCTAGGTCTTGAGTAATTCTGACTGTGGTTCCATGATATTTGAATTGTTTCTTTCTGGCTACTTACAGTATTGTCTCCGTAACCTCATAATTCTGGGATTGGACTACAATACTCCTTGGCATTTTCAATTTGGGGTCTCTTTTAGGAAGTGATCAGTGAATTTTTTTGATGAGGATCTTCCCTCTGGTGCTAGGTCATCAGGGCAGGTTTCCTTGATAATTTCTTGAAAGATGTTGTCCAGACTCTTTATTTGATCATGGCTTTTAGGTAGACCAATATTTCTTAAATTGTCTCTCCTGGATCTATCATCTAGGTCAGTTGTTTTTCCAATGAGATATCTTGCATTTTGTCTCTCTTTTCGTTCTTTTGGATTTTGTTTGATTCCTGATATCTCATAGAGTCATTAGTTTCTACTTGTCCCAGTTCTAATTTAAAATGAATTGTTTTTTCAGTTAGCTTTTGTACCTCCTTTTCCACTTGGTCATTTCTACTTTTTAAGTTGTTTTCTTCATTGGATTTTTTTTCTCTCTGACCAATTGTATATTTTAAGGTATTATTTTCTTCAGTTAAATTTTATCCTTCCTTTTCTACTCTGTTGATTCTTTTTTGCTTACCCCTCAATTCTTTCCCCAATTTTTCTTCTCACTCTAACTTGACTTTTGAAGTCCTTCTTGAGGTCATCCAAGAAGACTTTTTGACCTTGAGACCAATTCATATTCCCCTTTGAGATTTCAGATTTAGGTATATTGACAATATTGTCCTTTTCTGAGTTTGTGTTTTGATCTTTCCTGTCTTTATAGAAACTGTCTATGATCAGTGTTCATTTGTTTCTTTTTGCTCAACTTGTTTGCCTATTTCCTGATTTTTAAAATTAAGCTCTCCTTCTGGGGCATAGGGGTAGTGCCCCAAGCATATTTTTCTGAAGGCCAAGGGCCTAGTCACTGGCTTTGTGTTATGTGGCCTCAGGTGCAGGTGAGCTGAAAGCTATAGGGGTTCTCTCAGCTTACTTGGTGCTGACTGGCGTCCTACTGGTGGTGTTTGGGGTGCAGTGAAGGCTGATGGGGTTTTTCTTCATTTCCCTGAGACTGCACAGAAGAAAGTAAAGATCTAGCCACTGGAGGATGCCTGCCTATGTTGGGTTGCACTGAAGGATGTGGAAGCCTGCTGCTAGAGGATGCCTGCCTGCCCCCTGTGCTGGCCCACATGGTGATTCTCCAAGCTGGAATCTGCTGGTTCCTCTAGCTATACTAAAGCACATGGAGAGGTCCTGGTTTTACCATATGTCTACACTAACTCCCTTGGGCTCAGAATCTCCAAGTCATTTACTGAGGTGGAGCATGCTACTAATTTTCTGGGAGGCTTCCTATCCTGGAATATACTCCCCATTTACAGGAATGAGATGGACCTTTTTTTTGTGACAATTCTGAGTTTCCTGAGCTGTTCCACCCCATCTTTCTGCTGACTTCTCTGTTCCAGAATTTTTTCTGAGGCATTATTTTCTATTTTGTTCAGAGGTCAATATACTCTGCCATCTTAACTCCTTGGAATTCCTATTTTTAAAGTTCATCACACAGTAACTGACACATAGTAGGTGATTAATGAATGTTTGTTCCTTCCTTACAATCCAGTAAAAATTGAAGTCAGAGAATGGCAGTGACTTGCACAAGAAGATACGAGTCTGGTAGGTAACTAATGTGAGACTATCCAGGTCTTCTGCATCCAAGTTCATTTCTTTGATTACTTACCTTATACCATATAACTCAGATTATGGATTTTTATCATGTTAAAGAAATCACAAAAGTGTGAAAAGAGCAGAAAACTTCAGTGGGAAAAGATTCTGCTGGTGAAAAGAAGAGGGAAAGAACAGTAAGTGTGATGGACCTCAGAAATATAGAAAGTCGTAATTAAAAATTCTTTCATTTGAAGGGTAAAATAATTCATCAGGAAATGGGCTTGAGGTGGAGATCTTTTTTTGTCACCTTGAGGTAAATGCCCATAATCTATCCCCTAGTTACATCTACAAAGGGGTCATTCGAAGACTGAATGCTTTCTCTTTAATTTTGTTTCTAGAACCCAGAAATGAAATCCACACTACTATATTCATATAAGATTATTTTTTGGAAATGTTCATACATACATACAGTTGTCGGTTTAGTAATACTGAATGTATAATGACTGCAAATTTGAATTTGTTATTTTAAACCCAATCCCTGCAAGCATATAATTAATATCTTTGAGCTATAAAATAAATGAAATGTTCAAGTGGAAATAGAGGTAAATAAGCTCTGTAGCCTATGGGGAAAGTTATTTTTTTAATTTATTTATTTATTTTTAGTCTTCAACATTCATTTCCACAAGATTTTGGAAATTTTCTCCAAGTTTTCTCCCAATCCCTCCCCTGCCCCACCCAAATACATCGTGCATTCTAATTACCCCTTGCCTCAATCCACCCTCACTTCTAAATCACACCCCTCCGTTCCATTATCCACATCTTTTCTCTTTTCTTGTAGGGCAAAATAGATTTCTATACCCATTACTTGTATTTTTTATATCCTAGTTACATGCAGCAACAATTCTCAACATTCCTTCCTAAAACTTTGAGTTCCAACTTCTCTCCCTTCCTCTCTCCCCACTCATCCCCTCTGAGAAGACAAGCAATTCAATATAGGCTATATATATATATATGTGGTTTTGCTAAAGACTTCCATAATATTCATGTTGTGAAAGACTAGCTATATTTCCTTCCATCCTATCCTGTCCTCTCATTTATTATATTCTCCCATTTGAACCCATCCCCAAGTGTTTGCTTCTAATTATTGCCCTCTCTCATTTGCCCTCGCCTCTATCATTACCCCCATACCCCACTTATACCTTTCTCTTCTATTTCCTGTACTGTAAGATAGATTTTCATACCAAATTGAATGTGCATGTTATTTCCTTCTTAAGCCAAATGTGATGACAGCAAGCTTGCCTTTTCCCTCTCACCTCTACCTTTTCCCCACCATTGAAAAAGTTTTCTTGCCTTTTTGATGAGAGATAATATGACCCATTCCATTTTTCCCTTTTTCCTCCCCAATGTATTTCCCTCTCACTCTTAATTTTATCTTTTAGATCTCATCCCTTCCTATTCAACTCACTCTGTGCTCTCTGAATATGTGTGTGTCTATGTGTATGTGTGTGTGTGCATCTGTGTGTGTGTGTGTCTGTCTGTGTGTGTGTCTGTGTGTGTATAATCCCTCCAATTACCCAAATCCTGAGAAAAGTTTCAGGAGTTACAAATATTAACTTTCCATGTAGGAATGTAAAAAGTTCAACTGTAGTAAGACCCTTCTGATTTTTCTTTCCTGTTTACCTTTTCATGCTTCTCTTGATTCTTCTGTTTGAAAGTCAAATTTTCTATTCAACTCTGGAATGACCATTTTTCTCTTGCAGTATTATACTCAGTTTTGCTGGGTAGGTGATTTTTTTTTTAATCCTAGTTCCTTGGACTTCTGGAATAGCATATTCCAAGCCCTTTGATCCCTTAATATAGAAGCTGCCAAATCCTGTGTTATTCTGATTGTATTTCCACAATACTCAAATTGTTTCTTTCTGGCTGCTTGTAATATTTTCTCCTTGACCTAGGAACTCTGGAATTTGACTACAATATTCCTAGGGGTTTTGCTTTTCAGATCTCTGTCAGGAGGTGATTGGTACATTCTTTGAATATTTATTTTACCCTCTGATTCTAGAATATCAGGGCAATTTTCCTTAATAATTTCATGAAAGATGATGTCTAGGCTCTTCTTTTGATCATAGATTTCAGGTAGTCACATAATTTTTAAATTTTCTCTCCTGGTGGCCACTGGACTTGGGCTCTGGGTCAGTGAGTTATTGCCCTGCCTTGGGGCTCAGAGCCACAGGCTGCAGGAATTTAACTTCTTGAGTAATTTAAAATGAGACCATGAACTGCTTTAGGCATGGCTGCTGAGATCAATTTTTCTCCCCCCGAGGTCCCAGAATCTACTTTCCTAGAGAACCTTCTTCATTATGGACTGTTCTTGGGGGCTATCTTCCAGCTTATCTGTGTATTGGCCATAATCTTCCCCATTTTGAAGTCTCATGAGGGGAAAGGGGGAAATTTTGAGCCAAGAAAGTTTGAGGTGACCAAGAAGCCAAAAGGGGCTGCTTTTTCTCAAAGCAAAAAGTCCAAGAAGGAAACCAAGAAGAGACAGAGTAGAAGCTGCCAGATGTGGCACATGTGTGGCCTGCTCTACTTTCTTCCGAATCAAGTACTCTTGAAGAGGGACCATTACAGGAAAATCAGTCTTCATAAAAAACTTGTCTGGCATCATCCTCCTTACAGAATCTGAGTTAGAGGATACCTCAGGGGTCATCTAATCTGATCTCTAGCTGAATAGAAATCCTTTCTACAACCTCCCTGATGAGTGATCGTGCTGCCTCTGCTTGATGACCTCCACTGATAGGGAGCTACTACCTCCTGAGGCAATCCATTCCACTTTTGGATAGCTCACTAAGTTGGGAAATTTTTCCTTAAATTGAGCTAAAATCCACCTCTGAAACATCTACCTAGTCCTTTCGAGACCAGGAAGTTGAGGTGGCATTAGTGGAGCATGAGTGCCTTTTAAACACAGGACCATATAAGCATGAGAATTTCACTGGCCTTAGGTGGCCAAACCACCTCCTGTTCAAATATTGTTCGGTCATGTCCCCTTCAGAAAATGTGGGTTATACCACTACAGTGACATAGGAAAAATGACAGTAGAATCATGAGTACATTATACATGTAAAGGCTATATATATTGGAATACTTAGTTTAAAAGTCATGTTAAAATAACTGAGCTGCTTTTTAGTATTTAATCATCTTAAGTAATTTTTGATATAACATGTATGTACACTACCATTCAGGATCTGCATCCTAATCTGAACAAGTCTTCTTGATTCCTAATCAACTTGTCTTAACTTTAAAATAGTGTTAAGGTCTCTCTTTGTCAGAATGATGTCAAGTACAGTCTTAGTAATTAGTGAGACTAAGGCAATTGAATCTGAAAGGTTGCCTAATGGAAGGGCAGGTTTTTCTTGTGGTGAAAGTGATTTTCAAAATCTGCACCAAAGTATTAATCATCTTTCTCCTTTTCTTAATGAAGCATTTTCAGGTATTTCCTCTGATTTTCCCTCACAAGATAGATTTTGGAAAGGATTTTGCTAAATAAATAAATGTTTTCCATGTAGAAACTGGCTATAGTCTCAACCTCTATAATATGGTTTAGGGTGTGCATTTTGTTTCCCTACTGCTGCCTCCTTGACCTATTTTTTAGTGAGTCTTCTGAAACTTTCCCATCCCAAACAAAGCTTTTAGCCCCAGCTTAAGGAGAAAAGATTGGGGTGAGCATGAGAGAAGATTAATAAACCACAGTGCATGATGAACCTCTTAAAAAAAATAAATTGTCTCTTCTGGATCTATTTTCCAGGTCACTTGTTTTTCCAGTGAGATATTTCACATTATCTTCAAATTTTTTCATTCTTTTGTTTTTGTTTTGTAATTTCTTGGTTTTTGCATAAAATCATTTGCTTATATCTGCTCCATTCTATTTTTTAATGAATTATTTTCTTTAGTGAGCTTTTGAACCTTCTTTTTTATTTGGCTAATTCTGCTTTTTAAAGCATTCTTCTTTTCATTGACTTTTTGAGCCTCTTTTGCCATTTCTTCAGCATTTTTTGCAGTTTCCTTTAGCTAGCTCTTAACTCATTTTTCATAATTTTCTTGCGTCCTTCTCATTTGTCTTCCCAATTTTTCCTCCACCTCTCTTACTTGATTTTCAAAATCCTTTTTGAGCTTTTCTGTGACTTGAGATCATTGCATATTTATTTTGGAGGTTTTGAAAGCAGAAGCCTTGACTTTTAGGTCTTCCTTTGATGATATGCATTGTTCTTCCTCATCCAAAAGGATGCAAGGAAATACCTGCTCACCACGAAAGTAACCTTCTATTGTCTTATTCTTTATCCCTTTTTTGGGCATTTTCTCTGCCAGTTACTTGACTTTTGAGATTTTTGTCAAGAGGAGGGTATACTCTGGGGACATGTAAGTTCTCAATTCCTCCAAGGTGATGCAATCAAAGGAGAGTAATTTACTTCTCTCCTGACCTGCACTCTGGTCTGGGAGCAACTACAAGCACCCTTTTCTGCCCAGGATCTGTCAGTAGAATTCCCTCTCCAGAGCCTCCACTAACTCCACCAGTCCACCAGCACTCCTCCTCATCCCAGTGCCACCACTCAGGGCCAAGATCCAGATCAGCAGCTCAATTCCCTTCGGGTCTTTTTGCCAGGACTCCAAAAATACAAGATGCCACTGCCTGTGGCTGAGGCTGGAACTCTGTGTTCCCTTCTTACCCAAGGGAAAGAGCTTTCTCACTGACCTTTGAAACTGTCTTTAGCATTTTTGAGTTAAGAAATCTGGGGAAGGGCAGAGCCAAGATGGCGGAGTAGAAAGACTCACCTATGCTAGGTCCGAACCCACAGCCCATGGATTTCCTCTAAAAAGAACTCCCAACAAATTCTGGAACAGTAGAAGCCACGCAGTAACACAGAGAAGGAGATTTCTGTTCCAGAGAGCTCTGAAAAACTGATCCCAAAGGTCCATCATGCCCCTGACGGGAATGGAGCCCTCCCCCAGACCCGGCCGCATGGTGCTGAGAGGAGCGAGTAGATCCAAGCAGGCATCAGGGACAGAATCTCCAGAGGCCATGAAGGTCCCTCCACCCACAGACTCACAGGTCAAAGAGAGAGACGGGCTGAGAGGGGAGTGGTTGCGGAGCAGGCAGCCAGAGGCTCCCAGAGCAGGCAGGAGCTCAGCAGCAGCTCCATTACAAAAGGTCTCTGCATAAACCACCTGAGGGAACTGAACCTGGGAGGCGGCCCTGCCCCCACCTCAGCACCAGCAGATAAGCTCCCATTGAATAGAAGCCAGGCCTGCTGCCAAAGACCTGAGGCTGGGGAGCAGCATTTGAATCTCAGACACCAAGCACTAGCTGGGCAGACCT
>CM053774.1:64049558-64109781 GCA_028658325.1 Potorous gilbertii | reverse complement strand
CTTTTAAACAGAAGAATGAGAAGAAGCATGAAAAAGTAAACAGCAAGGAGAAGTCACAAGGGACTTACGAAAGTTGAACTGTTTACATTCCTATATGGAAAGACAATATTTGTAACTCCTGAAATTTTTCAGTATCTGGGTAATTGATGGTATTACACACACACACACACACACATACACACACATGTACAGGCATGCATGCACACACAGAGACAGAGAACACAGAGTGAATTGAATAGGATGGGATCATATCTTAAAAGAAATCAAGGTAAACGGTGAGAAAGAAACATAGTGGGAGGAGAGAGGGTGAAATGGAATGGGATAAATTATCTCTCATAGAAGAGGCAGGCAGGAGTCTTCTTAGTGCACTGAATACAAGAGCAGGGCTCCATCATGAAAACATGGTGGTCATTGTCACATGACTAGCATTAGAGAGAGAGAATCGGTCTCAGAAAACAGAACACTGAGGTTAAAGTTCCATTTCTCATATAGAGTGGCCTTGTTGTATGAAGTTGAGGGAGTCACTGAGCATCTCAGTGCTCTAGGAAATTGAGACTCCAAACTGTAGAGAAAGGTGCTCACCTACCCTAGTAGGAGAAAATTTATCCCTTGTGTGTTTCCTATACCAATGAAATTACAAATGCAGTCTCTTTTCCTATCTTCACAGGAAATAATTAGTAACCTCCATACTGTTCCAACTGACCTGATCAGAGATAGCAAACTCCCTATTTGAGAAAACACGAAAAAAAATCTTGAATTTGAATTTGGGCGAGTGACTCATCTACCCTGACAATATCTAGACTTTTTTCTGCCTCCCATAGCAAACTTAGGTTCTAAGCCTTGGATTTAATTGTTAAGAATGGCTGGAGAATAATAAAGGAATCAATATTGCCATTGTTTCCTGGAAGTAGGTGATAAATGGCTGCCTTGTGTCTTTTTTCAGGGCCGCCAGGTGAAACAGGCCTGGAGGCAAGACAATTCATCTCCTTGAGTTCAGTTCTGGTCTCAGATACTTACTAGTTGTGCAACCCTGGCCAGATCACTGAAGCCTGAGTGTCTCAGTTTCCTCATCTGCAAAATGAGGTAGAGAAAAAATGGCAAATCATGCCATTATCTTTGTCAAGAATACTCCAAATGGGGTCATACAAGACTGAAAAACAACTGAACCACAGCTTAAATCAGTATTCCTATGACTTCCTTGCCCCCATTTCAGTCAAAGTTTTTTATCTATTAGAATATAAACTACTTGAGGGAAAGGACTGCTTTACTTTTTATTTGTATCTCTAAGAACTGGCACTTAATTAACAATTTTCCATTCATTCGGAAACATGTTCTGCTACAGTCTTCTCCAACAGAAGTAAGTTAAGTTTAATATTAAATAAGACTTTTCATAACATCCTTGAGAAAAGAAGGCTAAGTTGTGAATTAACCTAGATATTAAGAATTCATAAATCTATTATCCTTTTCTGCATAGCAAAATAAGATTATGCAAATAAGTTCATTGATTTACAAATCTAATACCAATCAGAATAAAATTGGAAATGGTTTGGCTGCTCCATTGAGTATGGAGTTTATTTAAATGGTAGAAAATTCAATCAGCGTTATAAAAATTCATATTTTGGGGGAAATATATAAATGTAACATAAATATATACAAGGTTTTTGTATACCACACACACAAATGTTATTCCTTGGAATCCTAACCTAACTATTAAGTTTTCTAATGTAATTGACTTACTAGTGAAAGAAATGTTGAGATTCAAATAATCATAGCATTTGGAGCCAAATGGACCTTATGCCTTAGATAGTTTAGGAGTTGTCAAACAACACCCTGAAGGTCAAATCTGGCCAACAACTTGTTGTTATTGTTCATATTGAATAAGTAAAAATCATTCTTTATTGGCAGGTACAAAAATTGGTGGTGATTCTGATTTGACAGGCAATAGTTTGCCTACAGTGAATTAATCCAAGTCCATCATTTTACATATGAGAAAATTAAGGCCATGATTACACAGACAATTACTGGCAAAACTGGAATTCATTCAGAGGTCCCTGATTCAAATCCAGTATCCTTTCCACTATACTGCAGTATCCTATCCATATACTGCATATTTATGATCTATAGATGTTTATGAAACTGTAGCTACATGTGTGAAGTAATTGTTAGAAATGAATTAAAAATCTGAAATTCAGTCTTCTAGGAGGCCATTTCATAAGGGCCCATATAGCTTTTGTTGGACTACAAAAAAAAAATAGCAAAAAAACCCATAGCATTTCTTGCCCCTTCTCCCTTTGTTGTTTGCCAGGGCTCTGGAGAAGTACTGTTTCTTTTCTTTTTTAATAAAATGATGATAAATATAAAATATTTTGCATTTTATTAAAATATTTTATATTTTAATTAAAATTTAATAAAATCATAATAAATATAAAAATAATAATAAATAATAAAATAAGAGTATTGGGTTATTAAAACTAACCAATTAGCATTTATTAAGAGCTAATCATCTGCCAAGCATTGGGAATATGAATACAAGTAGAAAGAAAGAGAGTCTCTGTCCTCAAGGAGCCAATAGAAAATACATAAAATGAAGGAGAAAAGTGAGAAAGGGGGAGAAAGGTATTTAATCCATGGTAAGATGGGTTTGGAATACAATCTGAAGAGGAAGAAGACTTGACTGACCTGGGCACCTTCCATAAATAGAGGAGCCGTCCAAACAAGAGAGGTTAAAGGGGTGGAGAGTGCTTCCTCTGGGTATAATTCACATTTCTGACATATTTCTCATTCGGAAATTTAAGTCTTGAAGGGATCTTAATGTTCATTCAGCTTAAACTCCTTATTATACAAGAAAAGAGATTAAGGCCCAGAAATGTGAGTTGATTTTTCCAACCATTACATCACTCCAAGGATTACTGGGGTAGGGGCAGGGGTGGGGAAGGGGGTTACTTCTCTGATTCTGCATTTTCTAGTACCCCAGACTACCTCATCAGAGACCACTTTAATACATATCAGTTTAATTTAGTGGAAAAGTTTATTCTTGTTTTAAATGTTTCTTTTAGGCTTAATGGAAGGAAATTAACTTGTGAAATCATTGCATTTCTTATTTTGTATATTTTGAATTTTATATGCTTAAGATTTTCCTATCTTAAAAGGCCTCATTTCCAAAAAATATAGAGAACTGAGTCAAATGTAGATGAATACAAGTCATTCACCAATTGATAAATGGTCAAAGGATGTGAATAGGTAGTTTTCAAAGAAAGAAATTAAAGTTATCTATAGTCATATGAAAAAATGCTCTAAATTCCTATTGATTAGAGAGATGAAAATCAAAAAAACTCTGAGATACCACATCACACCCATCAGATTGACTAACATGACAAAACAGAAAGATGATAAATGTTGGAGAAGATATGGGAGAGTTGGAACACTAATTCCTTGTTGGTGGAGCTGTAATATTATCCAACCATTCTGGAGAAAAATTTGGAACTATGCCTAAAGGGCTACAAAAATGTGTATACCCTGTGACCCATCATCAATACAGCTTCTAGGAGTATAACCCCAAGAGATCATAAAAATGATAAAGGGTCCCATATGTACAAAAATATTTATAGCAGCTCTCTTTGTGGTGACCAAAAACTGGAAATCAAGGGGACGCCCATCCATTGGGGAATGGTTGAATAAATTGTAGTATATGAATGTAATGGAATACTATTTTGCTATAAGAAATGATGATCTGAAGACTTCAGAGAGGCCTGGAAAGACTTATATGAACTGATACTTAGTGAAAGGAGCAGAACTAGGAGAACTTTGTACACAGCAACAACCACAGTGTGTGAGGAATTTTTCAGGTAGACTTAGTACTTCATGGCAATGCAAGAACTTAAAAAATTCCCAGTGGTTTCTTGAGGCAAAATGGTATTCAGCTGTAGAATGAAGCAGACCGTTTTCTTTTGTATTATGTTTTGTTCTGTTTTACGATTTCTCCCATTCATTTTAATTCTTCTATGCAATACGACTAAGGTGAAAACGTATTTAATGGGAATGCATGTGTAGAACCTATTTAAAATTGTGTGCCCTCTCAGGGATGGAGTGAGTAGGTAGGGGGAGTAGAGGGGGAAGGAGGGGAAAAAATCTAAGATAAAAGGAAGTGATTGTAAAACAGTGAAAACAAAATAATTTTTAAAAAGGATTTTCCTGTCTTAGTTCTTATGCAATTGATAGGTTTTCAACTTATAAAGCATCCATAAATAATGATTAAAATTCCCTCCTTTATACTTGGAACTGACTATGTTCTAATGTTCTGTATTTGAAAATTAACCAGATGATAAAGTTCTTGTGGTAATCATATTTATATATGTAAAAATAAGTACAAGAACGTGTGCTTTCTCTTTAAAAAGGGAAAGGGAAAATAGACCATACAAATTCTCCCCTTGGCATAGAAAGATTCTCTAACAATATAAAACTGGACAATGTAATAAAAAACTCATTCTTGTATTTAAAGGAATGATACGAATCCGGAAGTGCCACTAGAGACAGGTCATCCTGTACTGGGACTACTCAACACTTGGTTTACGTCCATTTTTTCTGCAAAGGAGTATAATATTCAGACAATGCAGTGTAGAATAAAAATGGCCACTAATGCATGAACAGTGGTGAGATGAGACCCATAATTTGGATAGGAAAATTTAAGGTATACTTTAAGAGGAAAAGAATAGATAACAGAAGCAATAGAACAGCATGGAATATTAAGAAAACAGGCTCAAATAAAGAAATCTCAGAATTGGAGAATCATGGAAGGGCAAAATAGAAGAGGAACTCAGGAAAAAGGATCAGAAATATCTTAGAGTAGTGACAGGAAGCTTCAGTTATATGTTCATTTCTTAGAATTCTCTCCCCCTTTTCTCTCTTTTTCCATTTATTTTTTTTCCTGTGTCCCTCCATCCAGCTGAAAAACAAGGAATGGTTGGTATTTTCTTGAACTATTAATGGTAATTTCATTCTTCAAAAAGCAGAGAAAGCAATAATAGGAACCGTTATGCTAGACCTGATTCTGACCAATAAGGAAGAAGTAATTGCTGAAGTAGGGATGATGAAACTACTCAGAGGAACTGAATATACTATCTAGGATTTCGTAAGAGAAAAAGAGAAGACATTTGAACAAAGTGTGAAATTTGCCCTAGGCTTGTGGAGAAAAATAAAATCATAGATAATAACTCACAGCCAAAAATTCTACCAAGATAAGGTGACCCAAGAGACAAGAGAAGAAATGAAAAAAAGAAATTATGAAAAATTGAAATTGCTGTTATGGAGAAGAAAAAAACAAATAATTTTTCAAAGCAAACATTGTGAAGAAACTGATCAGCCATAAAATCTTTATTAGGTAACAGGTAACTGTGGGTAAACTCCTAAAAAAAAGAAAGACCATATAAGAATAGCAACAGCTAATATATTTACTATGTATTCTGAGAACATATACATATATGCGTGTGTATGTGTGTGTGTATTTTTTCTCTAGCAATGTTGGGGAAAAGAGGAAGATCAAAGAACAGACAAAACCACAATAATAGTAGATAATAAAAAAACAGAAATTCAAACTACTAACATGTTATTTTGCTTCCATTTTCTCTGAAGAGAAGAATAAACTTCAGACAAGGAAGTGTAGAATAAAAATGGATGACAGGAAGTTGAATTCATCATATTAAAAAATCTATTTGCTTTCAATGAGTTTTAATTCTTCAGCCCAGATATACTATATCCTAAGTTACTGAAAGCACTAGCCGATTTGCTTAGTGAGTCCCTGCCAGCGATCTTGAAAAAGTCTTTGAGGGTGGATTTCTCTCTACACAGAGAAATGTGATTGTCTTCTTCTTGTTTTTGTCATTATTTTGAAATTTTAATTCTATTTTAATTTTCATTTTTATCTATATCCTCCCATAAGTTTTTAAATTTATTTTGTTTTCAGCAAACACTTCCACAAGATTTTGAGTTCCAAATTTTCTCCCTAACTGTCCCCTCCTCCCACCCCAAGACATCATGCATTCTGATTACCCCTTCCCCCAATCTACCCTCTCCTCTATCACACCCTTCCCTTCTCTTATCCCCCTACCCTCTGTTTTCTTCTAGGATAATAAAGATTTCTATACCGCATTGCCAGGAAATCTTATTTCCCACTTGCATGTAAAAACAATTTTTGACATTCATTTTTAAAACTTTGAATTCTAACTTCTCTCCCTTCCCCACCCATCCCCACTGAAAAGGCAAGCAATTCAACATAGGTTATATCTGTGTAGTTATGCAAAACACTTCCATAACAGTCATATTGTGAAAGATTAACTATATTTCCCTCTCTCCTATCCTGCCCCTCATTTATTCTATTCTCTTCTATGACCCTATCCCTCCTCAATAGTGTTTACTTCTAATTACAACTTCTAAATACAACTTCCCTTGTATCATCCACCCAAACCTCACTTAGCTCCTTCTCTACTACTTTCCTGTAGTATAAGATAGATTTTCATACCAAATTGAGTGTCCATGTTATTCCCTCCTTCAGCCAAATGTGATGAGAGTAAGGTTTACTCTTTCCCTCTCACCCTTCCTTCCCCTCCACTAAAAAAGCTTTTTCTTGTCTCTTTTATGTGAGGTAATTTGCCTCTTTCTATTTCTCCCTTTCTCTACCCAATATGTTCTTCTCAGTCCTTAATTTTATATTTTTAGATTTCATTCCTATCTATTCAACTAACCCGGTGCCCTCTATCTACACGTATATAATCCCTCCAACTATTCTAATACTGAGAAAAGGCTCAAAAGTTACAAATATTATCTTTCCATGCAGGAATATAAACAGTTCAACTTTAGTAAGTCCATTATGGTTTCTATTTCCTGTTTACCTTTCCATGATTCTCTTGATTCTTGTGTTTGAAAGTCAAATATTCTCTTTAGTTCTGATCTTTTCAACAAGAAAGTCTTCTATTTATTGAATGATCATTTTCCCCTTGAAGTACTATACTCACTGTTGCTGGGTAGGTGATTCTTGGTTTTAATCCTACCTCCTTTGACCCCTAGAATATCATATTCCAAACCCTATGTTCCCTTTAATGTAGAAGTTTCTAGATCTTGTGTAATACTGATTGCATTTTCACAATACTAGAGTTGTTTCTATCTGGCTGCTTGCAATACCTTTTCTTTGACCTAGGAGTTCTGGAATTCAGTTACAATATTCCTAGGAGTTTTGCTTTGGGGATCTCTTTCAGGAGGTGATTGGCAGATTCTTTCAATATCTATTGTATCCTCTGGTTCTAGAATATCGTGGCAGTTTTCATTGATAATTTCTTGGAAGATGATGTCTAGGCTCTTTTTTTGATCATGGCCTTCAGGCATTCCAATAATTTTTCAATTGTCTCTCCTAGGTCTATTTTCCAGGTCATTTGTTTTTCCAGTGAGATATTTCACATTATCTGCTACTTTTTCATTCCTTTGATTTTGTTTTATAATTTATTGGTTTCTCATAAAGTCATTAGGTTCCATTCTAATCTTTAAGTTATTGTTGTTTTTGTTGTTGTTTTAAAGACAAGCTGGTTGGTTGTTGTTGTCATACTTTGTTCTCAAGGAGAACCAAAATTATATCACAATACTAGAGTCAAGTTTCAATTTGTATGACTGTAGCTGATCAGACCAATATGAGCTCAGAATGCTCCACCACAGGTTGGACACAAATAGTCCATGTGAATATCTGTGGTGGATATTCTAAAGTTGCACATTCTGTGTTTCCTTTGAGCTGTTTCAATTCTGCATTGTGCATAGAGTGCAGCACTTTCTCTATTGTGGGCATGCCATGCTGAGTGGTCCTGTGTCAGTGTTTCCCATGTTACACAATCAGTTCCAAAGATCTTAAGAGAGAGATTTTGAAAATGTCCTTGTATTACTTCTTCTGACCACCATGTGAACTCTTGCCCTGTGTGAACTCTCCATAAAATAGTCTTTTTGGCAAGCATACATTTTACATTTTAACAATGTGGCCAATTCATTGAAGCTGCACTCTCTGAAGTAGTTTGAATGCTTGACTGTTTAGTTCAAATAAGGGCCTTGGTGTTATCTTATCCTGCCAGGTGATCCTCAGAAACTTCCTAAGACAATTCAAATAGAAGCAATTCAGTTTCCTGTCTTGACACTGGTATACTGTCCAGGTTTCACATGCAGCAATGAGGTCAGCACAATAGCTCTGTAGACCTTCAGTTAGGTAATCAGTCTAATATCTCTTCTTTCCCACACTTTCCTTTTGGAGCCTCCCAAAAACTGAACTAACTCTGGCAATATCAACCTCTTTATCAATGTGTACATCCCTGGAAAGTATACTGCCAAGGTAAGTGAACTTATTCACAACATTCGAAACTTCTTCATTTGCTCTAACTGATGGTTCCACATATGAATGGTGTGGTGGTGACTGATGGAACACTCCCTCCACTTTTGTCTTGGCTTTTAGCCTTTTCAAGTTGAAGAATTTACTATCAGTGTGGTAGCTGATGCCATGTTCATTCTCACTGAAAGCATTTGACAATATGGTTGAAAACATCATGCTAAAAATCATGGGAGCAGGTTCACAGCCTTATTTCTCTCCATTTGTGACTGGGAGATCAACTTCTTCAGGCCACGAATTTTGACAAAATTTTCCTTAAGCCCTCCTGATTGAAAGTATCAAAGGTCTTGGTGAGATCTACAAATGTTGTGTACAGACCTCTGTTCTCCTCCTGGCATTGGAAATGCCAGGCTGCAAACACCTTGGCTCTTTTTGAAGCCATGCTGATTTCAGAACTGATTGAATAACTAGATCCAAAGAATAGTGATTAAAGAATTGACATCAGCTTAGAGGGAGGTCTCCAGGAAGTGTCCCTGTGAATTTTTACCATTTACTTTGTTCTTTGTAACTTTCTATCTGTATATTAAAGACATTAAAAAAATGCTTACAAAACTTTTAGATGACTCAAAGCTGAATAGCTAACACTTAAGCAGCTAGAAAATTTAGAGGGTTGAATGATATATTATATATATATATAATATATATAATACTTAGGGAAGGACCTGAATCTCAATCCTGCCTGAGCTGCTTCCTAATTGTGTGACCCTGAGAACTCATTCAACTTCTTTGATCTTTTGTTTCCTTATCTATAAAATGAGGAAACTTCTTGAGGTAGCAAGGTGGTACAATGGATGGAGAGCTGGATTTGAAGTGAGGAAGACATCAGTTAGAATCCTGCCTCAGTCACTCACTAGCTACATATAGTCAATATAAGTGAAAAAATATGACTTGGTAGATTATATGAATTAATGAAATCTAATGTTTCATTAATATAACATGTTGTACAAAACAAAGAAAAGAAATAATTCCATTATACTCTGCCCTGACCAAATTACATTGAAGCCAAAGCTTGTGTTCTAAGGACCATACCATAGGAGGAATATTGATGAACTGTAACATGTCCAGATGGAATTATACAAAATGATATAAACCTATAAATCATTTTGCATGAGGGTTTGTTGAAGGAAATAGATACTTAAGCTGAGAAGAAGAACTTGATGGGAACAGAATAAATTTTCTTAAAGTATCATACATTATCCAGAATCTGTCAAGCATGCCATCTTGCAATTGGCATACAATACTGATGAACTTCTTCAGGCAACTAAATTTTGACATAATTTTTCCATAAGCACTCACAGTATCAAAAGCCTTGGTCAGATCTACAAATGTGTAGAGAACTCTGTTTTGCACCTGACATTTCCTCTGAAATTGTCGGGCAGCAAACACCACATCAACCACTCCTCAGTACTTTGCGTAGCCACACTCAGATAAATCACCATCTTCTGGGTGAAGGATGGATCAACCTATTAAAGAGGACTCTGGAAAGAATTTTGCCAGCAATGACAAAGAGAAAGATCCCTCACACCATGATTGTTATGGGACAATCTACTTCCTTTATCTATATAGATATGGACAATGGAGGAGTCCTTGAACTCCTGGAAGATAACCTCCTCTTCTAATATAACCTTAAAATTTTATTCACCTTTTGTATGAGCAATGGACCCCCCACATTGTAAATCTCAGCTGAAATAGAGTCAGCACCACGTGCTTTGCCACAAGAAAGGAGCCTAATGGCCCTCAAAGCTTCTTCTTCAGTTGGAACTTCAGTTAGGGAGCAATTGACTCCAGTCTGAGGTAAATAGCCAATGTATTCAGCATTGATTGATGATGGTCTGCTGAGAACACTATGGGAGTGTTCAACCCATCATTTCCTCATCACTCAGCAGTATGGCTCCATCTGCACTGAGTTGTTGAGATATACCATAGTTATTTGGCCCATAAATAGCTTTCAGGACATTATAAACGTGCTTTGGGTTGTTACTATCAGCACAAAACTGAATTTCATCTGCCTTCTTAATGAGTCAAGGATCCTGCATCTCTCCAAGCTTCACTTGTACTTTACTTTTGATGTAAGTAAATGCTGCCTTCCTAGAGAGGGATGAACTATCCTGCTGGTAAACCCTGTGGAGTTTTCATTATTTATTTAGCAGCTTCTGAAATTTTCCTATCATTTTTGTCAAATCAGTCTTGGTGTTTCTGAATGTTCTGACCCAGATAAGCAAATGCAGTACTGTATGCCAAATCTCTGAAAGCTGCCCACTCCTTTTCTGCTCCACTGTTGGCAACTATATATTGGCTCAATTTTCCTTCCAACAGTTACCTCTCAGAGAAGTGCTCTAATCTGTTGACATTAATTCTCCTGGTAGTCATTATGCCTTGGGATTGCCACTTTTGTTAAATGTGATTTTTTTACCTTGGAGAAGATAAGTCTATGATCAGTCCAGCACTCTGTGTCATTGTCTTTGTCACTTTCATATTCTGTCTGTCTCTTCTTACAATCACATAATCTGTCAATAAAATGTCAATGTTTGCTGTGAGGGAGCATCTATGAATTTTTATTGCATTAAGTAAATTGAAGTCAGTGTTGGTGATGAGGTCATAAGATACACATGTCTTTACTAGTAAATGACCATTGCTATTGCTATTTCCAACTCCATTCCTCCCAAGGACTCCCCACTATTTCTTTGTCTGAACCCATTCTAACATTAAAGTCACCCAGAATTCTAAGCTTGTCCTCCTTTGGCACATTGATGCCAAGGGTTCCCAGGTCTTCATAAAATTTTTCTTTGACCTCATCAGGGTTCATCATGATGGGAGCATGGGCACTAATGATGGTGGTATGGCATTTGATTAGTTTTTATTGACAACCTACACTAGTCTCATGGCATTCCTCTTCACTGTGGCCAGGAAAAAACATGTATCCAGCTTCAACTTCAGTAAGTTGGCCTTCACTTGCCAGATGCTTTCCTCAGGAATGCTATTTAGAATGTGATACTTGCTGAATTCTTTCCTAATGAGAGCTGTTTACTCATAGATGAATTTACTACCTGCTTGCTGATCTATGGAATAGTTGGAACTTTTTCAATTTGTTTTATTTTATTTTAATCTCAAACATCAGAACACAAATAGAGAATAGAGAAAAAAAATTTAAAAAAATATCATAACCTAGATTTTGGAATTGAAATACAAAGTAAGAAAGGGGAAAAACATGTTGAGTGCATAGCCAAACACGAGAGGATTCAAAATATGTAACAATAAACTTTTGTTTCAAAAAAGCCTGTATGATAAATAGTACAAATTGTGTTGGGAACTGTCCATCTTTTCATTGCTTCTTTGTAAGTTTTCTTTTGTTCTCTGCTGTGCACTTTTTCACTTTGTTCTTTTTTTCCCTCCCTCCCTGCCTGAAGGCTATAATTCTCTATAACTATAGATATATACATACATATATACATAAATATATATATATATGTATACTTTCCCAAACACATTCTACTCCTGATCTTTGTTTTTATGTTTGTGAATATCTCATGCTTCCTATCCCCCCTGCCTCCTCTACTTTACTTGTACCCACTACCTTGCCCTCTTATTACTTAGCTTACTTCCCCTCCAAGGTTCCCTCCCCTACGCTCTCATTCCTATATATCTAAATACCCTTTTGTAATCCATTATAAGCTCCTTCCATTCCCATTGATCTAAACACCATTCTATACTCCCTTTTACCTATCTCCCCTTTAAAGATCACTCCCTTGATCTCTCCACCCTCCCTATCCCCTCGCCATTGTATTTCTTCTAAATTTAGAAGACTTTTATAGTCCTCTGAAAATGTATGTATTGTTCCCTCTGTAATGGCAAGTAAAATAGAATCTTTTGCTGGTTTTGTTTTAGTATAATCAAGAAGTATAATGCCCCTATTTGAATGTGATTGAGGAGGATCTTTACTATCCTTTGTACATCCTAGGAAGATTTGTAAGAAGACCCAACCTTCTGTTAATGAAGCACTGGCTCTCCAGACAGATGATGTCCTCTGGCTCTAAAAAGCATATAAAGACTCTGAGGGTGAGGTTTTACTTTGGGACTTAGTTTTTGTAAGTGTTTGGTCAGATAAGGACTCTGGGAAGCCACTAAGGAGCCCCCTACTCCCCTCACCGCACCCCCACCTCCCCTTTGAGAACCCAGATGTCATGCTTCCCTCTCTGGTAACTATGATCAGGCAGTTGGGGTTCATCTGTCTGTTGAATTCAGACAGAAGAAGCTATGTCTACTGATCTTTAATTTCTCTTTATTTTCTTTGAAGTTCAGGGTACTGACTCCCCTAAAATAGGTGAGTGATATATGTGCTTGGTTAAAGGATTGATACATGTGCTTGATCAAAGTTGATTGTGAACCTCTCAAAAGTCACCTTTCTTTTTATGAACCTGTGATAGCAGATCCCCTTGTGTATGTTGGAGTGCTTACTGATACACCCTCTTAAACCGATTCCCACAAGCCTCCTCCCCCATCTAATTTCTTTGCATTGATTCTTCTTTTTGCACTTCATTTGTATAAAATAATTATTCTTTTTAACTATTCCTAAATGGGTTTAATTTTTAAATTCATAACATACTCAGGTTTACCCCAATCTTTCTTATGACCTATCCAATTATTAATAAGAATCTTAGATATATGTTTTGTATTTTACATATATAAAAAGTAAATGGTCTATCCTTATTGAATCCCTTGTAACCAGTGTTTGTACCTTATGTTTCTCTTGGCAAATGTTCTATTACATTCAGATTCTTTTATTTTTTTAAATAAAGTCTTGAAAGTCTAACAGTTGATCAAATATCCATTTCTTTTTCATTCTGGATTACTCTTAACTTTGCTGGGTATAATACCTTTAGCCAGACTCCCAGTTCTTTTGTTCATCACATAGTGTCCTGAAACCTGCAGTCCTTTAATATCTCCACTGCTAGGTCTTGTGTGATTTTAATTGTGTTACCATCATATTTAAATGGTTTTATTCTTGCTGCTTTTAATATTTTATCCCTGAGCTGGAGATTTTAGAATTTGATGATAATATTCTTATGAGTTTTCCCCATGGGATCTCTTTTAAGTGGTGATCAATGGATTTTTTTTTCTATTTCTACTTTCCCTTGTTTTAATATTTCAGGACAATTTTCTTTAATTATTTCTCACAGTATCATATCAAGATTCTCTTTTTGATCATAGTTTCCAGTTAGTCTGATCACTTTTATGTTTTTTCTTCATGACTTATTCTCCAGATCTTTTGTTTTTCTTATGCTTCACTTCTCTTCTATTTTTTCATTATTCATATTTTCTTTAACTATTTCTTGATCTCTTATAATTTTGCTGGCTTTGCCTTATCCAATCCTAATTCTCAAATGTCATTTTCATCTTTAAGATTTTGGATCTCTTTTTCTAAAATTGGTTGACTTTCTTTTCATAATCTTGTTTTTCTTGGATTATTCTCTTTATTTTTAGTTGTTTTTTTTAGTTTTTTCCTCCATCTCTGTCATTTGATTTTTAAAGTCTTTTTTGAGATCTTCTATGAATTCATTTTCTGCACTTCAAATAGTGACTCTTTGAAATGGAAGGAAGTTTCTTTACTTCAATATCATCCTCTGAAGATGAAACTCTCCCCCATCTCTATTCCCATAATATCTTTTTATGGTTGAATTCTTTCTCCTTTGCCAGTGCATTTTTTGTGGGAATCGCCTACTTTTTGTAATCACCTCTAGTCCTGAGGTATGGGGGATAGTGCCTCTTGCCCAGATCTTCAGTTTTCCTCTCTAGCCTGGAATTAAAGATTAAAGTCAGACCTCCAACCTCCTATATGTGCCCACAGCCAAGGGCTTTCTTCCCCACTGCTTCTGCACTTACTGGGCATGCTTTCTCTATCTCACCCCCACCACTCTCCACAGCACAGATGAGTCTGGCATTCCTTTCAGCAGAGGTTCCTTCTATCTTCCCAGTCTCAAATGCCTAATTCCCCTCCCTATCCAGGGGTAAAAGTTTCTGTGACTGGACCTGAGGCAGTCTCTCCAATCAATCCCTAGATGCTGCTTTTTAAGTGGACCCTAACCTGGAGGTGTTTACTCTTCACAGGGACAAAACTGAGTCCTGGGATTTTTCTTCTGTTCTCATATTGTCTCAGGAAGACCCTTATTGTGACCTTATTCTTTGTTGCTCTAAGCTGCTATTTTATTTCTTTTGTGGGGGAAAATTTTGAGAGCTTGGAATTTTCTGACCTACTATGCCATCCTCCCAGAATCCTCTCCTATTTGAAACTTTTTGAGAAGTGTGATGAGTAACTAAAGATATCTCTTAGTAATCCCAAGTCATAAAATAAAGACAATCCCAGACAATCTAGTAAAGAAAATTCAATTCTTCAATAAACTTGTGTTAAGCCCATATTATTTATAAGATAATAATTGGTGTAACATAATGGATACAGAGTTGATCATTAAGTCAAGAACAACTGGACTAAAATTCTATTTCTGACACATCTAAACTGTCTAACTGTGAATATATTAATTACAGTCTCAGTATCTTAGATAAATTTCTAAGACTGTAAGTTACAGAAGCCGAGCTGATCTATATCATTAGAAAGTTTCCATACTGGGAGTTCTCTACAATATGAAATCACGTCTCCTCTCCCCTCAAAATCATTATGAGGCATTGCATACAGAAGGACAAAAAGCAAAGCCATTGCTATTCTCAGGCAGCCTTCATCCTATGGATATTTCTAGACATACTAGGAAGGACATGGTAGTTCAATTAACTAAGTATTGCTAACATTTACATAGAGTGTAATCTAAAGTGTATGAGTAAAAGAACATACTGAACTTTTCCCTAAAATATCTGGCCTTTTAATTTCCATTGACACCTTCAATAGAAATTAGGAATCTATGAAGAGGATGAGACATAGGGGAAATGAGTTGAGTTCAGATGGAGGTATTTTGGATCTGAAGACTCACTGTGACACCTAGAAAATCATATGGAAATCAAGTGGAAATTTCAGATTGGAGCTCATGGACAAGATTGGGGTTAGATATATGTCTATGTATCTATATGTATATAGATACATAGACATATATCTATATATATATATATATATATATCTGTATACATATATATATATAATTATTTTCTATATACAGGTACAACCAAGTTGCACAGTATACAAAAGAAGCAATGAGGGCTGAGACAATATTGTCCCTTGGGTATAATTTTAGCACCTATAATTGACTTTCAAACAAAAGAAGGCATTGTTTTGTTTTGCTTTTCTTTCATTTCATTTTAGACCAATTAAATAATGAAGAGAATAAGCCTGATCTTCTGAGGCAACTATGGCATAGCAAAAAGAGCATTTGATCCCCTCAGAAGATCTAGATTTAGATTTTGACCCCATAACAAACCAGCAAGGTAACTGACTTTGGCAAGTCAATTCTCCCTCTGGGTCTCAATTTATTCCACTTTAAATATGGAAAATAGTATAGGTATTACTTACTACATTGGGTTGTATGAGGATCAAAGGGTTTTGCAATTCATAAACACTAAGTAAATGGCAAGGGTTTTTGTATTTCCTTTTTTAAACAATTGAATAAAAATGCCATTCTTCACAATATCATTTGCTTCCCTGAATATGTATCAGAATTATTTGCTATTACAAAGGCAGTATATCATTGGGAACATTTTACCAAGCTTAGATTCAGGAAGGCTTGGTACACTTAGAGATTTGTTCCTAAGCAAGTCAAAGTGTCTTGGACAGTCCATAGATCTTATCTTCTAAGTCATAGATGAGTTCTGATCTATATTGTTGGAGAGAATCTTCATGCTGACAGTTACTCCATGCTGGAGAAGTTGCAAATCATGATAGCATAGGTTTAGAAATAGAAGAACCAAAGGTTATCTAGCCCAACCACTTAATTTTACAGATAAGGAAAGTGGGGCCTATAGAACTTAAGTAATTGTTCAAAAACACACAGGGAGTAAATAGTAGATGTAGTGTTTTAAACTGTCATCCATTTCCAAATATGGCACTCTTTTCATCAGCACCACGTAGATTATTGACGTATTGGCATATGTGCTATTAAATTGTTAAAGGTTTAATTTACCTCTCAATAGAGAGTTAAGGATATGATTAAGGGTTTGGTGGAATTTTATTACACAATAAAAAAGCAAGTACATAAAGTATGTGAGTTAAATCATTAGCTAGAGGGGAATGAGATTTTGTAGGTCATGTTCAAAATGTCTTAGCATAGTGTCTTTCATGGCAGAAATTTGTGATGAAAGTGACTATAATATCTGTGCAGCAATATAAATATAATGAAGTTGTATTTTAAAAAAAGTAATAAGCATCTTGGGTCCCACCTTGGAAATGCCTAATAAAAACATCTTTTTTAGTATTTGATTCAAGGATTGGTAACCAACTTTCAAAGAATGAGGTATATAAAGAGAACATTTATTAAATCCTATTTACTGGAAGGAATATTTTTACTAGTGAAGATCCTATGTGAACTTTTGACCAACAGTGGCAGCATACCACATACAAATACTCCCCACACAAAACACCTTCAAGCTTTGAACCCAGCCCTCGAAGGGAAAGCAGCTCCTACAGAGAAGGGGTTAGTCCTTCTCTAATACACTCAGCCTGACTGAGGCAATGAGCACTCAGAAGGAGAGGAGATGTGCCAGATAAGTCCAACTACCAATACCATCTTGACCATAATCTTTCCTCAGGATCTGATGGAGCTAACCTATGACCTTGAGCACAGGAGCCTTGAAAAGAACAACTCCCCACCCCAAACACTAGAATTACTTCCAGCCTAACCCAGACAGAAATCATTGAAAAGAGACCCACCTTCCTCTTAACAACCAGCAACAATGGCTGGCCATTGCCAACAAGAAGATCAGTATGGGAATCTTGGGATTGACAATATCTTCTTCCCTGGCCCTAGATCATTGGTCCTGCTTTCAGCTCAGCACTCATGGCCATCATATGATGGAAGCAATTCTTTTTTTAAAAAATATTTATTTTTAGCTTTCAACATTCACTTCCACAAGATTGTGAGTTTCAAGTTTTCTCCCCATCTGTCTCCTCCACCTACCCCAAGAAAACATACATTCCAATTATCCCCCAATCTACCTCCCTTCTATCACACCCCTCCCTTCTCTTATCCCATTTCCTTTCCTTTTCTTGTAGGGCAAGATAGAATTCTATACTTCATTGCCTGTTTATCTTATTTCCCATTTACATGTAGAAACAATTATTAATATTTGCTTTTAAAATTTTGAGTTCAAACTTCTCTCCCTTCCTCCCTCCCCCACCCATCCTCACTGAGAAGGCAAGCAATTCAACATAGGCTATACATGTGTCATTATAGAAAACACTTACTTAACAGTCATACTATGAAAAACTGATTATATTTCCCTCGATCCTATCCTGCCTCCTCATTTTTCTATTCTCTCTTTAGACCTTGTCCCTCCTCAAAAATATTTACTTCAAATTACCCCCTCCTCCCATTTGCCACCCCTTCTATCATCCCCCAAAACCTCTCCTTGTCCCCTACCCCCTACTTTCTGTAGTGTAAGATAGATTTTCATACCAAATAGAGTGTATATGTTATTCCCTTCTTAAACCAAAAGCAATGAGAGTAAGGGTCACTCTTTCCCTTTTACCTCCCCACTCTTCAAAGGAAGCAACTCTTATAGAGAATAGTCCCTTCATTCCCAGCAACTGCCAACTGCTGACCTAAATGGGACAGTCTAGTCTAACTGAAGTAGCAAGTCACCCTGAGGAAGACACAGGAAACACCATGTGCCAGGCAAGTCAAACCATTAACACTTTGACCACAATATTCCCTCTCATACTGATGGAGACATTTCAGGACACAGAACTCAAAAGTGTTGGGCCTAGAAATACTTCCATGCCAGTGCCCCCAGCCAGTGTTTTTAGGAACAACCTTTGTAGAGATACTTTCTGATGGGAGAGAACTTGAATCTCAAAGTTTTAAAAATGAATGTTGGAATTTGTTTTTGCATGGAATTGGGGGAAATGAAATAATATTTTTAGAAAGAATTAATTAACTATTACCTTATAATGAGTCTTTAGAGTAAAACTTAATTAGAGGATATTGTATAAATTCAAAGGCATTCCTAAAAACAAGCTCTCAAATTTATTAGAGGAATAATTTAACAGATGCTAATTTTAAAGTATAATGAGATCACTAAGAACTAACATGGCTGCATCAAAATAACAGATTTGTTTTCACTTTTGATAAGTCACAAGATTGCTAGATCAGGGAACTATCATGGATATTCCAGAAGACATTTCATCACTCAGAAACGTATGTTGTTAAAAATTGAAGTTGGTTGAAACTGTCATTATTCTTGCTGACATAATTAAGATATTTATTCAAGATAAGTAAATTTTGTTGTATTCAAAATTTGTTGCATAAACAAGTAAATCCACAGAGTAGTGATCAGAGTCAACCTCAATTTTCTCTAATGTAAGATCCCTGGAATCTGTCCATATTTCCTAATCTATCCAACTATTTTACCGATAATTTGGATGAAGCCATGACAGCAGGCTTAGTAAATTTGCTAAATAACAGCAACCTAAGACAAATAAAAATGTTGAATGATAGAACTGGAATTCTAAAATCTCTCAACCATCTAGACTGAAAAGGTCACATTTAAAAGGGATAATTGTGAAGATCTATACTTGATTCAGAAATTCAAAAATATATAGGACTAAGGAGACATATCCTAACACCAACTTCTGTCAAGACTTTGAGGTTTAGTTGATTGCAAGCTAAATTAGTGTCAATCATGTGACATGGTACTCAACAAAAAAAACCCACTAATAACACCTTAGTCTGTATTAATAGAAATACTCTGTCCATTACAAGAGCATTGATAATCTTTGCTATGTTGTCATATGGCCCAAGTATATCTAGAATTGTGTGTTTCCTACTGAGAGCCACATTTTTGAGAGATCACTTTGTGGAATAGTGAGTAGTGATCAGTATGACCAGGCTGGTGGAAGGACTTAAAAGCTGAAAATAAAAAGATTTCAGAGGGAGATGGTATATCTCTTAAAGAATTTGAAGAGCTGCCAGGTAGAAGGGCATGTAATTTTATTCTTCTTGCCTCAGAGAGTAGAAATATGAGCAAAGACTCAAAGTTTCAGAAAAGTAGAATAGGGCTTGATTCTGGAAAAAAATACTTCCTAAAAATTATGAGGTATCTATAAATAAGAACATGCTTCATTGGGAGATACTGGACTTCAAGTAGACTATCAATGATGACTTGTCATAAATATTGTAAAGTGGATTTCTGTTTTAGCATTATTTGGATCTTTCATATCCCTTTTAACTCTGAGATTCTGAGATTCCAAAAAATATTTGAAGATTGACTTAAAATTAGATCTATATGACATTTCATGACTGTATGGGAATTCCTGTACTCATTCAGGCTAATGATGATGATGATGATGATGATGATGAAGAAACCTTATATATCTGTTGACAAGAAATCCTCCAAAATCATGTTACTCATCCAGCATACATAAGGAATATGTCATTAAATTTATGGACACTATTATTTGAAAAGAAAATTGACTTTTCTTTTTTGTGTTGGATTCCAAGACCTTTTCTTTTGTAGTATTTTATTTATTAGTTATATTTCTTTCCAATAAACAAGTTGAGCTTGTCAGAACCAAGATTTTATAAAGCTATTTTTTCTCCACTGAATGCTCATTTAAGAAATTCTTGATATCTAAGTGCTTATATTGATAAAAAATATATTTTGACATTTGTGTGCAGTTTCTTTGCCCTAAATTTCCAATATGGGAGTAACAATTCTTTTTGTTTCAAATGTATTATGTTGAATCCAAATTGAGGGCATTGGCATTAGTACTGATCTGTTCTAGTGAATGATCAAATGTGATCAAAATTATCAAGAAATGAATTTTTTGTCCTATTGAAATTTATGTAGTGACTCCCATTGTCTCCTGACTGGCTTGTTTTCTGGATATTTGTTCATCAGTGTTATGGAGGCATCCCCAGTCTTCAGACAACACAAAGAGGCCTATTCCCCCTATCTATAATCTCATTTCCTTATGATGCAGAAATTAGGGGGAGCTAAAACGCAATGGCCCATCCCCTTTTGCTGATGTGGCCCTATCTGAATTGTCTTTATTTCATCATGAAAGTTAGCTGAATCTGTCTTGAATCTCTTGCTGATCTCTAGTGATCAACCCATCAACGTATTTGCTATTGTGGTGTATTGTTTACTAAACACCTTTTAATTCTCTTTTTTTTCCTGAGTTTTGGCTCATTAAACAGTGAAAGCTCACACAAAGGATTTTGCTTTTAACAGTACCTTTTTTATTTGGATGAGTTATTACCTAACAAATATGTTAAGCTCTTTGAGGAAAGGTATTATTTTTATTTGTTTTTGTCTTTGTACACCCAATACCAAACATAGTAGGTCCTGAATAAATAGTTGCATTGTATTGGGGAAATGGGTATGGGACCATTGATTTGGAACTGGAAGGGATCTTTTGAGTCATCTACTCCAAATCCCTATAGTGAGGAAACTGGACCTCATAGAAGGTCAATGATTTTCCCAAGGGAATAAATGACAGGGCTAAGATTTGAACGTATGTCCTCCAATGACAAAGGACATATGACGAGAATCAGCATTTATTGACTGCCAGGTGCTGTGCTAAGTGCTTTATAACTGGTATTCAATTTGATCTTAATAATAACTCTGGAAGGTAGATGCTATTAATGTCCCCATTTTACAGGTGAGAAAACTGAGAGTTTAAGTGACTTGCCCAGGGTCACATAGCCAGTCAGTGTCTGAGATGGGATTTGAACAGACTCCAGATCTGATGCTCTTTACATCAATGCCACCCAGCTACCTCTAGGAGAATTGCATCCTCAAGGCAGTTCTTGTGCAGCCAGGTGGCACAACGATACACAGTGAATAAAGCACTGGACCTAGAGTCAAGAAGAGCTTAGTTCAAATACTGTCTCAGACACTTAGAAGTTATGTGACCTTGAACAAGTTACTTAGCTTCTATCTGTCTCTGGGAAATGGAAATAATAACAGTACCTATCTTCTAGGGTTGTCAAAAAGATAAAATGAGATAATATTTTAAAAGTACTTTACAAACCTTGAAATTTACATGAATGCTAATACTATTATTTCCTTTTTCTCCCCAATCAAATAAAAATATTCTTGAGGCATATACATCAATCTTTTTTCAGTTTTCCTTTTTAGTAACAAAAGCTATTGTTTCCAAGCACAATAGGGCTCTAGAAAATTGTTGAAGTAGGTAGAATATGGATTGGTCCTTCTCCATCTTGCACTGGTCTTATTCTGATTCTTCAATGATTTTATACAGGCTGTAAGTTCCACTTATATTGCCCCATCATCCCTCCTTCATAGCATCTACAGCCTCTCCCCATTAAAATATAAGCATTCATCTTCTGATACACTTAGAAAATTGCTCACTGATATGTGACAAAATAAGGTAATGTTCAAATGGAACCATTCAACAAAAATCTTTACTGATCTATTAATATTAGAAGCTTGATAATATAATGCCTTAACCCAGATAAAATGTTTCCAGTACTAACAATAATATTAGGAATTTTGGGGGTTGTAGGAATGATATTTTTGCTCAACAGAGCTTTTGCAGTCTCTTAAATGATATCTGTAGGATCATTGGGTTTAGAATTGTATTTAGATACATTCGATTAAATTAGATAATTGGATATTTAGATAATCAGATATTTAGTAATTAGATTATTATGGTATGTTTTAGTATTATCTAATAATTATCTAATATAGTATACCTAATATGCTATATTAGATAATTAGTAATTAGTTAATTAGCTACATTAGATAGATGATTAGTAATCATTTATCTAGTCTAATCCCTTTATAAGATTAGATGACAGAGAATTTAATAAGGGTTTGCTATGTATTGTAATGAATACAAGTGTTGTTAATCCTTTGTTCTTAGAGGACCAGTGACATCATGAGAGCAATGTCTTGACCAGAGTGTGAATTGGATGGGAGTGGAGTAGAGCTATAAGAGTCAACCTCACTCTCTCCTCCAGGCATCAAAGTCCAATAGCAAGACAAAGGTTAAGAGGTGGTGACCCAGGTTGCACTGGGTGACTTTGGCCTAAGTTAAAATCTTTCCCAGGTCTCAGCTTGTCTAAGGCAGAGGTGGAGAAGCAATGACCTCAAGGCCATATGTGGCCCTCTAGGTCCTCAAGTGCAGCCCTTTGACTAAATCCAAACTTCACAAAACAATTGCTTTTATTAACTATCATTCTGTGAAGTTTGGATTCAGTCAAAAGGCCGCACTTGATGACCTAGAGGACCACATGTTGCCTCTGGGCTGCTGGTTCCCCACCCCTGGTCTAAGGTAATACCCACTCAATGACTGAGTGCTTGAATAATAGTTGAGACCAAAGCTGGTGCAGCTTATCAATCAAAGATGTTTACCTGGGAGGGGAAGATGCCCAGAGTTAAGAGAAAACTATTACTATTTATATTTATTCTAAGGCATCAAAACTAAACAAATACAATCTAAAAACCTATGCAAATATACCCAAGTAAGAAGGTCCCAGCATTCAAAGAGTTTATATTCTATTAGGGGAAAAGAACACATAAAAAAATACTGGTTAAGTTGGGGGAAGGGTAGATGGGAGAAGGGGAAACTAAGACCCAAAATCTAACTTACCCCAGGTCACATGGGCAGTAAGCAGCACAGTTGAGATTCACATCTATTTTCTCTGAATCTAAATGCAGTACTTTTGCCAAGTACAGCTGGTTTTCTTTCTTTGACTATGTTGAGTATTAGCCCTATCCACCTCCCTTTGCTATCCTTTGATGTGGGGCCAGTTGGGGCCTAAAGCAGCTTCCTCAGATATGCCACCATAACAGAAATCTTAGAAACAGTAAGTCAAAATTCTAATAGTGATTCCCCAAGCTTTAGAGTCTGTACTGGGCCCAGATTTCTTAGCACTAAGATAACCTCTCTAAAATTTCTTTACAAGGTTGAGACATCTAACAGTTTTATTTCCTTAATAGGGGCTTAGCAATAGTCTTAAGAACATTCAGAGATTAGAATAATAGACCTATTCAACTAATGTGTATTGAAAGCCAAGATTCTGACCAAGGGAAGGCCTGTAGTAACAGTAGTAACATCATTAAAGCAGATGGCAAGAGATTAGAGAATTCCTAAGTAATTTTTTATCATTTATGTTTCCCTTCTCAGTCCCTTATATTATTTAAATGTGTGCTTTCTCCAGTGTATTCCACTTGGTAGGTACTTGGTATTTGTTTGTTGAATAAAGGAATGAGTGGATATGTTTGCTGCTGAAACTTCCAAATTTCAACCAAATACTTTTAAATTGTGTGTTGGAAAATTTAATTACTGTAATTGCATGAAAACTGCCTGATCTTTCTTGGATAATAATAGTTAAATAATGGTGCATTGTTGACCTCTTTCTTATAGTTTGGGTATGAGCTTATTTTAACACAGAAGAATTAAAAGGTCAAGACAGCTAATTAATTGCTTGATTTATCATTTCTTAATGACTTATTTATCCTGTCTAATTACATTTGAGAACACATCGCAAAGTGCTGTAAAATGCCTACTTTCTCATTAGTACTTAAAACACAAACTAAGTAAATAGAAGGCAAGAGTGTAAAGTGGAATGAAGTCACAGACTGAGAGTGAGAACCTGGAGTTTCTAATCCAAAGCTGAACCACTAAACTGTTGTCCAAATGTGGCCATATCATTGAAACTGGGTCTCATTTTCTTTACCTATAAAATGGAGAGGACAAAGTCTACTTGTCTAAAAAAGATGAATAATGCAAAAGCATTTCGAAAGTATTATTATATGTAGGACATAGAATACATTAATACAGTTACATAAAATGCTTATGAAGAGACAGCGCCTACCTTCAGGAAGCTTATATTCTAATGATGAAAAACAAGATACAAAAGGAAATTAGAAAGGTGAATATGAGGGCAGGGGATAGATGGGAGATTAGGAAACTGAGGTATAGAAAAGATAAGTCATTTGCTACAGGATCACCTAAGAAGTTAGCAGAGATATGAACATTTGAGTTGTATTTGACTCTTCCCGGTCCCATGGGGTTTTCTTGGCAAAGCTACTGTAGTGGTTTGCCATTTCTTTCTCCAATAGATTAAAGCAGACAGTGACTGAGTGATTTATCCAGTCACACAGCTAGTTAAGTGTCTCAGGCCATATTTGAACTCAGGTCATTTTGACTCCAGGCCCAATGCTTTATCCACCGAACCAGCTGCCTATCCTTCTATTAACAAAGCCTAAGTTGGCATCAGCTTATTTTGGCAGTTGAATCTCACTGTCAATATTGACTTTGCAGTCAACTAAAATTCTTAAACTTTATTCATACAAAATCTTATTAAATCAAGTCTTCTCTAGCCTGTTTTGTCCTAATACTTTGTGTAATTAAGTCCCTTTGCAGTTAACATTCCAGACAGTTGAGAAGACTTTGAATCTTTTATTATTACTTCGTGTTTTCTTAGTTTTCTTCGCTCTTAGTTTGAGGTCATCCAGAAGTCTGACAACACGTGACTTATGTCTTCATCCATGGCAATGTTAAAAATATCAAACCACCCAAAACAAAATAGTGATCCCTGAGATAAGATACCACTGGAAAAATTCTTGAAGGTTAACAGTAATCTTTTAATTAATAGTTTCAGAGTACTTCTGATCAACGAACTGTGAGACTATCAAATCATACCATAATTTCTCCACATTATCCACGCAGACAATTGAGAAAACTGGTCAAGTGCAATGCTCAAAGGCAATTATACTAGTTCCAATATATTTCCATCTTCTAGTAAACCTATCAAAAAGGAAAAATGTATTAATTTACATGCTTTATTTTCAATGAACCTTTTCTGGATGTTGGGAATTGTCATTTTGGACAAGATCTTACAATCCATATTTTAAATAATTCTTGATATACTTACAGCCAAATAGTTTATGAGTTTTCCAATTTTCTTATTTCTGAAATTCAAGACACTTGAAAATATACAGTTTTCCTAGATGTATTCTGATATTCAAGATCCCTCCAAGAACATTGACAAAAGTTCCATATTATCTACAAATTCATCTAGGTCTGACATTTTGTACTTATTTTAAGTAACTAGCATTCTGTTTTAATCTGCTCCTATGCCTGGGGCTTTCCTTTTGCTTTCGAAAAACTTAACAGAAAATAGGAAAGTTGAGCTGGAGCTGAGTAGTTTGGGTTTTTCCTGATAACACTACACCATCTATCCCTTAAATGTTTACTATCTAGTTCTATACATAGATTATTTTTAAAGACGGCAATTAAGTTTTTAATAGTCTCCTTACATCTCAGCTTCCTTATTTCTAAAATAGTGGCACAGTGGATAGAGCACTACCCTTGGAATATGGAAATTTAGCTCAAATATGGCTGTGTGACCCTAAGTAAGCCATTTAAGTCTATTTAACTCAGTTTCCTCATCTGTAAAATTAGGGGGAGAAGAAAATGTATATTTGTTAGAAAACTCCAAAACAGTCATGAAGAATGACAACTGAAACAATGGAACAACAGAATATGATGATAGTTGTCTGTGGTGAAAATAATCTATTAGCCCTGAAATACTATCACCTAACAATGAGCCAATAATAAGGAGGCAGGTATAGGGAGAGAATCCAGGAATGTATAACTAAACTATTCCAAAAGGGACTTGGAGTATACGAAAACATATTTTCCCTTTTGCTAACTATATGTCTATCTAGGAAAATGTGCTTCACTTACAGTTATTGATCTTCTTCATGCTTAATATTTATCCTGTTTATCACCTCAGTCTGTCTAAGGAAAATTATTACAGGCTGACATCACACTCTAGTTGTCCCTTGGAAGAAATCATACCTTAGATCCTCCTCATTCCCCCACAGAGCACTGTTTTTGTCTACTTTTATCCTGATTAATCTTTTCTCACTGTATAGCCACAAAAGAAGAGTTAGGGGTTGCTTACCCATTTTATGTAATATGGGATAAAAAAAACACCTTTCTTGAAGTCCTTACGAAATACATCCCAGGATTGCCCCAATTTCACAAGATAGGTGCCTGGTAGATTCTTAGGAAAATGTATCCATGGCCAATACTGGGATATAATAGTAAATTTGAAGCAGAATCTATTATTATGCTTTAGCTGAAAAAAGACAGGGTTAGCAGTCATGGTCTTGGACAAAGCAAAAGTAAAAATAGATCGAATTAATTAGAAGGGATAATCAGGGAAAGTACATTTTCCTAAAAGTTACCCTAGACAATGAAGTAATAGAAAAAGATTTCATCAGGTTTCTCTGATAAAAACCTCATTTCTCAAATATTTAGGGAACCAAATCAAATTTATAAAAGTAAAAACCATTCTCTAATTGATAAATTGTCAAGGGAAAAGAACGGCAGTTTGTAGAGGAAAAAAAATCAAAGCTATCTATAGTCAAATGAAAGAATGTTCTAAATCACTATTGATTACCGAAGTGAAAATTAAAACAACTCTTGAGGTACTACTTCATACCTATCAGAAATGACAAATACTGGAAATGATGAGGAAAAATAGGTACAGTAATACACTGTTGGTGGAGTTGTGAAAATTGGGAACTATGCCCAAAGGGCTGTAAAACTGGGCAAACTGTATCCTTTGACCCAGCAAAACCACTATTAGATCTGTGTCCCAAAGCAATTTAAAACACAAAAAAGAAAGAAAAAATAAGACCGGTATGTACAAAACTATTTATAGCAACTCTTTTGTGGGGGTAAAGAGTTGAAATTTGAGGATGCTCATCAGTTGGGGAATGGATGAACAAGTTGTGGCATGTGATTGTGATGGAATAGAGGAGGGATTCAGAGAAACATAGAAAGACCTATTTGAACTGATGCAAAGTGAAATGAGCAGAATGAAGAAATCATTGTACACAGTTACAACAATATTATAATCATCACCTATGAAAAACTTAGCTATCTGATCAATAAAATGATCCAAAATAATTCAAAAGGACTGATGGTGGAAAATGCTATCCACCTTCAGAGAGAAAACTGATGAATGGTGAGAGCAAATTTAAATATAATTTTCTTACTTTATTTTGCTTTTTTTGCAATATGGCTAATATGGCAATATGTTTTCCATGATTTCACACGTATAAATGATATCATATTGTTTGCCTTCTCAATGGGTCAAGGGGGAGAGAAGGAGGAGGGAGAGAATTTTCAACCCTAAATTTAAAAAATCTCTAAAATAATTATTTTAAAAAGTATTATTTTTTCATAATCTACCTCACAGAGGGAATTATTTTAAAAATGTATTATATTATATAAATTGTTTTATTATATTTTGCTGTCTGTAGTATTTTTATATTTCAATTTGTTCTAAGATGATATTTACCATTACCATCCTTATACTTTTTTGCCATTCTTTTGTTGTTTATCTTTGCTGATGCTGATACAATAACTGTTCCATCCTCTATGCACATTGTTCATAAATTTGAGTTGGTTGAAAAGCTCACTCTTGTACCACATTGTTTCCTATACACTACTCTCTCTCTCCTCTCTGTCATTTCTCTATATTATCCAATACTGAAATTCTATTTTCTTGTCCATTTACGTAAATATCCAAGCAGATATGGATCCATGTTCATTCTCAACTATCTATAATTAAGAATATTATCTTGATTTCTCTATGGCTCATATTTCTATCCAGATAAGACTTCAATTTTTCTGTTTTTTGGAAAGGAGCTCACCTACTTTATTTTATTTTCAGTTCCAAATTCTCTTCCTTCCCCTGCCCTACCCATTGAGAAGATAAGTAAAACAAAATCCACTAAAATGCATGTATGTAGACAAAACAAATTTAAGAGAAAGAGAAGAAAATATGCTGCAATTTGGACTTGAAAGTCCATCAATTCTCTATCAGAAGATGTACCTCTTTTTGAGTCTTTTGCCTGAATAGCAAATTTTATATTTAGTTCTGGTCTTTTAATCAGGAATGCCTGGAAGTCCATTTTCCCCAGTATGATCATACTCAGTCTTTCTGGGTAGGTTATTGTTGGTTGTAATCCTAGATCCTCTGCGTTATAGAATATCATATACTAAACCCTCTATTTCTTTATATTGGTGGCTGCTAAATCTTACGTGATCCTGACTGTGATTCTACAATATCTAAATCTCTTCTTTCTAGTAACTTGCCCTACTTTGCGCTATTTTTTTTAACCAGAAAGTTCTGAATTTTGGTTTTACTATTCCTGGGAGTTTTTATTTTGAGGTTTCTGTAAGGTGATCCATGAATTCTTTCCATATTTACTTTAACCTCTGATTCTAAGATATCTGGGCAATTTTCCTTTATAATTTCTTGAATATGATATTTAGGCTCTCTTGCATGACTTTTTAAAAGAAAATGTGACTCAGGACAGTCCACTGATCCTTAAAATATCTCTCATTCTATTTTCTTTTTAAAAAAGATTTTATTCAAAACCCAAAGAACTCTCACATTTTCATTGCTGTGGAGTATCCTCCCATAATGTCCTTTGTAGGGCTTTGTAGTTTTGCGCCACCTTCCCCAAGATCAGGTCACTCACTATCTGACAGGAGTGCTCAGGAGCTTTACATCATCACAACAAGAACATGGCAGCAATCCCATTCAGAGGTTCACTTGTAGCAACCCATGACTACTACTGAAAGGGTCTGGGTTCCCCTTCCAGCAACAGCTCCTGTGGAGGTGCTGAGTACTCTGGGGAAGCAATCCCCCACCATCTTGGTCTTCTCAAATCAGACCCAGGCCACTGATGAACAAACTTCTTCAGGAAGTCGTCATCCATTCATGACAACTGTATTGGAATCCCCAGAGCACTCAGGAACTTTCCAGGCTGCTCAAGGTATGATCACTTCTGACCTGGTTAACGAGGCCATGAGGAAGCGGCATGTTTGGGAGCCCTGCAACACCAGCAACGGGCCTTGTGCATGAACAGCAGCACACTCCTTGCTGCTACCCCTGTTTCTGAAGTGTGCTAGGTATTAAAGCCCATTCCCCAACACTTCTTCCCCCCCCCCCCGCCTTTCCTTTTCCACCTATTCCCTTAGAATAGATAGGCTGGTTAAGTATAGAAGTAGTAGTGTTGTATGTGTGTATGTGTGTTTTTCTTTTAAAAAAAGGAAAACAAACGCAAAATATCAAAAACAAGTAAAAGAAACTACAATGTTATTGTTTGTTGTGATTTTTTTCACTATCTGAATCACTCATGTGCTTTTCAGCAGTCTCAGGAACATATTTACATTGTATTCAACAGAATCTAATAAACTTTGGGTAGTCTTTTAAAAAAAAGTTTTTATTCATTTAAACTTTAAATACAAAACAAAAAAAGGAACTTCACGTACACAGCCATTTTCCTTTCAGACTGTGTATTTTTCTTGAAAAAACAAAACTATGTAATAAATAACTACATATTGCTTTCCAAACTCACAGTTGAATTCCGTCATAATCCTGCACCACAACGTGTTTAACATCCCCTGCCTGAACAGCGTCTACCACTTTAGCCAATCTGCTCGCGGGAGACGGTATCGCAACGTGGTTTTAATCTGCATTTGTTCTAATCGATAATGATTTAAAGCATTTTTATAAAATTATATAAGTTTTGATATCATCATTAAAAACTACCTGGTCTTTGACAATTCATCAATTAAGGAATAATGTGTATTGTAAATTTGACTAAGTTCTTTATATATTAGACAAATGGGATGTTTATCTGAGAA
Source organism: Potorous gilbertii (assembly GCA_028658325.1). Classification (NCBI taxonomy): domain Eukaryota; kingdom Metazoa; phylum Chordata; class Mammalia; order Diprotodontia; family Potoroidae; genus Potorous; species Potorous gilbertii. The sequence goes on along the minus strand of CM053774.1, from coordinate 64,079,509 downwards.
ACTGTAGGAAATTGCCCCTCTTTCCAGTTTTCTGCTTTCACTCTAGTCTTGACTACAATGGTGTTATTTGTACAGGAAATTGTAAATTTAATATGATTGCAATTATCCATGTTAGGCCTCACAGGGCTCTCTATTGCTTGTTTCTTCATAAATTACTCTCCTATCTATGAGTCCAATAGATAATATGTGATATCTCTCTTTATATTTTGGTCACACATCCAGTTTGATTGTATCCTGATAAATGGTATAAGCCACTAATGTACACTCGATTTCTGCCAGACTGTTTTCTAGCCTTCCCAACAAGTTTTACCAAATAATTATTTCTTTTTCCCAAACTTAAATCTTCATATTAGTCAAACGCATGACTTTTTGCTACTCCGTGCTTTATGTCTGTTCTGTTCTACTGATCTACCTTTCTATTTCTTAGCCAGCACCAGATAATTTTGATATTGACTGACTTTTGATATAGTTTGAAGTCTGATACTGGTGAACATCCCTCCTTTACATTTTATTCATTAGTTTCTTTAAAACTATCGAATTTTCTGTTTCTTTTTTTCTTAATATCTCAATCCCATCAAAAAATATTTATTTATTTATTTTTGGTTTTCAACATTCATTTCAACAACATTTTGAGTTCTAAATTTTGTCTCTATCTCTATCCTCCCCCATGCTGAGATGGCATGCATTCTGACTACCCCTTCCCTTAGTCTGCCCTCCTTTTTATCATTCTCCCCCTTCTTATTCCTTTCCTCTTTACTTCCTTGAGGGACAAGGTAGATTTCTATACTCTATTGTCTGTATATCTTACTTCCCAGTAGCGTGTAAAAACACTTCTTTAATATTTGTTTTTAAAACTTTGAATTCCAAATTCTCTCACTTCTTCCCTCCCCAACCACCCCCATTGAAAAGGCAAGCATTTCAATACACATTATATATATGCAGTTAAACAAAACACTTCCATAACAGTCATGCTGTGAAAGGCTAACTGTATTTCCCTCCATCCTATCCATCCCCTCACTTATTCTATTTTCTCCTTTGACCCTCTTTCTGTTCGAAAGTATTTGCTTTTGATTATGCACTTCCCCAATGTGCCCTCTCTTCTATCATTTCCCCCTTATCCCCTTCACACCTACTTTCCTATAGAATAGGATACCCAGACTTACTAAAGTTGAACTGTTTACATTCCTACATGGAAAGGCAGTATTTGTAATCCTTGAAACTTATCAGTGTTTGGGTAGTTGGAGGGATTACACACACACACACACACACACACACACACACACACAGCACAGAGTGAATTGAATAGGATGGGATCATAATTTAAAAAATGAAATTAAGCAGTGAGAGAAATATATTGGGAGGAGAAAGGGAGAAATGGAATGGGGCAAATTATCTCTCATAAAAGAGGCAAGCAAAAGACTTTTCAGTGGAGGGAAAAAGAGGGGAGGTGAGAGAAAAACATGAAGCTTACTCTCATCACATTTGACTAAAGGAAGGAATAAAATGCACACTCATTTTAATATGAAAACCTATCTTACAATGCAGGAAAGTTGGGGAGAAGGGGATAAGCAGGGTGTGGGGGATGATGGAAGGGAGGGCAGTGGGAGGAGGGAGCAATTTGAAGTCAACACTCTTGGGAAAGGACAGGATCCAAAGAGAGAACAGAAGCAATGGGGGACAGGATAGTATGGAGGGAAATATAGTTAGTTTTACACAACATGACTATTATGGAAGTCATTTGCAAAACTATACAGATATGGCCTATATTGAACTGCTTGCTTCCCAAAGGGAATGGGTGGGGAGGCAGGGATGAAGAGAAGTTGGAAGTCAAAGTTGTAGGAACAACTGTCGATTATTGTTCTTGCTACTAGGAAATAAGCAATACAGGTAATGGGGTATAGAAAATTATTTGGCCCTACAGGACAAAAGAGAAGATGGGGACAAGGGAAGGGAAAGGTGTTAGAAGAGAGGGCAGATTGGTTATAGGGGCAATTAGAATGCTTGGCGTTTTGGGGTGGGGGGGCAGAAATGGGGAGAAAATTTGGAACCCAAAATTTTGTGAAAATAAATGTTAAATGTTAAATAAATAAATTTAAAATGAAAAAAAGAATAGGATACCCAATTGAGTATGTATGTTATTCCCTCCTTAAGGCAAATCCAATGAGAATAAGGTTCATTCATTCCTTCTCACCTCACCCTCCTCCATCCCCTACATTTTAAAACCATTTTCTTGCCTCTTTTAAGTGAGAATTTACCCCATTCTATCTCTTTCTTTATCCTTCCAATATATTCCTCTCATCCCTTAATTTTTTAGATATCACTCCTTCATATTCAATACTCCCTATGACCTTTATCTATCAATCTCTCTATCTTTTTTCTTTCTATGTATCTATCAAACCATTGATCAATCCAAACCTGTTTCCTCCAGCTACCCTAATATTGAGAAAGGTTTCATGAGTTCATGTAGGAATATAAACAGTTCAACTTTGGTAAGTTCCTTATGATTTCTTTTTCCTGTTTACCTTTTCATGCTTCTTTTGGTTCTTGTATTAGAAAGTGAAAATTTCTATTCAGTTCATGTCTTTTCATCTATTTTTCAACAATGTTCTATATTTCATCAATTTTCATTCAGAAAGTCCTCTATTTCATTTAATATCCATTTTCCCCCTGAAGTATTATACTCAGTTTTGCTGGGTAGGTGATTCTTGGTTTTAATCCATGCTCCTTTGACCTCTGAAATATCATATTCCAAGCCCTTCAATCTCTTAATGTAGAAGCTGCTAGATCTTGTGTTATCCTGATTGGATTTCCACAATATTCATATTGTTTCTTTCTGGCTGCTTGCGATATATTTCTTCTTATCTGGGAACTCTGAAATTTGACTACAATATTCCTAGGACTTTTTCTTTGGGGATCTATTTATGGAAGTGATTGGTGGATTATTTCAATTTGTATTTTATCCTCTGGTTCTAGAATATCAGGGCAGTTTCCTTGATAATTTCATGAAAGATGGTGTCTAGACTTTCTTTTTGATCACAGGTTTCCAGTAGTCCAATAATGTTTAAATTATCTCTTCAGGATCTATTTTACATTGTCTTCTATTTTTTTCATTATTTTGGTTCTGTTTTATAATTCCTTGATTTCTTATATAATCATTACCTTCCATTTGCTCCATTCTAATTTTGAAGGAATTATTTTCTCCAGTGAGCTTTTGGACTTCTTTTTCCATTTGGCCAAATCTGTTTTTTAAGGCATTCTTCTCTTCATGGGCTTTTTGGACCTCTTACACCATTTGAGTTAGTCTATTTTTAAGGTGTTATTTTCTTCAGTATTTGGGGGGTCTCCTTTAAGAAGCCATTGACTGCTTTTTCATAATTTTCTTGCATCACTCTCATTTTTCTTCCCAATTTTCTTTCTACTTCTCTTACTTGATTTTTGTGCTATTTCATGGCCTGAGATAAATTCATATTTCTCTTGGAGGCTTTTGATGTAGGACCTTTGACTTTGTTGTCTTGTAGATGTATGTTTTGATCTTTTTTTGTCACTGAAGTAAGATTCTATAGTCTGGGTTGTTTTTATTTTTATGCAATTGATTCATCTTGTAGTCAAATACATGACTTTCTGATTCTTTTTCAAGCTAGGACTCTGCTTCCAGTATTGGTGGGTGTACTGTCCCAGATTTCAGGGACTATGTATCAACCACTTGATCCCCCACCATCTGTGGGTCCAGAGGTCTGGAAGTGGCCAGTGCTTGCTGCTGTTTGGGGGGCTTTGGAGGAGAGCTCAAGCAAGTCCGTTCTTTTACCTTGCCATCTTGGTTTTGCCCTTGATTCCAATTCTTAAAAAATTATTTTCTTCAGTAAAGTTTTAAGGGGGTGGAGTCAAGATGACAAAGTAAAAGTAGAGACTTCCCTGAGCTCTCCCCTCCAAATACCTGTGAGAAATGACTCTAAATAAATTCTAGAGCTGCAGAACCAACAAAACAACAGAGTGAAACAAATTTCCAGCCCAAGACAAGCTGGAGACTAGACAGAAAGTGTCTTTCACAGTGGGCAGGGAACAGAGGACAGTCTGGCTTGGGCCACACTGGCACAGATGGACCAGATCAGGTCTCAAGGGACTGAATCATTGGCAACTGTGGCAGTTTCCAGACTTCTTGTAATAGTAATTTTGTAATAATTAATCTTGTAATAGTAATAGGCCCATGTAAGCTGCTTAAATTACCTGGAAACTTAAGTCACATGTGTTGGGAGGAACTTGCTGAAGAGGCAGAACAGGAAGGGTGGAGTGGAATCAGGAAGAAGTGAGTCAGTGGGGTCAAGTCAGAGGGGAAAGAATGCAGACCAACTGACACAAGCCAACTGACACAGTGTGGCAGTTGATAGTGAGGAGGCTCTGTCTGAAGGAGGGGAGGTTTGAGAATGTCTTTGCCCCCTGCTTTGACCATGTTTATTAACTTCTTGATCATCATGATAGATTCTGCCTTCTGGTTCTGGGATTTGGCTTTCTGTTGTTTAAATAAATGTTTTTCTTCTGCCTTCTGTATAGAGAGTCGTTTTATACTTGGCAATCTAGAACTATGCTGGCATTTTCATAGTCACCAATAGTGCTGTGAATTTTGCCTTGGCGATACACTTTTCAACCCAAAAATACCAAAATAGTTGATGAGAAAACTCTGTGGGACCTAGGTAAAAAAAAGAGCTTGCATTCTGGTGAGGTCTGGCCCCAGTCCCATGGTGGTGGGGGTGGTGGCAATGGTGGCCAGCAGCATCTGCTGCAGTGGTGGTAGCAATAGCAGCAGCAGTGGTGGCAGAGGCTGCTTCTAGAGCTCTGGGCCCACAAACAGTGGGGTATAGAGCAGCTGATACAAAATCCCTGAAGTCAGTATACCCACCTCCACCCCCTATGAAAACAGAGTTCTACCTTGACAAAGAGTCAAATATTTGACTTGGAAGATGAGTAAACATCAGAAAAGGACTCAGATTATAGAATCTTGCTTTAGTGACAAGGAAGATCAGGGCATACAACCAGAGGAGGACAGCAGAGTGAAACTTCCTATATCAGAGGTCTCCAAGAGGAATATAAATTTCTCACAGGTCATGGAGGGGCTCAAAAAGGATTTTGAAAATCAAGTAAGAGAAGTAGAGGAAAAATTGGGAAGAGAAATGAGAGTGATGCAAGAAAATCATGAAAATCAAGTCAACAGCTTGCTAAAGGACACCCAAAGAAAACTGAAATAAAACCTTTAAAAATGGACTAATACAAATCCCCAAAAAAAGGTCCAAAAAGTGAACACAGAAAAGAATGCCTTAGAAAGTAGAATTGGCAGAATGGAAAAGGAGGTCCAATGGCTCACTGAAGAAAATAATTCCTTCAAAATGAGAATGGAGTAAATGGAAGGTAATGACATTATGAGAAATCAAGAAATTATAAAACAGAGCTAAAAGAATGAAAAAATAGAAAACAATGTGAAATATCTCATTGGAAAAACCACTGACCTGGAAAATAGATGCAGGAGAGATCTGTCCTCCTACAAGACTATCTTGGGCTGGAGATTTGTCTCACTATCATTTTGTGGGCTCTGCAGCTCTAAAGTAATTTTTTACAGGTATTTGAAGAGGATTCAGGAGAGGGTTCAAGCAAATCCCTGCTTTTACTCCATCATCTTGGCTCTGCCCCCTTCAAAGTCATTCTGCAAACAATATTGCTGCTGCTGTATACTATGTTATCTTAGTTCTACTCAATTAGTTCTTCAATATTTCATGCATTTTTTTTCTAAAATCATTGAGCTCATCATTTCTAATAGCACAGTAGTATTCCATTACAATCATATACCACAACGTGTTCAGACATTCCTCAGTTGATGAGCACCCCTGCAATTTCTACTTCTTTGCCACCACAAAGAGAGTACTATAAACTGTTTAGAACATATAGTTTCTTCTCCTTTTTCCCTAATTATCTTTGGAAATAGACTTCATAGTAGTATTTCTGGGTCAAAGGATATAGGTAATTTAATAACTCTTTGAGCATAATTCCAGATTGCTCTCCACAATGATTGGATCAGTTTACAATGTCACCAACAATTGATATTCAATTAGTGTCCCAATTTTTTCACATCCCTTCCAATATTTGTCACTTTCCCTTCAATCGTTTTAGCCATTCTGGTAAGTATGAAATGAAATTTCAAAGTTGTTTTAATTTGCATTTCTCTAATCAGCAATGATTTAGAGTGTTTTTTTCCATATGACTATAAATTGTTTTGATTTCTTCATAAGAAAACTGTTTGTTCATATCCTTTGACCATTTATCATTTGGGGAATGACTCATTCTCTTACAGATTTGACAAATTATATATTTTTGATATGAGACCTTTATATCATAAACAGATGTATTTGTTTAATTTGTACAAAACTTTTAAATCTAATATAATTGAAATCATCAATTTTACACTTTGCTTTCTAGTTTTCCCAACAAATTTTCAACAAATAATGAATTCTTATCCCCAAATCTTAAGTCAAATACAAGGTCATTATGTTTATTTGCTATTGTAAAAATTGTGTATACACTTTATTCCACTAATCTGTCTTTGTATTTCTTAGCTAGTACCAGATAGTTTTAATAATTGCTACCTTATAATACAGTGTAAGATCTAATACTGCTAAACTTCCTTTCCTTACATTTTGTATTATTTCCTTTGATATTGTTGACTTTGTGCTTTTCCAAATGTTTTTTTTTACTTTTTTTCTAATTCAGAAAACAAATGATAATTTAATTGGGATGGTATTGAATATATAAATTTCTTTGAGTAAAATTTTAATTTTTATTATATTTTAGATTTTTATGTTTATATTTTATTATATCATATTGGTTCTGCCTACCCATAAACAATTAATATTTCTCCAATTATTAGAATTTATTTTATTTGTAAATAAATAAACATTTTTGATTTGTGTGTGGTTGAGTTTCAGTAGGACTTCTATTTGACTGAGTCATTCCCAATGGGAGATTCTTCAGGTTCAGTAACTGAACCACTATCTTCCCTTTGATCTTGGTCTCCCAAAGTCCACTTTAGACTTATGTGCTTGGACAAATGCTAAACTGAGTTGCCTCTCTGCTCTTTTGTTGTCACACAGCTACATTTTTGGAACTTTTACTGGTTCAGTATATAGTTAGGGCCCTGTTCACTTATAACCATTCCTCTCTACCCAGGAACTATGACCCAGAATTGCTGCAATCTGGAACCTATTCTTTTCCCAGCACCAATTCAGTGATCCCCTAGGACTATTTTCAGGATTAGCTTTTCCTACCCTAGTGCTTTGTCTCAGTCTCCTTTTAATCCCTAGGTGCTAGAAAGTTCCTGTTTTTCCCATGAGACTGAACCCTTGACCAACGCCCACCATAATATCTTAAGACCTCTCCCTTCCTGAGTTACCCCCAGCTACAAAAAACAATATGCACTGTGACTTTGTCTTGGTTTTCTCAGTCAGAATTCAGTTTGGCACTTTGTCTAGTTGGTTGTAGAAGTGTTTTGCTGAGTGAGCTAGGTAAAAATGCTTCCTCTTGTTCTACCATCTTGACTCTACTACTTTACCCTACACCACTCCCCAGTACTTCTGATAAACCATTTTGAGAAGCATTCTGCTTTACATCTCAGATTCTTACTACCTCATATAGAGCTATTCTGGTTCATATCCTAGCCCAAAGCATTCTGGTGAATGGAATTATTTTCCCTTTGTGTCATATCTGCTATAGTACTCTCATGAGCCCTTCTGCCTCCTTTCCCCCTCCTCACAAAAAGAAATAGAAGAAGGAGAAATAGAATTGTTAAGCTGTCTCCTGGATCTTGGGAATTTCTGCTAGAGAATAGTAACTATCTTTTTTTCTGCTATAATACCTTGATTTTCTGAGAAATGAAAGTTTCTTCTTTGACATTATCTACACATTGTTGACCATTCATTTCAATTCACCAAGCACTAATTAAGGATTTAATAGGTGTAAGGAATTATGCTAACAGTACAGTTTGACTGGAACATGGAGTGTGTGAGGAGAACTAATGCCCAATAAAGATGGAAAGATCAGTTATAGCCATATTATGGAAAGTGTTGAATCCCAAGTTGAGGTATTTGCTTTTTCCTGTAGAAGGAGGCAATGGGGAGCCACAGAGGTCTTTGATCAGGGTAGTGATTTAATCAGACTTATGCCATAAGCAGATTAATTGATATTCAATATATTAATATATATATTCAGTATAGTTTGGAGAAGGGAAACCAACAAAAGGTTATAACAATAGCCCAGTCCTACATGGTAGTTTTTGAGGAACTGAACCAGGGTAGTATGCCAACTAGTGAAAAGAAGAGACTGAATGTGAGAATTTTTATGGAAATAAATTCATTGGGACTTGGGGAGTTTTTCCTATATCCTTTTTGCTTTTCCAAAATTACTGCCTTCACCTGGAAGAAAAGATCAAAATATTAGTCATTCCTCATATCCTTCATTTCCTTTCTCAGGACTTTAAAGTTAATAGACAGCATCAAGATTTTTTTTCTTTGGGTGCCTTTCCTGTAGAGAGCAGGAGAAATGAGTAGTAGTTGGTGAGTTTATGTCTTGGCAAACCAATTTTATTTTGTCAAATATAATAAATACATATTCCAATGTTAACTTTATATGCCGTTAGCCTGGGTCTTTTTTTTTGTTAGAAAGTTTTCTTAATATTCTTTTAACAGATTAAAAAATAAATGCAACAATGAAACAAGCCTCTCTACAATGTTCTTTATACAGAGTTAGGTACCATCATTTGAGATCATCTTGAGGTATAATTAGAATTAATTGTCATCCAATCCTGAGTTCAGGTAATACAAACTGAATTAAACTCTTCCATGGTATAAAGCTCAAGCACATGATCATAAGTTATAAATACAACACAAATTAAGAAACAAAAATTCAGATGAAAAATTCATACAAACTCATCTACAGATGAATATGATCCAATTTCCAGAAGTACATCATGTTCACATAACTATATCACGTTACTAGTCTTTAAACAATATTTCCAATTCTACTTTATACATATTAATGTAAATTCCATTGCTCTATTCACAATATTCTCATCAACAATGATAATGAAAAATTAGGGTTAGGGTTAGGGCCTGGTCTTTTAGTCACTGCTACTCATTTCTCTGTACTGAGATCTCAAATAGGTAACCCCTATAAATGTTTTCTATTTTCCTGTAGAGTACTGTAGTGAGTTGTTGGTTATATGAAAAATATATTTCTGTCTTCCATAGGAATTTCAATCATTCCAAAGTTCTTTTCCCCCTTCTTTCTTTTTTCATATATATTATATTCCTCTAGCCTCTTAAAACTGATTTCAACATTTTGATTCTACCCGGTGACCTATTACGTAATGATGTTTTTCTATCTCTCCGACTTCATCTTGAATTATTTCCTCCATCCTGTCTAAGAATCTCTAAGGCTCTCTAAAGTATAGAAAAGTATTGCTCATGCCTTTTGTCTTTCCCTTGAGAAAAGTAAGTAGTTTATATTTATTTGTCATATAACTGGTAAATATCGCAAGTAAGAAAACAGACACAACCCTGGAACAGTTTCATGGCTTCAGGCGTGAAACAAGACAAACAACAATCCTTGTGGCTCCCCTGGAAACTCCTTCCATAAATCATCAATTTACTAATGGGCACCTTGTTGGGCAAGTCTTCCTGGAAATGTCCCCTTGAAACTGGTCAGTCCTTTTTCCTCTCACTTCCTGATAGGCTGAGGGCTAAGATAGTCCCAATTAGTACTAACTGAATCAATTAGTGCATTCTACCTCAATAATCACTACACATACATTTTTATGACATTTCAAAGCCTCTCACTCATATTTCCAACCCAGAATATATTTTATTTTTTTTAAAAGTCATAAAAAATAGAGTCAGAGATTAGCCTAGAAGGATCTATTTCACCCTAATCAAGATGAGATATCCCACTAATGGAATTTATTTTATACTGTTGTCCCTAATAGCCTGTCTTTAATTAATGGTTAATAATATACCTAAATGGCAAGGATCCCATTCATAAAATTACTCATTCTTTTATCAATTTCCTAGGAGAACTCTGGGTTATTTCTTTAAAAAAATATTTGGTTAAGTCATTTAAATTCTCTTGGCCTAATTTTCTATCTCTAAGTCTCTGAGATATTGAAAATAATTTTAACCACAAACCTCAATTGGGGATTATTATTCACAAGTGTATCTCTTCTATTTTCATTAAACCAAGTGTACCAGAAAATCTGAAGAATTACATTACTGAATAAATGTTCAGATTATCAGCTTTCAATATTATTCTGTATTTCAGGAATAAATGGGACTCATAGACAAATGCCTCTCTCTTTTTATTTACATGAATATGATTGATGTTCCCTCTTCTGTGACAACTAGCTAACATCCAAATGTTAAGAAAATTCTCAACATCTTAATCTGAAATACAAGTTATTATAAGCCTTTAGGAACTAAATGCCTAAATAAGCTTAAGAGCCAGAGTATTCATTGATGGATAATTTCTAGAACAATTGAACATTAAATGTTCTGTTTCCATACATACATATGTGTATATGTACACACACATATATAGTCTGTATAGATATACCTCATATCTGTATAAACCTATGCACACATACACATGTGTGTATATCCTGAAGTATAGGAAGAAAATTAATGAGTTTTTAAAAATAGACTTTTATACCAAGAAATCCAAAGTTGTTACCTTCTAAAAGTTCTAATAGTTGTGAACTTGCTATGAAAATCTTTAGCAATACTATAAATATGACAAACTGTTTAAAGTTGAGAACACTAGAGAAAGAAATCAACTTTACTGATAAATACCTTTTTTATTTAAAAAATCCCAACTAAAGTGATATATGATATTTTTCCCTCCCCTCATATTGTAGTTGCTGGGGAAAAGGTTTTCTGACTACATGGGTACAGCAAATGTGAACTAATTCTGAGTAATCAAATGGAACCTCACCCTGTGTGTTCATCATTGCCAGCTTTCTTTACACCATTTGCCCCTACTGTTTGCACAGTGAGAGGCTGATGATGTGATAAGAGCAAGGGGCTCCCAGCAAATATTCCAAGAAGGAAGCAATTCTTACATTGCTGCTCCCCAAACCTCCAACTCATTTAGAAGAATGGCTGGAAAATTCTTTCTTATTCTCTAATCTACTATAACTGTGCTATCAGAAAGGGCAAGAAAAAAATGAGAATTAAGTCAGATTCCCTCTGACTTAATGAGTACCATTTGATTCAGTTAAAATGCCTGTTATGTACCAGGACCTCCACTCAACACAGGCAAATTTCAGGTTTGTTTTTTTTAAACAAACTCATTATTATTCTCTAAGAAGTTTGGGGACATCTCTGAGGATAATTTCAAGGTAGGAACCTGTTAACTTCTATCTAAGCCTAGCATACTTTCTCAAAATACTCAAATTCATCAATATGTAGGCCTACTGCCAAATTCTTCTTGCTGTAGCCCCTCGTTGTTGTGAGTTGCAATTCCTCCTTCATTTTTGTTAATGGGAAAATGGGAGTGGGATGGAAGGATTCCAATTTTACAAAGGATCGATTTGGACTTTCAAAACCCAGGAAATTCAAGTGAAAAGGAATGGAACAACAACCCATGTTTTTTACACTTCTTGATAAGAGTATGTTAGTGTCAGGTTTTGAATAGCCAGAAATCTTCCAGTGATATGGTCCAAGAAGACAGCTGAAAATCATCCTTGATAAGTAAAGCAGAGACAGTAAGTTTGCAGCTTGACTTTATTGGGTCCAGAAGGAGATTGTTAGAGGCATCCAGAGGGACGGGAAGCACCCTTTAGATTTCAGAATTTGTCTAGTGAGGAGTAAAGAATCAGTATCTACCATCATAAGGGTTTGAGTAGGTTCACTACTCAATGGAGGATGAGACTTTCCATTTTTCTCCAATTTATGATGTAGGGGAATGTCTGAATGCCTTAATATCAAGTCTCTGGGAGCAACCATTCCCCTTAACTGAAGTGAGATTTAGATCTCAGATCTTACTGCAGCAGTTACTGCCATGAAAGGTAAAAATTTGAGATCTTGTAATGAAGTTTAGTGGCTCAGACATTTAATATATCTTTTTTTTAATCATGATTTCATTCAGTTAATGTTTTCTAACATAGAGTTGAAATTTACAGGGGGTGAGTGGTTTCATTCATCTCGTTTTGGGAAATAGAAAGGGATTGGAGCAAATGAATGTCCAATTATGATATATTTATGAAATATTGTACTCTAATGTTATTTCACTTAAAAAGTAAAGTTGAATGAATAGAAACTAAAGCAGAATAAAGAGGAGTCTGGGAAGACTTCCTGGCACATTTGCAGCAATCCTGGTGAGGTTATGTCTGCCACAAGGACAAGTGTGACTGAAAGAGCCCTGAGCTCATAGATTGAGTTATTAGAGAATTGCAGGGGTGCTATGACAGAGATTGCACTCAGGAGTAATTCCAGTCCCTATCTCTATGAGGCACTTGGACATTTATATTCATCTAACTGTCCTTCATCCCAAGTGAAAGGCTCATTGTGAAGGGCCCTTCGTGCCCATGCATAAAAGCAGGAGTTTTTTAGCCCTTTTGTGTGTTATGGATCCCTTTGGCGGTCTGGTGAAGCCTGTGAACTGCTTCTCTGAATAACTTCTTTTTTTATATATAGGATTATAAAGGAAACTAAAGGTTAGTAAATATATATGTATATATATACATATATATAAAAGTGTGTATACGCATATGCCTGTGTGTATTTGTGTATGAAAAATGTTTTGTCCCATGCAAATTCATAGAGTCCGTGAAATCTATCTCTGGACTTCTTGAAGGTCCTTGAATATCAGGACTCCTGATATAGAAGAAAAATTTCTGGATCAGCATAGTTAGACTCCTTTATGTATAGGATTTCCATGTGTACAAAACAAACCATAGCTCTATGAGAAAAATGATTAGTGACCAAAGGAAAACTATTGGGTTTTTCTCCTTATTAAATCAAGTCTCATTTCTCAATCCTTTCCCCCTATGTCTACCATAAGGTCTCTTTTAAAGAGTTAACAACAGGAGGAGAAAATATATTTGGAATTGTATAATGTTTTATATTGTTTAAATAATCTTGGAATTAAATGATATTTTCAATTGAATAATTATATATAATAGAAGAGTGTATCATGTGCCTTGTGACATTTTATACTAAATAATTAACAAAGTAATGACAAACTCCTTATCAGTCAGATACATATTTCATAGCTTTTTTTCCATTTATTGACCACATGAAATTAATGACTTTTAAAAATACCATTTTCAAAATCTCTGTATTTCTACATCTACAAACAAAAGTCATAACTGATATTTGTAATTGTAGTGTGCCAATTATTTCCACAAGTCATCATATGAAAAATACAAACAGATGTGATATTTAAAGAGCAATAAAAACCCAGCTGTTTTACTGAGAACACGAAATAAGAGATTATATGTCCCATGTTAAGGAGAAACACCTGTACTGTCTCTCTCTAGACTTTGATGAGGGACCATTAACCCTCCAAATGATATGACAACATTGGTATCTTTTCATCTTTTTTTTCCTCCATAAGTTCAATTTAATGTAATTCCTGAACTGTTGATTTTTGAATGTCAACAGATATGACAAGGGATTAGTAGTTACCTTAATATCAAAAAATTACTCATCCTTAAAGTCATAAAGGATTAGTTTGCCTTCATAGAAAAGATTAATGTTATTTTCTTCTGTAGCTTTTCGGAGGGAAAATCTGGGAATAGAAAAAGATGATCATTTCCAGTTATAAGATACAGTCTTCTATCCAGGGTTCAGGAACTTCTTTTAATCAATTATTAGTGCTTGTTATGTGCAAGGCACTCTCTGTAAGGCACAGATGCAAAAGTGATATGGAAATAGCTTATAAAACACAGACTTGTGAGTAAAGATGAAAAGACAAGAACAACAGTTGATTGTTGGTAATGCAAGACTATAGAATAAATAGCAAGTGAATGAGACAAATGCGTTCCACAGAAGTTTGGAGAAGGGAAAGTTTACTGTGGAGAGGAATAATTGAGACAAGTATTATGGAGATGGAGATATAAGTCTTGAAATTTGAGTAAGATTTGATAAGCAGATATGTGTGTGCGTGTGTGTGTGTGTGTGTGTGTGTGTGTGTGTGTGTAAAAGTGTATTTCAATTGGGGAAAATGGTCAAAGGGGAAAAATTATTTCATGAAATGTGGTAAGAGAAAAGTAAGTAGAACATTCTATCTAGGAGGGAACATTCATACAGATGAATAATGAGAAATAACTTTTAAAAAGTACATCTAAGCACAAATTGTAAAGGGCTTTTAATGTCATCTGACTGAATGGATGAGCAATCATTTATTGAATTTACTATATACCAGGCACTATACCAAGGCACCATGAGTTAAAATGTGAACAAGCCAGATAATCCCTACCTCAAAGAGCCTTCATCCTACCAGGAAAGATAACAGAGATAGGAAGAGTGTCCATTGGGTATTTTTAGTAGAGTTGAATTTGACTTGATACTGAAGGATACAGCAAGTCACTGAATAGTTTTGAACAGAGGTGAGATATTTTTGAAAACTGTGTTTTGCTAAGAATGATCCACCCATCATGTACAGGAAACATTAGAAGAAGGTGCTGATCCTTCAATCAGTCCATGAGAATAGCTTGAGAGAGTATCAGATGTTTTGTTAAAACTATATCTAGGCTTCCCCAATTTAAAAAAATCTAATAATCTTGTCAAAAAAGATAATGACATTAGTGTGACTTAACATACTCTTAATGAAACAGTGCTAGCTTCTTGTGATCACTATTTCCTTTTCATAGACATTCTCTAGCTATAACTTGGAGTAGTTCACATTGCTATTGAATTTTAAGATTTGCAAAATGCTTTCCAACAATTCTCTCATTTAATCTTCATAACAACCTTGAGAGGCAGGTGCCATTGTCTTTCCCATTTTATAGATGAGGAAGAGAATTTAACTGAGTTGCCCAGAGCCATGTAGCTAATAACAAATCGGTCAGAAATCAAACTGAGTTCTTTCTTATTCCAAGTATAGTACCCTAACAACTATGAAGCCTAGCTACCTTAAGAATATATTCTAGAATATTGCTTAGAATCAAAATCACTAGTCTATGGTTTCTCCCTTTTTTTCCCTTTCTCTCTCTCTCTTCCCTTCCTCTACTCACTTTCCTCTTTGTCCTTCACATCTCTCTCTCTCTCTCTCTCTCTCTCTCTCACTCACACACACACACACACACACACACACACACACACACATACACACATAGTCAGCATTTGTTGTTCTCTGGGAAGCTAAATGGCACAGTGCCTGGGGAAAACTCATCTTCTTGAGTTCAAATCCACCCTGTACAACTCACTTAACTCTATTTGCCTCTGTTTCTTCATCTATAAAATTAACCACAGAAGGAAATATCAAGCCACTTCAGTATCTTTGCAAGAAAGCAACAAATGAGGTCAACAAAGAATCAGACATGACTGAAACAACTGAACAACATTCTTATAGTACATCAGTTTTCCAAAATACCCCCAAGATCATGCTAGCTCCAATCACTACCTCAGCAATCACATCTGCCAATTCATTCTGTATCCTGGCATACATCTCTAATTGGTGACCCGTACTTATTAAGAGAAGCTGAGTGCTCTTTTACTATATGTCTTATATGTCTATTTATATGTGGTGTTAACTTCCTGGTAAAGATTTTGTCCTTTCCTTTCTATTGCAAAGATTGTTCCCCTTGATCAAGAAGAGAGAAGCAAACTAAAACAGCTCGGCTTTCTCTCAATTATTGTTTATCATTGTTCCATCAACTGTAAACTAAAGATTTATTGCTTATTCTTTCTTGGATGATGGTGATGATGATGATGATGATGATAAATAGATGGCATTCCTATTGTGCTTTAAGACTTGAAAAGCAGTTTGCATTTATTGTCTCACTTGATCATTTGAGAAGATATTTTTCCTATTTATTCTTCCTGGTTTTTTGTTGAGTTTGGTTTTTTTTTTTTGCCTCCACTATGATAGAGAGGGAAAATAAATTCAGGCATAGAGATTGAAAGGAAGGAGAATGGCTTAGTAATAGTAAAGTGATAGTAATCACTTTATCAAATTCTGTTGTATCCTTGGACTGTGGACCTAGTATATTATTTCTTATTACTCTCCTTTGAAATGTTAATCATGTAAAATGCCGATTAACTCATTAACTGCTATTCACAAACCTTCAGCTACTTTTATTTTTTTAAAACTTTAAGAGGGTCTACTCTTAGTAAGATGGAAAACAGAACCGCAAGAAGAAAAAAATGCATATATATGCGTACATATGTATATATATACATATATGCATTGGTATGCTTGTATGTATGTATCAACACACTCATACACATGCACATACTTGTATATATATATTATATATATATACATATACATATATATCTAGATAGATAAAATTTGTTCTGTATTAGTAGTAGTCTAACAAATATTACCTCAGGTAAATCATATCATTAGGCTTTGGAATATTATTTCATGTAACTCTTTTAATATGCTAATTAACACAAAAAACAAATTAACTCAACCATAATTCACAAATCTTCACTATTTCAGGGACTGTGCTCTCTCAGTAGAAGAGCAAAACCAGTCCTTCTAGAAAGAAAAAAAAACACAACACGTATTAGTAGTCACCAGAAGAAAAAAATTACCTCTTTGGCCAGGCAGCATGAAAACTGGCTGGATTTCAAATCAGCATACCTTCTATACCCCTATTCTATTACTTGCTACCTGAGTGACCTTGGAAACTAATTTACTTCTCTCAGTCTCAGTTTCCTCATTTGTAAGACTCATGGGTCCATTAGATGATCTCTGAATTCCTTTCCAGTTCTAAA
Source organism: Potorous gilbertii (assembly GCA_028658325.1). Taxonomy (NCBI): domain Eukaryota; kingdom Metazoa; phylum Chordata; class Mammalia; order Diprotodontia; family Potoroidae; genus Potorous; species Potorous gilbertii. The sequence continues at coordinate 64,062,533 of CM053774.1, read as the reverse complement.
TTGATTGATCTGTACCATGACATGAATATGGACATGAATAATGAGTACTCTGAATCATTAAGAAGTCCCAAAACAGGGAAGCAGTGCTAAGTATGACCTGTAGATTGGAGTTTTCTTCTCCAAAAAATCTAAAAGAAGAAATTTTGCATTGCATTCCTTGGCATATTGTATCATTCATGAGGGGCAGCTAAGTAGCACAGTGGAAAGTGTTAGTCCATGGAGTCAGAAGGACCTGTGTTCAGATCTGGCCTCATACACTTATTAGCTGTGTGACCCTGTTTGATTCAGTTTCCTCTTCTGGAAAATGAGCTGAAGTGGAGGAAGAAAAAAATAAATTTACATAACAATTTTGTGCTATATTTGAAATGAATAGTAAGCTGTGTACAGTAGATTTGCAGTTTCGTGTGCAATCATGTTTTTATTATATTATAGAAATACTTGGTTTATTCCATAAATTAAAAATAAAATTTAATAATCAAAAGTTAGCTGGAGAAAGATATAGCAAACCACTCCAGTATCACTACCAAGAAAACCCCAAATGGGGTCAGGAAGCTTTAGACACAACTGAAACAACTGAACAACAAATAATTGTATGGTGGTTGAATTTAGGTAATTATTAATATAATGTATTAATTAAACACACCTCAACAAAAAACAAGAATGAACTACATCAATAGAACTTACAGCTATAATTTGGGAAAAATCACCGCTAGATGACTTTTTAGGTAACTCCTATTCCCACAATTGAGGATCTCTCAAAGTATAAGTAGGGAAGACTTGATTATTATTTATTATATAATTTTAGTAGTAGCTTGACCTTAGAGAAAGATATGCCTGAGTCCTACCACTGACACAGTTTCCTGTGACCCTGGGTGAATCACTTAACCTTTCACTGTTTGAAGCAGTTCTCTAAGCTGTTAGATTGCAGAGATGGTGTAAACCTGCATTAGTAGAACTCTCGCAATAACATCTGGTAGATCTCTACAGCAATAAAATGCAGCTCCATTCTCTGTACCTATGTAATTTACAATTAAGAAGATACCTAACTGCACAAATAGGAAATATAGCCATAGGTTATTTTAGGGGGAAAGTGTATTAAATGTTTACATTATAAAATAGGTGCACTGAGGAAAATTATAGAAAATTACTCAAAATTGTTTTTAAGTTAATTTATTTTAGTTTTCAACATTTACTTCTATAAGTTTTAAATTTCCTCCCCCTTTCTTCCCTCTCCCACCCTGAAGATGACATTCAATCTCATATAGGCTATACACATACATTCCTATTAAACATATTTTCATATTAGTCAGGTTGGATAGAATTAGAATGAATGGGAGGAACCATGAGAATGAAAAAAAAAAGAATAGTCTGCTTCTCTCTGCATTCAGACTCCAAAGTTCTTTCTCTGGATGTAGATGGCATTTTCCATCATGAGTCCTTTGGAATTGTTTTAGGTCCTTGCATTGCTAAGAAGTCTACCAAACTCATTCATTGCACACTGTGGCTGTTACTGTGTACAGTGTTCTCCTGGTTCTGTTCACTTCATTCAGCATCAGCTCACCTAAGTCCAGGTTTCTCTGAAGTCTTCCTGGTCATCATTTCTTATATCATAATAATATTCCATTGCATTCATATAGCACAACTTGTTCAGCTATTCCCCAGGTGATGGGTATCCCCTTGATTTCCAGTTCTTGGCCACCACAAAAAGAGCTGCTATAAATGTTTTTGTATATTTGGATCCTTTTCCCAAGTTTATCGTGTCTTTGGGATACAGCCCTAGAAGTAAAATGTCCAAAATTGTAAAGCAAAAATTAAATTTCAAAAATATTTTTGGGTCAATTATGAGCATCTCATTTCTCAAAGAATCTTGTACAAAACATAATAATCTTCTCTCATCAGAAAAGAAATAAACATTAATTTATAGACTCATAGGAACACAATTTAGAAGTTTTAGAGACCTTAAAGGGCATCTAGTCCAACCCCCTTGTTAATTTACAGGTAAGGAAACTGAGTCTCAGAAAAGTTAAGTAACTTGCCCAGAAAGGTCATAGAGATAACAAGTGGCAGACCTGGCTCCCCTTTCTCTGAATCCAGGGTTATTTTCGCTGTAGTGTAAGACTAAAATCTATTCAGGTCATGCCCAGCCCTCTACACAAAAAAATCTTCCTGCTTTGTTCAGGCACTATCAGAATTTACTATAAAGATCATATTAGTATTTTTAAAAGAATGTGTTCTTACATCATTTTATTTCATACTTCCTTTTCGTTTCCTCTATTAAACTTAAAATTTCTTAGCAGAAATGATTATATTTCTAAAGATGCTTAAGTGAATGTTGACTGACATGCCAACTGTCAAGTTTAGCATCCTGTCAAAGGAATATCCTGAGGACTACCTTGGATGTCTTACTATTGGTCTTAATACATATGGTTACTGCTCAAAAGAATGACCAACTATGTAAGAAGAATAAAAGACTGTTACCACAGACTTAAAGTTTTTCTGTGAAGTTGTCACTGCATTGAGCAGTCTCTTCTTTGACTTTCCATCTTTCTCAGTTTGTGTATTGTTCTGAATTTCTTTTTGAATATAAGCAAAGCAAAGAGATTAAGAATTTGTCTATCAAATTATGGATGTCTATCCAGATGACAGCAAGAAAATGTGCCCCCCACATCGTGGATTTTTTTTTTGAAGGTGAGGATAGGGAATTTTGAGAAATCAGACTTAATACTTCCCTAACTTTGGATGTCCTGGTAATGTCTTCCTTCCAAAAGTATAGGTACAGAAATTGGATCTGTGATTTCATTGATATAGGGAAATTTCAGATAAAGAAACTTCTTCTACCAGTTCAGGTTTGCACCTTCTCTGGGATGCATGAACTTAGAGAACTTCCTAAAGCACTCAGGGGTTAAGCAATCTGCCCAGAGTCATGGAGACATGCATAGAGGAAGCACTTGAAGTTGAGCCTTTTTGGTTCCAAGGTTAGGTCTCTATTCAGTTACATGTGCTTCATCTCATTCCCAAAGACTGGCAAAATGAGTTTCTGTTTGTTTGAAAAGTCCTTGAAAAATTATGAATTAATGAAAAAGTATTTGTTAAGAGTTACTATATGCCAAGTTCTGTGTTCAGCACTGGCAATCCAAATAGCCAAGTGAAGTTTATAGTCTAATAGGTGACAAAACATAAATGGAATAGTGATTTGGTACTTTGGTTTGGAAAGTTGTAGGGATGGTAAGTGGTGCCACAGTAAAAGAGGGGCAATATACCTTTTTTTTCTGGTAGCATTGCCTATGTTTATTTGATTTCTCTACCACAGAGAGGGAGATGGTCGGGAGTGAAGATATGCTTATGGAGAGGAGGTGTTTGTAAAGATGACTCAGAAGAGGCAGAATTTCAGAGCAGAAAAGGTTAAGACTTGGCCTCTGGTTATCTGAGCTACACAGAAAAGCTGTGAGACAGATGTTATATATCTTTGTAGATATATATTTATGCATATATAATGTTTATATTATATTTATGCATATTCATATTTAGTTATCTAGCATCCTCATTTTACAGATGAAGAAATTAAGACTCTAAGAGGTTAAACCAGTGACTTGTCAATTGTCACATAGCTAGAAAAATCAGAATCAGAATTCTAACTCATGTTTTCCTGTCAATAATTCCACCAATGTATCCCCGGTATGAAGATATCTCTTTCTTATAAACCAAATCACTGACATGATAAAGCCTGCTGCCTTTCTCCTGTCGAGAGGTGATGGACACAAAGTGGAAGATGAGACAAAGACTTTTTGGACATGGACAATACAGGAATTTGTTTTGTTTAATTCTCTATATTTGTTGCAAAGATCATGATTTTCTTTTATTCATTTTCCAGTTGTGGGTGGGAAGAGGTGAAAGGAGAAGAGAAATAGATTTTTTAATTCCAAATAATTTCAACAATAATTATAAATAAACATTATGAGAGTAAATGTTTCTTGCCTCATGTACTCATAATGATAGTAAGAATATAAAAATGAAGGCTTAACAGAAATTTTTACTTTGTTTTTGTCCCCAGTGATCACAGAGCCTTGCACATATTAATGACTTATTAAATGTGTTTTAACTGAGTATTCTGAGTTAACTGGTTGCAGATCATTTATTGCCCTCTTGCAATGTGCTAAGCTCTATGAGGTGATTGTGAGGACATGGGCGACACTTTCTCTTTCCTTCCAACCTTCAGCATCTGGTTGGAAAGGTCTAATTTACTCATATGAAATAGCTTAATATTATATAACATGTAAAAATGGCCATTGCTGTAGAACCAATAATACAGAAGTGCCAATGGAACACAAAGAGAAGGATATGTTTGTGTTGGCTATAATAGCAAATTGTTGCAGTTTACTTCTTTTGAATTTATTTTTATTTTTTCAATTTTTTTAAAGTTTAGATTACCTCAAATAACTTAGAATTGAGTTCCATAGGAAATCATACCTCTCTTGGAATACAAAATTTTAAAACTAACAATTAAAATGAAAAATGTCTTAAATTTTTAGACATGTTGAAAGATTTTTCTTCACTGTGAGCTTAAAGCTTCAGAGTTGGTTAAAAAAGGTAACTTGCCCACTGGCTACCTAGAACAAGGTAATACCCAAAATGGGTATTACCCATGGCATTATAGTCTCCTTTTATTAGCTGGTGGCAACTTTCAACTCCCCCATTAACCAGCGGGTGCTCTTGGACTCCAGTGAGCACTCTGAAAGCAGAGCAAAAGTTAGAACCCTTAACATGGGCATAGCCCTGCCTAACAGTGGGTATGTGACCAAACTCCAAGCTTGAGCTGAATCAGTAGTGTGATATGATAGTCTAATAACCTAATGAAACCTTAGCTTCATAAATAGAATCATCACATCCAGAATATGGCAGGGGACAGTGCCACTCTGTTAGATCATGTCTCAAACATTGTACTCTTTTTTGTTATATGTCACAGTTTTAGAAAGATACTGACAAAGTGGACCAGATCCCGAGGAGGGCAAGCAGATAGAGGGGAGATGAGAAATGATGTCAAATAAGGAAAGGAGGAAAAATCTTAAAATGCTTTTTCTGAAAAATATAAGATATAGAATTCAAATTATAAAGGTCCTTAAGTATGTGAAGGGTTGCTATAGAGAAACAGAGTTAGAATAATTTTGTTTGACTACAGAAGATAAGCTAGGCTTTAGGGGTAAAATTATCAGGAGGCAGATTTCAGCTCACTCTGAAGAAATAATTTTTGCCAATTAGAATAGTCTGAAAATCAAATGGGTTCCTTGCTACTGGACGTGTTCAAGTGATGACTATAAGTGATGTGGAAGACATACGTGCTTTGGGAAAGGGTTTGGACTGGACATCACTAAATTTCCTGCCAACCCTTGAGTTTTATGATTCTCCAAGAAGTGAGAGACCATTCTATGAGGCCATTTTAAGGGAAAGGATCAAGAAGAATGAACCTAGTTTTAGGAGGTTCTTGCTTTATCTTTACCCTGCATCTATGTGTAACCCAAGACAATGCATCTTTTGGGGAGCTTTTGTGGAAATTCTCTGGAATACATGAAATAATACACAGAGAATAATTGGTTTAACAAATTCCAAGATTCTGACATGAGGAGAAAATTGTCCCCACCCTCAATTATGATTCATTTATGACCAGATAAAAGGGTACTATCTGTATGTTGCAGTCTGTTCTCCACATTAGAATTTCTAAAGGAAAGATGATAGACCCAAGGAATCGACGTAAGCCAGAGTATTAACAAAACCAGTGTAATCCCTACTGAGATGAGAAAATTGTCTGCATCCAGAATCTATGAAAATATAGATCATTAAGACACTCTCCATTACAACCAGATTCCAGACTTGATGAGCTGGTTGTGGGGGAGGAGATCTTTGCCTTCTCCTTCTTCCATCAGTCCCAAAAGGTAAACTAACTCAGACTAAGTAAGAGTTAAAAGATTCTTTTAAGCAGAGTAACATGAGCATGATGGGGGTGGTCCAGAAACTTGCACAATTTCTGGTTGTCCTTTCTTCTCAAAGAGAACCAATGACCTAAGGAGGGTGATGTCTTGACTTGCAAGTAAATTGGATTTAGGGGAGGCAGGTCTGTGCCTCATCATCAGCTTCATTCTCTCCTCCAAAGTCATCAGAGTCCAGTGGTAAGACCTAAGTCAAGATGACCAGAGATGGCTCCTGAACAATCTATGAGACCAGTGGCAATACTGCAGCTTGTTAGGACAGTAGCTAATCTTTATGCACATGATGAGTGACTGAAAGGAGCTTTAGATGGTAGGCAAAGTAGATCATCTACTTTCATAGTTAACTTCTTAGCTAGTGGTTAACTCAACTACTGTACTTAGGGCTAATTCAGACCAGTAGGTTGTTTTGTTTTGTTTTGTTTTACTTTGGGGGCAATGCATGAGCCAATATCTCAAGTTAGTATCACATGGCAATTATTTACTACCACACATGGTGGTAGGTAGCACATGGGCATAGTGTCACATATGTAATAAGGTAAAATTAATTCACAGATGTTCAAGTTTGAGCCTTACCTTCTTGATATTAAGGTTATTTTATCTATAAAATGACAAATATGAAATGTTATCTTTAAGGTCCTTTCCAACACTAAACACTTTTAAATACCACTGTCAGATTGCTTACTGAAGAAAGAATATGATGATGTTGATTTTGAGTATACACTTATGTAGTAGTATACTATATAGTATAGTATATAGTAGTATTATATAGTAGTAGTAGGTATTTTGATAGTGTTGACTAAACTAGTCAAAGGCCAACAATGAATAGTGGTCAGAAAGAGGACATGTTAGCCGGATAGAGAAGTCTGGAGATCTACTGGCATCCAGGGATATGGTAAATGGGATTTTTAATTCAGAATAAGGAAATGGAGCCTACAAGAATATATCACTGGAAGGCCAAAGGAAGATGGACACTGTGGCACCATGCCTTTAATATAGTTGGCAGTTAGTGAATATTTGTTGGTTGATCAATGAAAAACACTGTAGATAAAGATGAAGATGAGTGCCTAACCACTTTGACTAGAAACTTGCTATTAATCAATATGGCAGAAGGCCAGAGAGTGGCTGAGGTAGAAGGTATATGTTTCAATGGCAACTGCTTGGGAAAATTGTATAACAAGAAAAAAATACATATTAGAAAGATTGAAATTTGGATGATTATTCCCTGACATAGATTTTTATCATACAACACCTAGTTGTGCAAACTATGATTACAATTCTTTCCCTTCTTGACATAGATGATTTCTGAATTTAAGTTATACTTGCAATGGTTTTGTGATAAAGAACAAAAGATTAATAAATATAGACCAATATGTGACTAATTTGGGAAATATTCTGCCTTGAGGAAAATACAATTATATGTGCCTTGAAGGATAGTGAGGTTACAATTGAGAGAACTTCATGCAAAATTTTTTTTAAAAAAAGGAAAAGTTGTATTTTTCATAAATGAGCTATTTAAATTACTAATTTCATTGAGCTGGACTTTTATGGTTTCTTTGTTCTGTATAATATGCTACATTTTTTTATTCCTCAATAATTACTATGTAATGAAGCCAGGTTTGGGAAGTGGGACAAGAAAATATTAGTTTTTGAAAGTCTGGTGCTTTGATGAATTTTTCTCTGTCCTTAGAAGTGATTTTTTTCTTATTTGACATATTCAAGGCACCAGTCCCAATGCTTGAGCATGGTTTAGTTTCAGGATTTCCCAAAATATATTACATTCAAGGGATATACAGATTCCATGAAAAAAATGGTGCTAACAATTTTCTTTCTAAAATATTCTCTGTATTTCAAAGGAGGCCTTACACAGATTGAGAAAGTTTAACTTCAAAATGAAGCCTGAACATGGAAATTTCACAAACACTGGTTTTGCTTAATGAAAATGCTACTACCATATACTTCAAAGTTTCTTTCACAGGCCTAAAGATATTTTCATTTCTGAAGGAATTTGAATAACCTTATTAGTTCCTAAATTACATGTGCAACTACTGTTGCCTATTTCATGAAATATAGATCTTGTCTTTTTCTTTATAGTTTGGTTGCCACAAAGGAAACAGACAGTGCAAGATCACGTAGCACACCAATGTCACCATCTGATTTTCTGGATAAACTAATGGGCAGGACATCGGGCTATGATGCAAGAATCAGACCCAATTTTAAAGGTAATTTTTTTCCTACCTACTGTGGAGTTAATTTGGCATATTTCTACAAAGTAAAGTTTTTGAGGATTTTTTTTTACCCCTTTAAAAAAAGATAAATGCAAAAGGGAAAAGGTATCTGTGCTCAATTTATAAGTCTTTCAGAAACTACATTTTGCATTGGAAATACCTTATTCATGGAGGAAATATACAGCTATAGAAATTTAGCCATTCACATTGATTTCTTCCTTTTCTAGAGTCTCTGTACTACTTACTTTGATGCTTAATCATAGGAAACCATATATACAGCCAGAAAAGAACCTCGGAGGTCACATAGCCAAACCTCCTCATTTTATGGATGAATACATTTAGGCCCAAGAAATTAAATAACTTTTATAAGGCCACAAACCTAGGAAGTATGGCAAACATATGGAAAAACATATATCTTCTTATATGGCAGCTTGATGTCTCAGTGGATAGAGGACTGGACCTGGAATCAGAAAGACCTGAGTGAAAATCTGGCCTCATCCACTTACTAGCTATGTGACCCTAGGCAAGCCATTTAACCTTGGTTTGCCTTAGTTTCCTCATCTGTAAAATGAGGTAGAGAAGAAAATGGCAAGCTACTCTTTTGCCAAGAAAATCCTAAATAGGGTCACAAAAAGTCATGACTGATAAAATATGAAAGCCACCTCAAAGTACCCAGAAATTATGATAGCACCTACCTCCCAGGATTGCTGTAAAGATAAAATGAGATAAGCTCTTAAAAACTGATCAACACAGAGTAGGCATTTGATAGATTCATATTTTCTCCCTCTCTTTCTCCTGAAAATGCATCTTGCATTCCCACTTGGACTGAAAGTTCTTTGAGGACAAAAATCATGGCTGATAGATTGTTATTTTCCTTACCATATACTACAAAATATAATATGCATAGTAAATACCTCTCAGTAAACACCTGTTAGTGAAATTGATAAACAAAAACAATAGATAAATCAAGGACATCTCATTTCACTTGACAAATCTTTTTCTAGAATTTCCATCACACAGAACAATTTCCTCTGCTGGATGAATGGTTAATGGAAAGGGAAATGAAAGCAAGAGAGAAGACCTGAAAATGCAAGAAGTCTGAAGACTTTTCAGCTATCTAAGTAAAAATCTGATGTATATACAAATATGCTTAATTTTTAAGACGTGGGTGGTACTCCTCCGGTTCATCTTACCTCCATCCTTGGTTACTTAATGTCACATCCAAGTTCAAGCTGAGAGGAAATAACCCTGCATCCAACTGGGCCTTGGACAAATTCCCCTTTTTTATAGATACCCCTAAGTTTTCATCTCTAAACTTAAGGCTTAGCAGTTCAAGTTAAGACTATATTTGAAGTTTAACATGGAAAATATGGAATGGTAATCGTCTATTCAGATCAGTAGGTAGAAAAAAATGTAGATGTGCAGTGAAAAGTAGACTCATCATTGTGCTTCTGTAATTGGGAAAACCAGGGATATCATTTTGTACTTATTAGAAAGTAAAAAAGGAAGAGAAATTTTTTATACTTTTCTCTTTTAAAAAATCCATTTAAAATGCAAGTGTATTTGAACTCTTCCTAGCTTTGAGATATTTTCCAAGAAAAATTCTGGTAGATACTTCAATAGAAATTATTGTCCAAACATATTCACTAATTTCTTGGGCAAATTGGTTTGATTTTATTAATGTTTACCAACCAATGGTGTTTTATGTCATTTAAACTGTACTTATTTTTCAGTATTTAAGAACCAAAATCTTAAATTGTCTGGCACAAAAAAAATTAACTTCCTCATATGTGAATTTTTTCTTTAACATTTAGCAAATTTATTAATCTATAGAAGCAATAATGTTTGCAAGAGTAGGGTAATTTATTTTGACCCCTAACATCCCCTGTACTTTAATACCTGGAGGATCAACGTGTAATATCAATCAAATTACTCCATGCCTTACTAGAAAGTCTTTATGAATTCTTATGGTTAAAAAAAATTTGTCACCTTGTAGCCAACCTTTTGGGTATGAGATTCTCTGAATTTAGCTAGTCTACTCTTTGGACAGCCAGTCTGGTCAGATCTTCCCAACTTTGGTATCCAAGTCCATTGTTCCAACTGCTGTACAGTACATTATCAAGGTTATGTAGTTTAATCATTCAAACACTACAGGAATCCCTCCTTACACTGTCAGTGCTAGATTATCTAGACTCTTCTTGAACCTGTTCAACAATAGAAACTATATTACCACATAAGACAAGGTAGTTCATCATGTAAACAACTGTAATTATTAGAAAATTCTTCTTTTTAACAAGCCCAAATACCCTTTTTCTAAAAAAAATTTGCATTCCTTAGTTTTCTGGAAGTGAACAGAAATAAGCTTTTAAATATTTGAAGATATTTACCACAGCCTTCCTAATTCATATCTCCCATTTTTACTCCTCTCTAGTCTTCAGTTCCTTCAATAATTCCTTATATTAAAGTTTCAAAAGCACTTTCTGTCCTGAGCACCTAGCATTTGTCCAGTTATTTGGCCATATGCCCATAATATGTCCAACTATCCCTTTATAAATTTTGCAGTTTTTAAAATTTATTACCTTAACCTATTCAGGAGGCAAAGCTAGATCTAAGCAAAATTAACAAGTAAACATAATATTCCTTCTATAACTTGGCAATCCCATTTTATATATCCCTCAATTTTTCTTCCCAAAGTAACCTAGTCCCCTAATATCCCACTTGTCTACTATAATGTTCTTTTGGAAAGGGTATCATAATCAGTACCCCCCCATCTCTAATATGTATGTGTGTTAATATACACACATACATACATATATACATAACTATATACATTATGCATGCATATACATACACATATGTACATATACAAGCATATGTGTGTATACACATATATACATACATACACATACATACACTTTGATCTTTTCCCAAGTGTTTGAATAGTCATTCTAATAAACTGTGATATTACCTCTTCCAGGTAATTTTTGAGTTTTAAAAGTGACAAGGAAAATAATGATGAAATTTAGATGGCATTGGCAAAAAAAATTTTTTTTTAATTATATTAGATAACCCAATAAACTTATACATCTAGTTAGTTCCAATGGTAAGTTATGATTTAGTTCAGCATATACTAGATGCAATTGGGAATAAAGTTTCCATGAAAAAATTGTGCTAAAGACAATTTCCCTTCTAAAATTTATTTTAAAAAATGAAATTATACATGCACTAAAAGCATTTATTTCATGGTATTACTTAACTTTGCATCAAAATATTGTTGGCTTTCCTTGATTTAGGAAGTATCCTATGCTTCTCGAGTCATTAAACCAAAATTTACAGATTTTGTCACCATATTCTTTCCCCCAAGTCTTTTGGGAAAAGCTAATTTAACACTTTGAACTAGGTAAGAGATTATCTTAGCTTTAGAGGGGGGTAAAAAAACCTGACACATAGTACCCTCTGGTGGTCCTCATGAGTCACTGCACCATGTTCTGCAAGACGACTATAGAGCTAACCCATAGGGTCATAAATTTAGAGTTGAAATCTAATCAAATTTCATTTTACATTTGAGAAAACTGGGGCTCAGAGAGATGAAATGACCTGCTCAGAATCACACAAGGAATAAATGGCAGATCAATGAGGGCAATTCCTGGATCCTGAATCTCTTGACAAAAATATATGTCTCCTTAGTACTTCATTCCATTTTCATTCAACATTGTTATTAATTATTCCAAGGCAAAGCATATACTAAATAGCTATAATGTTCTTTCTGTCCCTGAGTTATATGGATCTGTCATGAAATAGCTAAGTTTGCAGAGCTTGGACTATATGCCACAATTCAGGAGAATAGGACCAAATTTTGACTCTTAGTTTATCATTTCTCCTCCTCTAGAAGGGAAAAAAAAATAATCTCACTACATAGTTCACAAAATTTTCATGAAGTCATTGGTAATAGGTGCAGGAATAGATTCCCTCTTGGTTCTCTTACAGCTCTCAGTTTTATGATTTGTTCACCTCCTAATTCTTACAAATAAGTTCCATTTAGCTATGAAAAATTTTAGTTTTCTTAGAATTGACAGGAAACAAGGGGAAAGAGCAAGAGACAGCATGGTATAAGGGAGGAACATTTGATTTTGGTAAAGAAAATATGTTATACTTTCATGTAAAATCTGCTTTCATTTTAATAGAGTTGATTTCATGTATCTATACACTCCAGGGGTCATTAATATTAACCAAAGCCGTTAATTGTTATTGCCATAAAATGACTAATCCAATTACAGGCCTGCTCAACTGAACCAAATATTGAACACCATTGTCAAGATCTCTTTGGTCAGAAACCTACTCAATTCTTGCTAAAATATAGCAATGATAAGCTAAAGGACCAACTGAGGCAGCGGTATAGGACAGGAGGAGGCTGAGCCCCAAGGATTATAAGATGAACACCAATCTTACAATACAGCAGAGTGGGGGAGATGAGGATAAGCAGGGTGGGGGGGATGATGGAAGGGAGGGCAATGGGAGGAGGGAGCAATTTAAAGTCAACACTCGGAGAGGGACAGGATCAAAAGAGAGAACAGAAACAATGGGGGGCAGGATATGATGGAGGAAAATATAGTCAGTCTTACACAACATGACTCTTATGGAAGTCATTTGCAAAACTACACAGATATGGCCTATACTGAATTGCCTGCCTTCCCAAAGGGAATGGGTGGGGAGGGAAGGATGGGGACAAATTGGAACTCAAAGTTTTAGGATCAACTGTTGAGTATTAT
>CM053774.1:64032523-64049458 GCA_028658325.1 Potorous gilbertii | reverse complement strand
AGAAGAGAGGGCAGATTGGTGATATGGGTAATTAGAATGCTCAATGTATTGGGCAGGGGGGAGGGGACAAATGGGGAGAAAATTTGGAACCCAAAATTTTGTGAAAATGAATGTAAAAAGTTAAATAAATAAATTTATTTTATTTTTTAAAAAAATGTACCATGGCAATCTAAATTACCTAAGCCAATCTTAAATTATATAGTGTTGACAGTGAGGAACGTTGTCACTTCACCATTCTTAGCACTAGTCAGACGATATTTGGAACATTGAATTAATTTCTGGGTGTGACATTTTAAGAGAAGATTGATAAACTGACATGTTTCCAAAGAATGGTAAATAGGACAGAGTGAGGACTGGAAACAGTTTTATATAAAGATTAAGTGAAAGAGCATAGGGGAAAATGGACTTACTGTAGGCATGATGACTATCTTCAAATATCTGAAGGGCTACATTGTCGATGGGGAAAGGATTTTACTTCTGCTTGAACTTAAAAAGACAGAAAACAAGGATGCAGAGAAAATTATTGACAATATATTTCCACTGAGTGTAAGAAAGGCTTTCCTAACAATTAAATTTGAGGTGTCCTTGAGGGAGTATGTTAGTTGTTATTACAGTGTTTTAGTGGAAAATTAGTTTCTTTTTGAGTATATGATTCTTACTCAGATACAAGTTAGATGAGATGAAACTTTTGAATTCTGAGATTACACATTTCTCTGATTCACTTGTCTGTCCTGTGACTTCCACTTGGTTGGGTCCCAAAGTCCTAGAAACGATGGAAATTAACCATTTGGGATGGGAGTGGAATGGAGCTATAGGAACAAAGTTTGAAGAAAGACATAGATAGAGATGCCCCATGTTTGCTCCCTATGAGACATTCTAGGAAGCAGAAAAGGAGATCCCTTATTTCATTAATCCTGCTCTTAATTTAATCAACAGGAATATTAAGTAGGAATTATTGGGTCTTGATGCTCCTGGGATTCTTAATCCTCCGGGAGGAGTGGGGGAGAGACACTGCCTATTTCTACGTCTTTACTTTCCTAATCTAGATTTAGTCTTTTGTCCAGATTATTCAGTCTCAAAATTCATTAAGCCTGATCATCCTGGGTACAGCTCTACAGGGCAAATTTTAATCTCTTTTAATCTGTGCCTCAGTGAAATCTTGGCTCTGTCTATAATTAGTCTAGGTAGTGGTTTATACTGAACAATGAGGGCTGCATCTTAATGGTTGTACCTCTTGAAATCTTTTTTTAAAGCTACATTGTATTTAAATGTTTTGCTAATATCAATAATTAATGATCAGTTGCATGAAGGTGATATATGTGGGAAAACCTAACCCCAATTACTTTTATATGTCTATTTGAGTAAATATGTACAAATATATGAGCGTATGTCAGTGTACAGACATGTAAGCGTGTATATGAATGCAGTTAGGCAACTGCTGTCAACTTTCCTGAATTTCAGACTTGATACCAGTGACCAAATATATAGTTTTATGTGTGTTAGCCTTACAGACCCAAATGTGTAAAATGTCAACTAGCACAACATCAAAAGCTCTTGGGCCACCATAGTTTCATTTTAATTTGGTCACAAAGAAGTTTTTGCCATATTCTCTCCCTTTTGCTCCCATCTACTTGGCTCAGTGTTGAAAACCCTAGCCCTGTGCACAAATCCTCAGACTCTAGGGGCTAAAGAATGCAAAACTGCCTTCACAGTAACAGCTGTCTGCTATCTCCATGTCTCCAGGGCTTTGTTCCTGAAGTGATTTCTTCAAAAATTTTTCATTCCCTTGCCTTCTGAACAGCCTCCTTTATAGCAACCACAAGAGAGAAAAGATTCTCATTTTATGTATCTGCATGAAAAGAATGTGCAGTCCTCTGCGTGATTTCTCTGTGTGACTGCATTTCTCCCTTCTTGTCTTTATCATTTGACATTTTATCCTGAACCTGCATTAGATGTTCATATTTCTTTATTTAAAAGCAGTGTTTAAAGTTCTTCTGGATTTGCACATAGTCTACCTGCTTAGAAGGGAACCACACCTCTTTCTACTGAGCTTAACAGTTCTAAACATATTTAAGGGGAAAACAAAAGATGTACTAAGTGATGCCCCTTTACAAAGGCATCACTTAAATTGAATCCCAAGGTCACGCCTCTGTTCCCCATCAGTGAGTTTCTCAAACTACCCCTGCTCTTCCTAAAACCATTCCTTGTCTCCAGGCTGAAATTGCTGTCTAAGCAGACTCCAGAACCCTGAGTCTTCAATTCCTAACTTCCTTTGAAAATCCATACAATATCTTTTTTCTTCACTCATTCTCTCATCTAGGCCATTATCATTGCTCTCTGCAACCATGAATACAGTGAACTGTGAGGTTGTCCTTTCTCTTCCCTTTCACATTTTTGGTGATTCTCTCTGAAACCCTATTTATCTTACTGCTTCTATCTAATAACTTTACATTAATCTCTTTTCCCAATAGCACAAAAGAGTACTTCCCAGTTTTTCTGACTGGGTCACCATACCACCCTATGCTAGTTGGTTATATGAAGGACATATTCTCTGGCTTTGTCTTCTCATTATGAGGATTATCATTTTTAGAATCCTCACATCCTCCAATGTAAATTCTTGCATGTTCCCAACCGGATTAAACCATGTTATTCCTAAACCCATATACAAATAATCTATTCACCAAACATTTGTGTCAGTGTTATGTTAGCTTCTATGGATACAGAGATAAAAATAAGTGTTCCTATACACAAGGGTCTTAAATTCTACTGGGAAAAGGCAATTGACTTATGAGTAAACAAGGATGTGTGTGAGTTTAATACAAAATGATTTCAGCATAACACTAGCAATTGCAGATATTAAGAAGAGTCATGTTGGAAGAGACATTTGAATCGATTCTCAAAGAGAACTAAGGATTTCAAGAGGCAGAGGTGAACTCTGAGAGAATTCTAGGTAGGATATATCCTGTGCCATGCCAGGATATCATTTCCAGGGAATATCTAGTAGGATAGTTTGGCAGGAGTATAGAATGTGCATGAGAAACTGAGATGAAATTAGCCTCAGGAAGAGAGGCAAAGAAGATTTACACCGAAAAATAGATGGTAGAATATTTATTGTTTTTACTGTATAATCAGTACTGCACTAATCACAAAAGATACAAATATAAAAGAAAAAAATGATATAGTCTCTGAACGCAAGGGGAGGGGAGACAATATACAAAGGGTATCTGGAAAGGAGGATGGGAGTGTATTCACAGTGGTGTCACAGTGGAATACTTCATGGTCACAAAGTGGGGTAGAGGCCTGGAAGAAGGATAAGGTGAAAGTTCCCCCTGCCAGTGGTTAGACTGTGAAAGGCTTTACATGTCTAAAGAAGCAATTTGTTATTTTATCCTAGAGGCAAGAATCACAAAACTTCCTGACTAGAAGAGTGATGTGGTCACACCTGTACTTAAGGAGTATTAATTTGGCAGTTACAGAAGATATATTAGAAAGGGAAGACACTGAATATATGGAACCTAATCTGAGGCTATTGTAATAGTCCAAGCAAGGAGTTATGGAGGGCTATTGTATGTGGAGAAATAAGAGGCCAATTTGGGAAATGCTCTGGAGGTAGAATGACTAAGACAAGGTAAATTGATAAGACAAGGTGAGTAAGACTGGAAAAATGATGGTGCCCTTGACAAAAATAAAGAAATTGGGGAAAGAAGTGAGTTCAGGAAGAAATATAATAAGTTTCGTTTTAAGCATTTTGGATTTGATAAGGCTGTGAGACAATAAGGCAGGGAGATACTGAGTAAATAGTTAGAGATTCAGCACAGGAGCTTAGACAAGAAAAAAAGACTGCCTAGGAAGTCTGGGGAGTCATCTACATAGGGATGAGAGTTCAATTCTTGGGAACTGATGGAATTACCAAAACAGAGCAACTGTAGAGTAAAGAGAAGAAGCAAGAAACCAAGGAAATATATAGAGAGAACAGGAGATATAAGATAATCAAACAAGGGAGACTAAGAACGGCCTTAAAATGAGAAATAATTTTGGCCAGAATTACTCTGGGGCTTGAAATTTTGTTTTTATTCTAAATCTAGAAATATGCAAGAAAAAAATTGAAGCTCTATGAAAATCTCTTCTGTCACATTGGATCCACCATAGATGAAACTGATATTTTTCTTTTTTTGGGAGTGTTCATATATGCTTCTCTGTTTTTAGTTTTAGTTTTAAGGATTTTTTTCCATACACCTGTCTATCAAATAGTTTCCTATTCTAAAAGGGGACTATTATATTCCTTATCTATAGTCTTTTGCCATTCTTTCCTCTGAGTCTGAGAGTTAATATTTGTTCAGTGATGGCATTAATAATGGTTTTTAGAGAATAACCATAAGGAAATGTGCTGCTAAAGTATCTAAATTTACTGCCATTTTCCTATAAGTCCAGTTGTGGCTAACTGGGTAAATCTTCTAAAATAAAAATCTATCATATGATTGCTATTACAGCTATTGGCTGTTTTTATAAATCAGCTAATGAACTGGTTAATAAATTGAACAGCTTCTGCCCTAACCAAGGGCCAATAAACAAGTGCATCTACTATAGCCACTATGGAATTTTTACCATTTTTGATGAGCTGCATCTCCCAGAGACTGTCCAAATGACCTGATTTGTTGAAAGAGAGCAGCCAAATTGTTGATTTCAAATAGGTCCATGCTGAAAGCGCCAACACAGTATGATGCCTGGAGCCAAAATACTATGGATATTTACTCTCTATATATTTTTATATACAGAGAGGTGTCGTCATGTACTGAATGGGGAAGTTACCTCTAAGTCAAGAAAACCTAGCTTCAAGTCCTAGCTCTAACATCCTCTGACTGTATGACCCTAAGCAAGTCTCTTAACCTGTAAGTGCTCTAGACAACTTTCAAACTCTTAATTTCAGACCTAAATTAGTAAAGGGAGACTCTTACTGGGCAATCCCTACAATTAAAGAAGTCACAGCTCCAGTAAGTGCTCTACACTTACATAATGATATATCTGTTTAAATAAAATATAATTTCCTGGAGAGTAGGAATTGTTCCACTTTTGGCATTTGTATTCTCAAACCCCAGTGAGGTGCCTGGCACATGGTAGGTGTTTCATAAATCCTTATTGAGTGATTGAATGACTGATTGAGATAACACTTTTGCTGTCTTTGACTGTTATAAACCATTGTTGGGCTTGTGATGATTTTTGCCATGAAAATGGAGAACATTTCCTGACTAGAAGAGTGATGTGGTCACACCTGTACTAATGCTAAGCCCCAATGGCCAAGATAGCAGAGAAGAATTTGTTTGACTAGCAATTACATGTTTCTTTCTCCACAATACCTTTCTTAAAGTCCTAATTATTCCTGAGCCTATGGAAATTTGCTAGAGGAAGAAAACTTCAGAAGGCTCAACCATTGGAATTGTTCAGTGAACCAGGTGATGTTGATTCATATGCCCTAAATCCTTTCACTGTATTTTGAAGGCATCAAGCAGTGTGGGAGAATTTCTGAATACAGCAATGAAAGTGTTTAGTTGTGTGTGTCAAAAACAGGCATAGACTCTAGCAAGAGCCAAGATCCTGCAGAGAGCTAATGATCATTTTGAAGTTTACAATTTGCTGCATAGTTGGGGTTAGAACAGTTTGACTTCGCTGGCTTGTTCACTTCTGTGTACAAGCCTACTCAGATTTTCCCTTCATCTTACCACTTCTCCAAGTTGCATAGCTAGTTAGGGATATGGATAAATTGATAGATGGATGAGTATATGGGTTCAACTAGGTTGTACAGTGGCTAGAGCTCTGGGCTTGGAACCAGCAAGAATTGAGTTCAAATCTAGTCACAGACACTAGCTGCATAACCTTCAGTAAGTCTCTTAACATCTATTTATATAAATTTCTTCATATGTAAAATGGAGGTGATAGTAATGACATGTGTCAGTGTCTGGCATCAAGTATCTACTATGTAAATTCTAGACAGTAGCAGTAGCAGTAGCAGTCATAGGCTTCTAGGTGGCACTGAGAATAGGCTGGAGTCAGGAAGACTCATCTAGACAGATACTTACTTGCTGTGTGACCCTGGGCGAGTCATTTGATCCTGTTTATCTCAATTCCTCATCTGTAAAAGGAGCTGGAGAAGGAAATGGAAAATCACTGTAATATCTGCCAAGAAAACCTCAAATGGGATCACAAAGGGTTGGATACAACTGAAAACAACTGAATGCACAGTGGTGGCAGAAGTACTAATATCACCATCATTATTGTCATTACATGCATGTATGCATAAACAAGCATGTATGAATATGCATCTAGACACACCTATGTAGATGAATGTGTATTAGTGGATATCTATACACATACATGTATATTTGTGAGTCTGGATGTGCATGCTAGGTACTACAACCTGTTTTCTTTTCTCTGATTTCATTTTCTATCTGTGAATGTATTGCACCTCAAAAACAAGAATGCAGCATTTTACAAATCTGTGATTTTCCTGGGAACATTTTTTATCATCTTATACCTATTTTGAACTAATAGATGTCATGAGGAAGCAATCAGATCACAGATTCATGGGAGAATTGGACATAGATCATCTAATTCAATCCCTTTATTTTCTAGGAAAAAAAAAACCTGAAACCTAGAGCAGAAAAATAACTTGTCTAAGGTCACATGAGCCATTAGTAGCAGAACTTGGACTAGGACTTTGGTCTCCCAACCTCAAAGTGAAGCATTTGAAATATTTGCCTAATGTTCTCTTTATAAGTGTGTGCCAACAACTCTTCTAGAAGATTGAAGAAGCAATTATTTTGGAAAAGCTTGCTAAACACTAATGGAAATTTTGGTACTTCTTATTCCTTCAATTAAACAAGTGCATTTTAAGCATCTACTATGTACCAAGCAATGTGCTGGGCCCTAGAAATAGAAAACAAGGTATGGAATAATCCCTATTCATTAAGCAACTTGAATTGTGATGGAAATACAAATACACAGAAAGTGTACAAAGTTGAAAAACATGTGCATTTATAGATGAGATTGTTTGGATAGGAAGGGAACTAAAAGTTGGAGTGTTCAGGAAAAGCTTCATCTCCATGATGGTGTCTTGAGTTGTAAAAGAGGAGAACTTTATAAGACAGAGACAAGGAGGGAATGCATTATAGGGATATATTATGGCAGGGCAAAGATTCAGATATAGACAAAGGGGTGAGGAACATAGAGAAGTCCAATTTTGGCCAAGTGTCAAAATGCAAGAGAGACAGACAGAGAGGGAGGGAGGCAGAGAGAGAGAGAGAAAGAGAGAGACAGAGAGAGAGAGAGACAGAGACAGAGACAGAGAGAGAGAGACAGAGAGAGGGAGAGAGAGAGAGAGAAAGTAATGTCCACTAAGAAATGCAGACTGGACCAGGTTATGTAGAACTTTGAAAGCTAAGCAGAGGAGTTTATTTTTACACTAGAGGAAAAAAGGAAGTCACTAGAATGGGTAAGTCACAAGATCAGATCTGAACTCTACTTTCCTACTTTATGGAATAGATCCTTTCCCCCCAAGTCAGGTCTTAACTCCTCCTTGACTAAATAATTAGTCTTCTAGAGTTCCCATAGCTAAAAATCCCATCATCTTTCAGTCCACCAACATGGGAGGAAGTTTTCTGAGTTAATCTAGACTTGGTTGATTGTTCAGTTGTTTTTCACTTGTGTGGTTTTCTTGGCAAAGATATTGGAGTGTTTAGCCATTTCTTTCTCCAGCATATTTTACAGATAAAGAAGTGAGGCTAGTAAGTGTCTGAAATCAGATCTGAACTTATAAAGATGAGTCCTCCTGATTCTACTGTCCACTCTGTCAACTGCACCATGGAGCTGCCCTCACCTAGGCTAACCCATAGAGAGCATATTCCTAGGTCTTTACTCATAGAATTTTCAGTTTAGGAGGACATGTGAGACCTTGTGCTTGACTGGTTGAGTCTGCAGTCAATTCTATACCATGATGAGGACACAGAGGAGGACTTGACCGAGGAGAATGTTCCTATAATTATAATAACGGCAACTCACATCTTCTCTACTGAAAACTTCTTTCAGCATCCCCTTCGGGGATGATAGTGAGATCTTGAAGGCCACATCCAGTAGAGCACAATATCCAGCATTTTTCACCAAAGTTAAAAGATTTCATGTGGGGGCCATACTTAGGACAAAGGAAAAGATTCAGAAAATTTCTTCACCAGAAAGGGGGATAAGATGTCATAATTTTCCAGATAGTAGCTAATACATAACATTTTAAAGCTTACAAAGGGTATCATTCAATCCTCACAATTTTTAGAGGTAGGTGCTACTATTATCCCTATTGTACTGACAAGGAAACTGAGATGTTAGTGGTAAAGTGGCTTACCTAGGGGTCACATTACTAGTAATCGTCTACGGTGGGTGGGTTCAAAACTCAAGTTGCCCTGACTCCGAGTCTAGTGTTCAATCCACTGTCCCACCATAGCATATTACCACAGTGATTCTTTCTTTTTTTTCTGAATACTATCTTTTCTCTGAGTTTTTGTGACAATACTCTCTTCTGCCAATCTGACCACACCCCTTTTCAGGTTCTTTTGAGGACTCTATTCATATCATGCCTTGTAATTATAGGTATTCTCAAGACACTTCCCTAATCCCTCTTTGCCTCTTCACACATATTCTGACTTGATAAATTCATCAATACCCATGGATTCAGTTTTAATCTCCTTACTGATGAGTCCCAGTTTTATATATACAGCCCCAGTTGCTTTCCTGAGCCTCAGCTATGCCCATCAGACATTTTAAATTGAGTATCTTATAGACTTCTCAAACTCAACATGTCCAAGACAGAGTTCATAGTCTTCCACTCAAACTCACCCATCATTTGAACTTCCTTATTTTTAGTGAGCAAACCACCATCTTCTAGTCTCAAGTGTTTGCAACTCTGGTGTTATTCTTGATTCCTTAATCTAGTTGACATTACCCTCAAATCCAATTCTCTGCCTGATCTTACCAGTTCTACCTGCACAATATCTCATTCATCCCCTTTTCACTACTTGTATAATCACCACTTAATTCAGTCCCCTATGAACTCTAGCATAGACCATTGCAATTGACTGTTGACTAAATTGGCTAAAATTTCTCTCCACTCTAACCACCTTCTATATGGCTAAGAAAGTCATTTTCCTTAAACATAGGTATGACCATGTTGTTTCCCTTCCAAATAAATTGAAGTGGATTTTTATCAACCTAGAATAAATATAAATGAATTGGTTTGGCTTTTTTATTTCTAAATGTAGCTTTTCATCTTAATTTACTTTTTTTTCAATTAACAACTTGGTTTCTCTCCCTCCTACTTCCCCCTCCTCACTGCAAAAAAAAATCCATTCCTTGTAAAAAAAAAAATCAAAAACAAATTCCCAAATTGGCCATGTCCCAAAAGTATGTCTCATTTCCACCTGTGGTCTGTCACTTCTCTGTCAGAAACTTCATCTCGGGTCTTCTGGAATCATAGTTGATCATTGCTTTCATTAGAGTTCTCAAGGTGTTCAGAGATATTTGTCTTTATAATATATCAATGGTCTTATAGAAAAGTGGATTGAATCTCAGAGAAGTGTAATGGCCTACCATTTCACCATCAAATATAATGAGAGCTACTGGCTAGAGAAGGATGGAAGTTCAGATTTCCTGTCTCCTATGACTCCTTCCATTCTTTTTTTTAATTATTTCTATTTATTTCATTTTTAATTTATGGAATAAAAGAAGCATTTCCATAATATATTATAATAAAAAGGTGATTACACATGAAACTGCAAATGTATTATATACAAATTGATATTACTTTTAAATATTTAATGAAGTTATCATGCAAATTATTTTTTTCTTTTTTTATCCTCCCAATCTAAAAACTCTTGACTTTTAAATCTGTTCAAAACCATCCTCCAACCTACTGTTGTAACTTTATTACACATCACTCTACTCCATGCATACCATAGAGCCACCAAAAACTGGCTTTGTTGATGTTCTTCAATCTCAATGCTATTGTATTGGGTGTCCCTCATGTTTAGAATGCATCTTTAAAGGTTTAACTCAAACAATACTTTTCTTGATTCTCCCAATTGTTAATACCTTCCCTCCCTAAACTCTGTATATTTATTTTTAAAAATTATTCCGCATAAAATTCATGTCATCTTTCCTAATATTATGTAAAGCCCTCAAGAGAAAGTGGTAAGAGTAAAAAAACCAAACATCAGTGCCCTTTCAGTTCATGCTTAATGTTGGGACAAAATGACGTATTCATAAGTTGTTAGCAGTTAACAAAGGGTTTATTTTGCCCTAGCAAGGTTTATCTGGCTTCACACACACACACACACACACACACACGTCTCCATGTGGAATCATGTCTGGTCAGCAAAGCAGATTATGATGAGTCATGAACTTCAGAATCCATCAAGTAAAAAGTTTCCTAACTCCATGTGGGTAGTTTGTGCCCTTAGGTGACCAGGAAAGGAGACAAGTACCAATCAATTCCTAGGGCCAACTTTGTTAGCTTTGCAGAAAGGAATATCCAATTCTTGTTGCAGAGAAATAGAGGGACCCTGATCCTATCACACAATGAATGTTTCATCTTTGTTCCAGTGCCTAATGCATAAAGATGCTTTAGTGGAGGATGTAAGGGACTGGAGTGCTGTAGTTCATGGGGTCACAATCAGACATGACTGAACAACAGAACAACAATAAATGCTTGCTGAAATACTGTAAAATGAATAATTTTGAAAGACTTAAGAACTCTGAAGAATGCAATGAACAACTGTGATTCCAAAAGATTGATGATGAAGAATACCATCTTTATCATGACAGAAAGGCGATGGAATCAAGATGTAGAATGAGACACACATTTTTGGACATGAACAATATGGGAATTTTTTTTTCTTGATAATACATCTTCTTTACAAAGGGTTTGTTTTCCATTTCTTTTGATGGCAGCAAGAGTTACTTTTTCACTGAAAAAAAATTTTTTGAAAATATTCATTCATTTCAAATACTTATATTAGTACAACATTGTGATTAATACTGGTAAATGTTTAGAGAAAGATGTGATTTAGATCAATAAAAGAAGTCCCCACATCAGTGAAATAGCCATTCTTCTGAAATACTGGTGTCAGTTCTCAATCACAGAGAGTTTTGCTCATTTATAAAGGATTCATCACAACTACCACATTTGAAAGAAAGGTACCAGGATTATGGTCTCCATTGTAAAGATAAGGAAACCAACCTTCAGAACAGACAAGAGAGTATGGAATTCAAAGTCCCTCAACAGAACATCAGCTTGATCATTGGTCTTCTGATTGTGTTATCAGACATCAACTCATAGTGACCCCATTTGGGGTTTTCTTGGCAAATATACTAGAATGGTTGGCCCTTTCCTTTTCTAGTTCATTTTATAGAGGGGAAACCAAGGCAAACAGGGTTAAGTCCAAGATCACATAGCTATTAAGTATCTGTGGTCATATTGAACTTGGGTCTTCCTGACTCCAAGTCCAGCAGTCTATCTTCTATGGCACCTACCTGTCCCCTTCTGTTAGTAGGTCCAGAGTTATTTCCTCTACAAACATTTGCTCAGTATTGACATTTACCTTTTTTTCTTTTTCAGGCCCTCCAGTTAACGTCACATGCAACATATTCATAAACAGCTTTGGATCTATTGCAGAGACAACCATGGTAATCCATTTGACATTATAAAATGTTCATCTCCAAACTTATATATATATATCTTTAATATGAAATAACTGGTATAGTTGAATCACAATAAACAATAATATTTCTATTCAAGCTATTTAAGGAACAATTATAAATATAATGAAAACTGATCTTTACATATAAAGAAATCTGTAACCTAATGCTTAAAATCCCAGAGAAATGCCTGAAGTTTTGACATATAAATCAATGGCATTGCTTATTGATTCAAATGAATTAATGGCCCCTGGTTTAAATAGACTGATTTAAATAACTAGTAATTCACTCTAGTTTTTACTTCAGTTAAGCTTTTGTTTATTTATCCATAATAATATGCATAAAATTTACATACTGTACTTCAATATGATAAAAATTAGCATTTTATTTTAATATAAATTAATATATATTTTAAGTTATATGTGGTTTTATGTGATAATATATTATCTGTTAGCAAGCTACAGTTTAGAATATATAGAATAATCAAAAGGAATGAATGTAATACATCCAAACCTGTTTTGGTTTATACTTTATTTAAAAATTTTGTTGTATCTATGTGGTTTTCTGGGAGTTTTGAAGCATCTTTGGCCAGAAACAGCAAAACTTTGACCTGATTTGCAGAAACTGAAATTTTGCAAACTCAAACCAGAGTCAATACTTTGTATATAACACATAAAGACATAGTTTAAAAATGTTCTTTAATCACATGATTATAATCTAGTTCAACTCTAATAAGAATTACAGAAATATCTGCCTAAATTAACTTACTTATATGTTTCAGCAATTACTTATATATCCATAAAACTACCAAAAATAATTTTATAGAACTAGAAAAAATAACATCAGAATTCATCTGGAAGAATAAGTGGTCCAGAATATCAAGAGAATTAATGAAAATAAATGCTAGGGAACGTGGCCTAGCCATATCAGATCTTAACTTGTATTATAAAGCAGCAATGATCTAAACTACTTGGTACTGGCTAAGAAATAAGGGGGTAGATCAGTGAAATAGGTTAGGCACACAAGATATAATAGTCAATGACAATAGCAGTCAACTGTTTTATAAACCCAAGGATCCTAGCTTCTGGGAAAAGAATGCACTGTTTGACAAAACTTCTGGGAAAACTGGAAAATAGTCTGGTGGAAATTGGGCATAGACAGACCAATCCCTGACACTGTGTACCAGAATAAAGTCCAAATGGGTACATGATCTAGGTATAAAAGGCTGATAACTATAAACAAACTAGGAGAGCAAGCAATAGTTTGTTTATCAGATTTATGGAGAATGGAGGAATTTACAACCAAACGAGATAGTGAAATGCAAAATGGTTAATTTTGATTATATTATATTGAAAAGTTTTTGCACAAAGTCAATGTAACCAAGATTAGAAAGGAAGCAGAAAACTGGGAAAGAATTTTTACAACTAGTGTCTGTGATAATGTACTCATTTCAAAATATATAGAGAACAGAGTCAGATTTACAAGAACATAAGCCATTCCCCAATTGATAAATGGTCAAAAGATATGAGCAGGCAGGTTTCAGAGGAAGAATAAAGCTATCTATAGTCATATAAAAAAATGCTCTAAATCGCTTGTGGTATTGTATTCATCCTTCATTTTCAAAGAGGACCATTACATCAGAGAAATGATGACATGACTTTTACTTGACTTTGTTTTGAGTAAGAGAGGCCTGAATCTATTGATTAGAGAGATGCAAATCAAAACAACTTTGAAGTACCACATCATACTTATCAGATTGGCTAACATAACACAATAGAAAATGATACCTGTTGGAGAAGATGTGGGGGAATTGGAATACTAATTCATGTTGGTGAAACTGTGAGCTCTTCCAACCATTTTGGAGAGCAATTTGGATCTATACCCAAAGTGCTATGAAAGTGTACATATCCTTTGACTCAGCAATACTGCTTCTAGGGCTGTATCCCAAAGAGATCATAAAATATGGGAAAAGAACCCACACATACAAAAATATTTATAGCACCTCTTTTGTGTGGTGCCAAGAACTAGAAATTGAGAGGATGCCCATCAATTAGGGAATGGTTGAACAAGTTATGGTATATGAATGTAATTCAATACTATTGTGCCTGAAATGATGAACAAGTGGACTTCAGAGAAACCTGGACTTACATGAACTGATGCTGAGTGAAGTGAGCAGAACCTAGAGAACATTATACCCAGTAACAGCCACAAAGTATGAGAATCGTTTTTGATATACTTAACCCTTCAGAGGAATGCAAGGTGCTAAAACATTTCCAAAAGACTCATGATGCAAAATGCCATTCAAATCCATATAAAGAACTATGGAGTCAGAATGCAGAATGAAGTAGACTATTTTCTCTTTTGTTATATCTGGTTTGGTTTTGTTTTTCTCATGGTTTCTCCTATTCATTTTAATTCTTCTATGCAACATGATTAATGTGAAAATATGCTTAATAGGAAAGTATATGAAGAGCCCATATGAGATTGCACGTTATCTTGGGGAGGGAGGAGGAGAAAATTTGGAAGCTGTGGAAGTGACTATTGAAAAGCAAAAACAAATAAATTAATAAGTTTGGGGGAAAACAGAGAAAAACTAAATAAATAAATAAATAGTGACAAGAAAATTAAATTAAATTTAAAAAATTATAGAACTATCACTTATATGTATAATAAACTATCTTAAACATTTAAATTCAAATATTTAAAACAACTTTATGCATCTTATATTAAAATAAAATGAAATTCTGTTCAAGTTTATAAGTCAGATACATGGGTCACAGATAAAGATTATGTGCCATGAAAAGACACATGTTTTTCTTTTAAAATAAAGTACTTTAGTTAGAAGCATAATAAGTATACGTATAACTTGCCTTTCTGTCTCTATTTACTCATCTCTGTAACTAGGACTTTCTCTGCTTTGGACTATGACAGTTTAATGCTAAAAGATGAATTTTGAAAATGACCCTCAATAGCAGCATGTTCCAATCACTACTCAGAGGTTAGTCTCAGAGCATAGTGACAAACAATCTGTCTTTGTCCTTCTGCCTAAAAGGTTCTTACCAAGGGAATAAGAATTTCCAGCAGCTTAAAATAGCAACTAGCAGTGTTGTCCATCATAGATGATGAGGATTCTATTGACTCATATATTTAAATTTTTCCCCAGTAATGTTGTTGAGTTACACTAAGTCATTCATATTTTCTTGACTGGTTTTCTGTGGGGCGAAGAACAGGTCTTTGCTAAGATGACTGAACAGATTTACAAATATTATTTCAGGGCATAGGATTATCTTTTTTCCCTTTGTGACAAAAACAGAATCATTTAGGGGTTGGACTTATATTCTGGACCTCACTGGCAGTATTCCCTAGCCAAATTTAACTTTTGCAAACATGAACAGCAAGATAGTTATTCAGATAGGGATGTCTATGAATAATGCCTATGTTTTGCCCACATTATAGTTTCTATTATTTTATCCATTTATTTCATTTGTATAAAAATTTAGCTTTATGTAACAAATAATATAGTTTGTTGGGTTTTTTTAATTTTTATTTTATTTATTTATAAATGTTCTACAATCACTTCCTTAAAATTAAGATTTTATACCCCCACACCTTCCCCCCCTACCCCCCTCCCTCCCCATGACAGCATACAATTCTGTATAGGTTCGACATATACTTTCCTATTGAGAGGATACATGAAGATGGTGATGATTAAGAAGGTGGAAATGGTCATTGAATGAGCAGTAGGGTTTCTGCTACTGTTTCCACCTGAGTTACTTGTTTAGAATAGAAGGCCTTGGTGAGTGAGGGATAGAGGGAAGATATAATTCCTTACTTCACTCACTGAAAAGCATTACATGCAATTACTTTCACATATGAATGCAATCAAACAAAATGGAAAGAATATGAAGGAATAGAATTTGTCAGTTATTCCCCAATAAGTGAGTTTCAACTTTATTTCCAGCTCTTTTCTGCCATGGAGTGTTTTTATGGATATATAATTATGCATTTGATCTGTATTTTCTGCCTTTGACTTTCCTTGGGATATATTTTTAGTGTTATTATTAGGACAAAGGTATGAATGCATATTTGAAAACACTGTTTCTTACATAATTCCAAATGGATGCCCGTAAGTATTAGTCCAGTTCAGTTCCACAAACAGAGGTAGTAATATATCCAATATTGTTCTGATTTGCCACCATTTTCAACATTTAGAGGTAGATCAGAGGTACAAGGAAAACAAATCTGACCTTTGAATCAAGTGAACTTGAGTTCAAATCTAGCCTCAATACTTAACGAGTTGTGTGGCCCTCATCAAGTCACTTAACTTCTGTTAGCCTCAGTTTCATCATCTATAAAATAGGGAAAAGGATAGCAATTATTACCCAGGGTTATTGTGAGAATAAAGCAAGTTAATATTTTAAAATACTTCATAAACTTCAACCTACTATTATCCTAGCTATTATTTTCCAAGGTATGAGGGAAAACCTTGAAGTTGTTTTAATTATGTTAATTAATGATTCGATTATTAATTTTTTTGGGCATTTTGGCAATTGTTCATATTTTGTAAGTATATCTTTGAAAATTTTGTATTTATCACAATCACATATCTATGTGGAATGATTCTTGATATTACAAATAGATGTCAGTTGCCTATGCATTTTGTATAGCAGATTTTTATCATTGATATTTAATGCCTATGTTTTGCCCACATTATAGTTTCTATTATTTTATCCATTTATTTCATTTGTATAAAAATTTAGCTTTATGTAACAAATAATATAGTTTGTTGGTTTTTTTAATTTTTTTTAATTTTTATTTTATTTATTTATAAATGTTCTACAATTACTTCCTTAAAATTAAGATTTTATACCTCCACACCTTCCCCCCTACCCCCCTCCCTCCCCATGACAGCATACAATTCTGTATAGGTTCGACATATACATTCCTATTGAGCATATTTTCACTATAGTGATGTTATGTAGTCACACTGACATAAGTGGAAGAAATCACATAACAAATCAAAACATGATACACTAAAACGCCCCCACATACGAACATGATCTGCTACATTCTGCAAATGACTTCCATATTTCTTTCTCTGAGTGTGGAAGGCATTTTGCCTTAGAAAATCGACATTGGGATTTTTTTTTTCAGTAAGTTCTTGTGTTATTACAGAGTTCCAAGTCTACCAGAAAAAACTCT
>CM053774.1:63952156-64032023 GCA_028658325.1 Potorous gilbertii | reverse complement strand
CAAGAACTTACTGAAAAAAAAATCCCAATGACGATTTTCTAAGGCAAAATGCCTTCCACACTCAGAGAAAGAAATATGGAAGTCATTTGCAGAATGTAGCAGATCATGTTTGTGTGTGGGGGGGGTTTTAATGTATTATGTTTTGATTTGTTATATGATTTCTTCCATTTATTTTAGCGTGACTACATAGCATGATTATAGTGAAAATGTGCTCAATAGGAAAGTATATGTAAAACCTATACAGAATTGTATGCTGTCATGGGGAGGGAGGGTGGTAGTGGGGGGAAGTTGTGGGGGGGGGATAAAAATCTTAATTTTAAGGAAGTGATTATAGAACATTTAAAAATAAATTAAATAAATTAATTAATTAAAAGCCAAAAAAAATTAAGCTTGGACACTTTATAGCTATATAACCCTGGAAAAATCACTTAATCACTGCTTGCTCAAATATACAATAAGGATTAAAAATAGAGCCTACCTCAAAAATGTGTTGGGAGGATTAAATGGGATAACATTTGTAAAACCTTTAGGATGCTTATTCCTTTCCCTTGTAACATAATTACCTCAGTACAATAATAATTATATGCTGAGAAACAATTTTGCTATAAACTAAATGGTTAGAATTATTTTATTTAGACAGCATCACCTACTGATATCTCAGGAGTATATGTTACTTTTTGTGATCTCTTACTCAGGATTTATCTTAATCTATTTATTTAAAAATCACTACTTTTTAACGCTTGATTTAAATCCCCCACAGTATAAATCCCTTTCCAATTTTCTTCCTTCCTGAATGCTTAATGCAATTAAGAGATTGCATTTTAAAAATGAGAAAGTGGTATACAACACAAAACAGAAAAGTATACAACTTTACTTGCAATAATTCACAAAACATCTTTTTTTTAACTTAATGTAAAAAAAAATACTAATTCCTGTTCTAGGAATAGTTTACATCCTCAATCTGTTCAACACGATCAATCTTCCTCTTAAATTTAACAACTCACCAAATAGACTAAGCTCCCTCTGGTGTCTCCCTTATATGCAATATTTACTTACAGATTTTAATTTTGTCTCTATTCTCATTTGAAGCTATGCTTTATAATCTTTAATCATGTAGAAATCTTATTTACCTAGTTTATCTTTAGCAGAGGGAAAAATAATACGCAAATAAAATTTTGTTCACTATCCGTTCTTGGCAACAGATTAATTCTTTTCAAATACTTGAATCTCTTTTTACAGCATAAACTCATTTCTTTTACTGCCAAAATGATATACACTTTCCAATGTTTATCTCATTAATTTAATATAGTATCAGTCATTTGTTCAGTCAAGGAATGATCTGTTCTTATCATATAGCCACTGAGAATTCTTTTCAATAATGAAATAAACAATACTCTATTTTCCACATTTTCTGAACATGCCATCCATATGATGATGTCCTTAATTAAGTATATTTTTCAAGGTTTTATCTATTTTCCAGTATCAAGTTAAGGAACTCTGAATAATAACATGTTTCAAAGTCTAAATAATGACTCATGGTCTTGGAACATCTGGAACAATCCATAGAAACATTATTTTAATAGATGTCATTTCATTCATGTAGGTATTCTTTTCATTAATTTACATCCCAAAGAATCCTTGCTCTTTCATCCATGGAATTCTTGTTCATAATGTTCCAGAGATTCTCCACATAGCATTCATTCAAGACTCTTTAACCTTATTGAACCATATCCCTTTCTGAGCATGAAATGTCTTCAATGATCTCCCTTATTTCACTTCTTGATAGGAGACTTTCACTAGAAATATGTTGCAGCTTATTTATATTCCTTCTAGATCACCCACAAATTTAACTGCTAAAATGTTATAGAACTTGAAGATTTATATCCTTAGAAAGTCAATAAAGCATTTGTGTTGAAAAGATGAATCTTCACACCAGAGTGTAAACCTAAGATCGTTAAAGGCACTGAGTTCAACCCATCCTTTTCCTTCCTCCTATTTAACTTTGAACCTAACTTGTTATATATCTGTAGCACATACTCAGTCTATATAATGATGTATAGTCTATCCAGCATAATCTGGACAATAACAACTTCAATACATTTTTTCTTGTATGGACTGTTAATCATCTTTTTTAATGTAAACTTGAACGCAGTCACCGTTTCATTTTTGTTTTTGTGTCTCCAGCACTGTACTAAAAACATAGCATTTAATAAACACTTATTGACTGACCTATTAAGTAATAATACTTATCATTGAAAAGGACACATTGTACTACTTGGGGCAATTTGTATGGTATCACCCATCAAAAGGAGCATCAACTGACCTCAGCATCTATTTTGGATTTTTTTTTTTGGACCCTGGAAAAACCAAAGTTTCCTCCAGAGGATCCATGAAAATGGTGAACATATTCAGTTAATATGCAACTTTGCTTGATATTAATAATTAGAGAGTCTTTGAAGAGTTTTCTCTGCAGTCGCATTTATCAAGGAATCAAGTATGGTCTAAACATATTAATGAGACACTTTGCCCTGCTAAAATAGCCTTCTAGAACTAAGGAATACCTCCATATCATAACAAGGATTAGAGTAGGACATAAATCAAGAGCTTTTCATTCCCAAGAGAATGAAACTGATTGGTTCCCAATGTATTTGATGGGGTTGATTAATATATAACCTACATGTCATGTTAGGATTCTTTTGTTCTCATCAGGGGAAATAATTTTATACATTGTTAGCATGAAAAAATGGAAAAAATATAATATATATATACACACAAAAAATATACAAAAATGTATGAATAAGTATCTGCTTATTTAGAGTGGGGAGGAATCAAAAAGTCATTCTAATCTATTATCTTTTTCTAGGCAGGATCTCAATTATCCTAGACTGGAGGTTGTTAATGTTTTTGTGTCATAGATCCCTTCACAGAATAATCTTTTGAAATGTATAACATGAAACACTTGGGTTTACAAAGGAAATACACCTATGTTTTCCCATAAAAGATAATGGACCCCCTGAAATATATCCATGGACCTCAAGGTAAAAAACCAACCAACAAACAACCTATCTTAGAGGATGTAAGTAAACACACAAAAATAACCTCTTTTCAGAAAATAATGCATGTCCTTATAACACTATATTTATCATACATTCTTCCCATTTCTTTTGAAAGAGGCAATAGAGAAGAAATGGGACTAGTTTGGGGCATAAATACCATTGTTCAATTTCTTCCTCTTACATTTATCAGCTTCATGGCTCAAGTGGGAGTCAACTGACTTCTTGAACCTCAATTTCCTCATCCATAAAAAGAAGCTAATAACTTGTAGATAGGACCCACTACACAAGGCTGTCTAAAGATCAATCAAGATGATTTAAAGCTCTATACAAATGGCAGGCATTATTAGTATAGTTATTCAGGATAGAAATGGAAAATTCTTTAACAACTCATTTTATGCCTCATCATTTTATGTCACAACACTTTTGTAGACTAGTTTTCTCAATTTCAAGTAAAATGTTTCTTCATTTAGACTTTCCGTACAGGCCTTCCCCCCACTCCCCCCAAGTCTTTTAATCATCATTGACATTTTTTTCTCTAATGGCTAAATGCAAAATAGCAAATATGTGATTAAGACTAATGTATAACATTCCTGCTTATGATCCCTCCAAAGTTTCATGTTTATACTGGATGACATCCAAAAAATGCAGTGTGTAAATTATTCCAGATGATAAAATTTTCATTTTATATGCCCAGTATTCTCTACCACAACTTATCTTTCCCCCAGGGTAATCCTTGACCCTGATAGCAAAGCATACAAAAACCAGGCTAGTACACAACTATACCCAAGATGACCATCTTGTGATGAAATCTGTATACTTCATCTTGATTCTGTTTCATGGTCTGCCCTAGCAATTTTAATCCTAGATCACTGAATTAATTCTGACCTAGACATCTACATTGAATGATGTCACATAAGCTAATAACCCTGCTCAGCTACATTGTCTTCTTACACTGAAAGTAAAAGATAGATTCATAGTTGATTAGACCTGGCAAAGACTTTAAGCCCTTCAACTTTGTAGCTGAAGTAAGTAAAGATTCAGAAAGCAAAGTGATTTCCCAAAGTCATACATACAGCCAGACGAAGCTGGTGTCCCAGTCTACTGGGATCCACCTCAGGAATTTATAGGAGCATAAAAAGAACATGCTTTTAACTCCACATTTTTGTAAAAATAGATGCATGAAATGCCCATACAGTGTTTCTATACAAAGTGCTTTAAGACCAGTAAATTAGACATTCTTTGACAGACCATAAAGTGGTCTGAGAATTATTTAGAATAATGGAGGTTCATTCTACCATTAAAAAAATTAAAGGATAATTAGTCCAAGACTCAAATGAATCTCATAATAATGTTTTAACTACCTGGTGGCAGTAGTCAGAAAATGCGCTCTTCTATCTGATTAAAGGCCCTAATGTGGTGCCTGGTGAATACTAAGTACTTGATAAATATAATTAATTACTTAATTATTTGACCCCGTGATACCTCTTCTCAGGAAGCTTCAGTGATTCCTCATTGTCATGAGGTTAAAATACAACCTTCTCTCTTTGGCATTTAAAGCTCCTATCTTTCCAGGCGGAGTGCACATTACTCTGTATATAATCTGTACCCTAATGGTTTGAGTCTAACCGAACAGACCTACTTATTATTCTGTGACATTCTGTGCCTTTAAATAAGCTATCCCAAATGCCTATAATGACTTATTAGGTATGCCTCTTCGCACCCCTAAGTCCTTTCAAGGCCTAACTCAGGAGCCAATTCCTTCAGTAAGTATTGTCTGATTCACCTGACTGTGTCAATAACTCCCTTCATCTACAGTTTTTTTCTTGAGCGGGGGCGGGGTTTAAGAGGAGAGGCATGGAATAAATATTCTGTAATTAATTCTATTTTGACATGTTGTATCTCCATGGTGGAATATATGCTCTTTGAGGTCAGGGTGTGACTTACTCTTCGTATTTGAAAACTCAACACCAACAGCAGTGCTTACAATAAGTACCTAATAAAGGTATTCAAATTTATTTTCAGCAATGTGTACTAAGTATTAAATATTATCTTAGTGTCTAGAGTCTCTCTCTGGCATAAATTGGATCCTTTAGGGAGCCATATCCATTCCTTCATTTTTCTATGAAATGAGTGTGATGCCATAGAAAACCCTAACACCCCTCCACTTTTAGGCACAACTAGTGCTTAAAGTGACCAGTGGTGAGGTGGGATGTCAAGCTACTTTCTTTTAGGGAGAGCTGGAAACATCCTACCAGCTTTTTGAGGGTTAAACCTATTCTTGTAGGGGAAAAAAATCCCACTCTCTCATTTTTCTTTTTCCTATAAAGTATTAATAAAACAAAAAACCGTGTTATCTGTCATGTCTAGACTTTTAATTTTGAGCACCTGTGATTCAGCCTGGATGTGCTATGGTCTATTTGCCATTAATTTCTTGTACTGTGAGGGTATATGGCATAGCAAAAAGCAAGCCTTGGAATTAGAACGATATGGATTAATATTGAACATGAACCAATTATACGATCCTGGGCAGGTTACTTAGCATCTTAGTGCCCCTAGTCAACGTTTAAAACTATAAATTACAGAGCAGTTACTGACCTGCACTGGTAGAGTTTCCTCCTCCCAGGTTTCTTCTATCAATAAACCAGTCCCTATCCCTTAGAGTACTGCAACAAGAGCGCTATTGAGCAAGAGAATGATAAATATATTCACTACAGGAGCAAGCAAACATTTAAGAAGTGCCTGCTGAATTCACACGATGAAGAAGAGATAAAAATAAAGCATGGCACCGATTTTGAAGGGTTTTACAATTTTACTAAGGAGATAAGGCTTATAGTCAATCAGTCATTCAACAAGAATTTCTTATGTATCTACTGTGTGTAAAAAAACCAATTCAAGTTTGACTATAATTACAAATGAAAAATACTAATAAAATGCTATGAGAGTTGAGAGGGGGTAAAAAGTCATGTCTTGCTAGGATTTTTAGAGCATAGGTCATGAAGTAGTTGTCATTGGAGTTGGGACTTGAAGGACAGTGTTTCAGCAGACAGGAAAGAGGGAGAGAATATTTCATTCCCTCAGAAAAGGCACCAAAGCAATTGTGTTTGAAAGTTGATGATTAGTCCAATTTGCCTAGAATGCATCAAAGGAAAAAGGTTTTTAAATTCAGTCATGGAAGGATGGAAATGTCTTAAAAATAGACCACCTGTGCTCCTGTATATTTTCCTAATTCTTGGATATTCCTATATGGCTTTTAGTTTGGCTAAGTGGTTTGAAAATTTAGGCTTGGGGTATTTTCAAAATGGAAAATGAGGAACATGGAAAGATCATACTGTCTTAGGGACTTGAGGACAGAGCCCAGGCTTAGGTGTCCTGGGATCCCCGCACAGCCACTGCAACAGCAACATCCTCGCAACCCTCTCATCCTCTGGGAGCCCCGAAGCGCCCTCGCCTTTAGCCATCACGTCGTTTCTCCAACTGTCACAACATGCTGAAGTCCTGCTACCTCACTGAGGAGGAATAGCCTGACCTCTCCTCGCACAACCACCACATGGCTAAGGTGCTGACGCCTGAGCTCTATGAAAAACCCCGGGATAAGGTTACAGCAAGAGGCTTCACCCTGAATGTCATCCGAACCAATGTGGACAACCCAGGGCACCCATTCATCATGACTGTGGACTGTGTGGTTGGAGATGAGGACAGCTACGAAGTGTTCAAGGAACTGTTTCAGCATTATTGAGGACACACATGGAGGCTACAAGCCTTGCTAGCATAAGATTGACCTTAACCCTGACATTTTACAGGGTGGTGATGACCTGGATCCGAACTACGTGCTGAGATTCCGTGTTCGGAGCATCCAAGAATTCTGCCTGACTCCACATTGTAGCCGGGGCGAGAGCCGTGCCATAAAGAAACTGTCTGTGGAAGCTCTGGCCAGCCTGGAAGGTGACCTGAATGGGAAGTACCATGCTTTGAAGAACATGACTGAGCAGGAACAGTAGCAGCTGATTGATGACCCCTTCCCCTTGACAAGCCTGTCTCCCCACTCTTCTTGGCTTCTGGCATGACCCCAGATGCCCGATGGCAGGACATTTGGAACAATGACAACAAGACCTTTCTGGTGTGGATCAGTGAGGAAGATCACCTGAGGGCCATCTCTTTGCAGAAGGGAGGTAACATGAAGGAGGTGTTCACATGTTTCTGCACAGGGATTATCCAGATTGAAACCCTTTTTAGGATCGAGGACTATGAGTTCATATGGAATCCTCACCTGGGCTACACCCTGACATGCCCCTCCAACCTAGGCACAGGCCTACATGCAGGTGTCCACATCAAACTTCCCCATCTGGGCAAGCATGAAAAGTTTATGAGCTTCTGAAAAAACCAAGGCTACAAAAGACTGGGCCAGGGGTGTGGACACAGCAGCTTTGGGTGGTGTTTTTAACATCTCCAATGCTGACGACTGGGCTTCTCAAAGGTAGAGTTTGTGCAGATGGTGGTGGATGGTATGAAGCTGCTCATTGAGATGGAGAAGCGTTTGGAGCAGGGCCAATACATTGATGACCTTATGCCAGCCCAGAAATGAGCAGTTTGCTCCCTGAATTCTGGGCTTCCTAATTTATTGGATGAATGAACAACCACCATCCTTCCCACCTATGGCACCCTGGGGGGCTCTGGATACAGCCTGCCTAATCATGCTGTAGAGAAGTCTTCCTTCCATCCTTCGGTGTTAGAGTTTTATTTTTGATGGCTGAGATGTTGCTGAATGCTGAAATAATAAGCTATTGTTTTGGCCTGACCCAGGTCTCAGGGCAATAAAAAAAGGAAGGAAGGAAGGAAGATTGATCTTGAGGGCAAGGCTTAAAGCGTAAACATCTCCCCAGCTGTAGAGCTCTCCTTGGCTTACCTAATCAAGACAAGAAATTTTAGTGGCTGCCATGAGTGAGATCATGTGGTATAAGTGTCAGGGAAATGATTTTTAAGAAAGGGGATTTTGTATCCCTATTTAGCATACTTAGGCTCAAAGTTCTCCCTCTTGGGGTTCAATCTTATATCCACCATAACCTTCCTATTCACACATTCAGGCAATACAATAATACCTCTTTCTTAGAAAGCAGCTAGTATTCATTAATCATTTTGAGTATGTAAGAGGTACCCTAGAGTAGTTAACAAAGTAATACAAAGAAATCCTGGGTTTTAGACCCTCCTGTGGCTCATATTGACTTTATGACCTTAAACAAATTATTTAATCTTTCAGTACCCCCAGACAAGTCTCTTAAGAGGATAAACTACAAAGTAGATACTAACCTGCATTGAGAGTTTTCCCACTGGGAACTCACAATAAAAGTGAAATTACAGATTCAGACCACTTCCTTCTCCCACAAAAAAAGTTCAAGACCATGTTCTAGGCTTTCAAGTAGCAGTTCTCAACTATTTTGATACCATGGACCCTTTGACAATTTGATGCAACCCATAGCCAACTTCTCAGAGTAATGTTAAATGAATGGTATAGGATAAATAAAAAATAACAAAGGAAATCAATTATGTTGAAAAGCAATTATTTTAAAAAAAATAAGCTGACAAACCTCAGGTTAAGAAGTGTTGTAGGAATGATGATGACGATGATGAAAACAATAGTCCTTGCTCTCAATGAGTTTATCATCACATACACACAAGGGAGGGTCTGATAGTTACAATTAAAAGTAGTATACAAAGTGTTCCAAGAAAATTTGAGGAGAGTAGGATTCTTTTTTGTTTGAAGGAGGCAAGGGCTGGAATCAGGAAAAGCTTTATGAAGGCAGTGTTACCTAAGCTGGGCCTATCACTCAAAAAGCACAAACTCATGTCCCTTTGTTAAAATGATTGACACATGAACTGAAGTCTATATTTTCTCCAAGGATTTGTTGTGTAGAACTCACTGAAGCAGGCCCATCATTTGTTGTTTCAATAGATCCTCTACCAGGGCATAGAAATATCTTTCTTGCACTATATAATTTGTCTTGGTGTTTGCTTTGAAGGAATTTTGCCATATTTTAAGACTTTGTTATACGAGAGGTAAGTCTTCCAAAATGGAATTGCCTACCCTAAAGACCCTGAAAGAGAAGGGAGCAACAAGAACATGTGTTCTCTAAGATGATTGACATGAGTCATAACTTGTTGCTCAGCCATGGATTTAGCATGTCAATTAGTGTTAATTATTCAACAATCAATTGAAAATGCAGCATGTCTCTCTTCGGCTGTTATGTTTTGCCTTTGGCATATTAATGAGGAATAGTTAATGAGGAAGGCTGACAATCTCAGTGACTTCATTGGGGCTGCCATGGCATTGTTAATGGAGTATCCCCTTGTTTCTGAGGTGCATCACAGACAATGTCAAACACACGAAACAAATATCCCAAGGGCCCTTGCAAAGAAACAGAGGCTCACAAACAATTAAATAACCCCTGTAGCTGAGAGAGTACATATGAAGACAGAGTCTCCTTTCTTCACCATTGAAAATGCCTGTGGATGGTGAGATTTTAGTGCTTTGGGAATTCATCTGGAAAAAATAGTGAAGAAGCAATTTTCTCTTCAATTGGGCTTACACAGCCACAGGCAGCTTTATGATTTGAACAAAACCAATAACAAACTGTGTTCTTAATTTAGGAAGGAGTGGAAGTGAGAGCCTGAATGATTCCTGTTAACTGTTCAGAACATTTTGGCTTATGGTCAGGGCTTTCTGTCATTTTCTCAATAGACAGATATGAAACTAGAGAACAATAATGTGGAGCTATAGTTCATGCGGCCCAAGATATGTCTTATAAAAAGACCATAAAATATTTCCTTCTTCAATCAAATTTTTATTCGTTTTTATATTGGGCTAGCTAGACCTGTGATTTTTCTCAGTATGAGGAAATCTGTGTGGAAAGTAATTTATGGTCTTAGAGAGAAACCTGAGATCCTGAAAATGTAAACAATTTGTCCATGGTCAGAAGCAAGACTTAAACCTAGGTATTTATGACTTAAAGACTTATTCTCTAACCACTCTGCTATTATAATATTTTAATCATCCAATTAATTATTGAATCTAATTTCCTGAATCTTACATCAAAGTGTAATGATAACCAGATTCTTTCAATATAAAGATGAGACAGAGGATTTGAACTCAGGTTTTCCTGACTCCAGGCCAGGTGTTATATTCATTTTGCCATCTAGCTGCCCCTTGACTTTGTATAGAAATCCATAATTGTTAAGAGGTCTTCAGAATGCATTAGTTCTTAAAAGGTGCTTGCAGGATGTTAGGGTTTGAATATAGGGGAATAAAAGTGTGTCATCAGGAGGTATCAAGGGGATAGCAAAAATTTTGTGGGTATAACTATTAATCAAGCTTGATATCTAAACTTATGACCAGAAGGTAATTCCTCCTAATTTTTGTTGGTAGCTAATTCATTTTAGGCTATGTTTAACTTTTGAAATTTATCTGCAAATTTCTAAGCTGGTGAGTATTCAAACTTGTTTCAGCAACATTTACCAATAGCCTTTGTTTGTTTTTCATTTTAGATCAACTGTATATAATCCCTGCAAGTTCCTAGTCTTATTGCATAGGCATCTCAGCATCCTATATCACAAATTAATCTGATCCCAT
Organism: Potorous gilbertii; assembly: GCA_028658325.1. Taxonomy (NCBI): domain Eukaryota; kingdom Metazoa; phylum Chordata; class Mammalia; order Diprotodontia; family Potoroidae; genus Potorous; species Potorous gilbertii. Next base: position 64,021,346 of record CM053774.1, on the reverse strand, counting down.
AAACAGTTCCAGAATGACAACCATGAAGTCCTTCCTTCAATTCATCCACAATGTGATGTGAACTATTATCTACTATTCTATACTGTCTCTTGATGGATAGATGTTAGATAAATAGATAGTGGATGGATATGCACATAGACAATACAAGGTAGTTGATAGAGTACTGTTCTCAGAATCAAGAAGGTTTGTGCTTGAAATCTACCAACTAGCTGTCTGGCCATGAGTAAATCACTTAACTAAACTCTCTGTTTTTTCATCTGCAAAAAATATTGAAATATACCTATTTCTCTCTCTCTCTCTCTCTCTCTCTCTCACTCTCTCTCCCTCTCCTCTCACTCTCTCTCTCTCTCTCACACACACACACGCACTCTCTCTCTCATGTGTTGTGATATCTAAAAAAGATTATATATATACACACATATATACATACATATATATATATACATACATACATACATATATATATATATATATATATATATATATATATATATATATATATATAGTACTTTGCTAACCTTTAAAGTGCTTTGTAACTGGTTACACAAAGAAATGAGCACTGACCCTGAAGTCAAAGGACCTTTTTACAAATTACTACCCTTGATTCCTACAATCTGTGACCCTCAGACAAGATGCTTGAACTACATGATCATCAGTTCCCACAACTATATAAAACAAAGAGGTCACATTAATTGGGCTCTGAGACCCCTTCCAGGACCTGTGAGCCTGCAATTATAATTAGTAGTTATAGAGTGCTAGACTTGAATTCAAGAAGACCTGCATCCAAATTCTCCCTTAGATGATTACCAACTATATAAACCCGAATATGGCATTAGTTTTTTCATCTGTAAAATGGGGATTATATTACCTACCCCTAGAGTTGTTGGGTCAAATGAGGTCATACATGGAATGTGGTTCACAAACCTTAAAACTCTGTAATATCATCACTGTAATGTTTATTTTAAAATATGAACAGATATTCTTTTGGTTCATTAAGATTATAGACTTCCAAGATTATTTAATTTAGTATCCCAGCCCTAAAGGATACTTCATTTAAAAAGAAGGGCATATGTTCTATTTATAAAATATTTAAATAAGGGAGGTTTTTCAACAATGTTTTCACAGTAATTTTTCGAAGGTTTAATGAGCCTTACTGCCATGATACTCTCAAGTTTGAAAGTAGCCAGGGAAATGGGATTTTGTCTTGGGAATTATTAGCAGTACACAGCCCATGGTTACAATTCACACATGGGAAACAAAACCTCTAGTCTATTTTTGGATCTGTAACTGACTCATTGTGTGACTCTAGGAAAATAGATTCATCTTTTTCTATATCAGATTCATGGATACCTGCTTCCTAAGGGTGCTGCAAGTGTCTGAGTATATAACTAAAAGATTTTAGGATAAGAAGCTTTATACAATGGAGAATAAATTTTCTAACTTGATAACAGTAACTGAGAATAGTAGTCTGAAATCATTGAATAAAATATGTAACAAACATGAAATAGCCTCATAAGCAGAAGTTGAAATCTTACCATTATTAATCTTTGCTGGGATAGCCATTCAAAAATTAGGGCATTCCTCCAACTGAAAATATTTCTCTTCTTGGAAATAAGGAGTCCTGAGTATTCAAAATTAGAAGAATGAATTACTGAAATTTAAATTTCTAGTTTTCCCCCTCTGGAGCATATCAGCAGCCATAGAAAATTCTCATTGGTCTATGTCATCTAACCCAGGGTTCAGCAAACCATGGAAGTAATAGAGCTTCCTTCAAATATTCTTAGCCACTAGCCATACAAAGATAGGTAGCAGACTCACTTCGGACCTTGGGTAAAAATTTGTCAACCCTTGATTGGCAATAAGGTCTGAAGATATTACTTTCTCAGTCCAAAATGTAATGAAATTTCTGAGAGCTTTTGGCTTTTTCTTAAAATCTATCTGTGTATATGTGTGTGCTCACTGAGATTGATCTACATTGTGGATGTCAAAGCATCTCCAAGTAAATATTCAACAATCTTTAAAGTAGAAGAATTATTTTCAGGCTATAGTAGTTAATTGAAGAATAATTCAAAGCATTGCATCAACCTCATCATTATTCTAGTCCTATTTATGCAGTGAGGTTGAACAAGGTTATCCCCAGGAAGGCCCAAATCATGGCCCATTTGTAACTCAAATCTTTAGCAAAGTATATTAATTCTCCCTCTTCTATCCCCTCCCCGCCCCAGCTTCCTGCAGGGTAAGATAGATTTCCATACCCAATTGAATGTTTGTTATTCCCTCCTTAAGTCAAATCCCATGACAGTAAGGTTCACTTATTCCCTCTCACTTCTCTCCTCTTCTCCTCCCTTGTCAAAGCTCTTTCTTGCCTCTGTTATGTGAAATAATTTACTATATTCTACTCCCTTTATCTTTCTCACAGTGCATTCCTCTCCACATTTGATTTTATTTTTTAGGCATCTTCCCTTTGTATTCAGTCACCCTTTGCTCTCTTTCTATACATCTATATGTATGTATGTATGTATGTATGTATATGTGTGCATGGATGTAAGCACGTACCATATATACACATATATGCCTACATGTGTGTAATATACATATACACACATGTATATATTCCCTCTAACTACTATAATACTGAGAAAGGTACTATAAGTTATAAATATCATCTTTCCATGTAGGAATGTCAACAATTCAACTTTAATGAGTCCCTTTTGTTTCCCTCTCATGTTTATCTTTTCATGTTATTCTTGATCCTTGTATTTGAAAGCCAAATTTTCTATTCAGCTCTGGTTTTTTCATCAAGAATGCTTGGAAGTCCTCTATTACATTAAAATTTATTTTTTCCCCCTGAAGTATTATACTGAGTTTTGATGGGTAGATGATTCTTGATTTTAATTCTAGCTCCTTTGACCTCTGGAATATCATATTCCAAACCCTCTGATCCCTTAGTGTATAAGCTGCTAAATCCTGTGTTATCATGGTTGTCTTTCCAAAGTATTTGAATTATTTCTTTCTGGGTGCTTATAATAGTTTCTCCTTAACCTGGGAACTCTGAAATTTGACTACAATATTCCTAGGGCTTTTCCTTTTAGGATCTCTTTCAGGAGGTGATTGGTGGATTTTTTTCCATTTCTATTTTTACCCTTTGGTTCTAGAATATGAGGGTGGTTTTCCTTGATAATTTCTTGAAAATTAATGTCTAGGCTCTTTTCTTAATCATGACTTTCAGGTGGTCCAATAATTTTTAAATTGTCTCTCCTGGATTTATTTTCCAGGTCAGTTGTTTTCCCAATCAGATAGTTCACATTATCTTCTATTTTTTTTTCATTCTTTCAGTTTTGTTTTATAATTTCTTGATTTCTCATTAAGTCATTAGCTTCCATTTGTTCCATTCTCATTTTGAAAGAATAATTTTCTTCAATGAGCTTTTGAACGTCCTTTTTCATTTGGCTGATTCTCCTTTTTATGACATCCTTCTCATTTATTTTTTGAATTTCTTTTGCCATTTGGGTTAATCTATTTTTTGAGTTGCTATTTTCTTTAATCTTTTTTTTTGGGGGGGGGTCTCCTTTAGCAAGCTATTGACCTTTTTTTCAAGACTTTCTTGCATCAGTCTCATCTCTTCCCAACTTTTCCTCTACTTCTCTTACTTAATTTTCAAAATCCTTTCTGAGGTCTTCCATGGCTTAAGACCGTTTCATATTTTTCTTAGAAGCTTTGAATGTAGGGAACTTTATTTTGCTGTCTTCTTCCATTTGTATGCTTTGATCTTCTTCATCATAAGAAAATATTTTTTCACCAAGAAAGTATCTTTGACAGTCTTATTTTCCTCTTCTTGGTCATTTTCCCAGCCACTTGCTTGACTTTTGAGCTCTTTCTTAAGTGAAGGGTATACTGCCCCAGGTTTCAGAGGTTTAGAGCAGTTATTTTCAGAGATATCTCCAGGGACCTTTAAATTCTCAGTTCCTCCAATGTGATATGATCAAAGGAGAGGTGTTTATTCCTCTCCTGGCCTGCCCTCTTATCTGTGAGCACTTTTCTGTGCCCTGGAACTCTGTTTTCCCTCTCCACAACTGCTGCCAGCTTGACCATGCCAGTGCTGCTCTTCACTCAAGGACAATCACCCAGAACTGCAACCCAAGAGTTCCAAAATCAGCCTTTGCTGTGGCAGAGGCTTCTGTTGACCTGGGATTGGAGCCTGACCATGTTCCTCTCTCACCCAGGTGAGAGAGATTTCCTCACTGACCTTTGAAGCTGTCTTTGGCATTTGTGGGTTGGGAAATCTGGAAACCACTACAGCTGTTAGTGATTCAGTGCCCTGAGACCTACTCCAGTCTAGTCTGAGAGGGTGTGGCTAATATTGGACTGTGCTATGCTCCAAACTGGTGCAATAGATCTTTCTTGTCTGCCTTCCAGCTTGTCTTGGGCTGGAAATCTGTCTCATTCTGTTATTTTGTGGCTTCTACTGCTCTAGAATTTGTTTAGAGTCATTTTTACAGGTATTTTGAGGGGTTTGGGGGGAGAGCCTAGGCAGGTTCCTACTTCTACTCTGCCACCTTGATTCTGCACCCTCAACTCATTGCTTTCTGATCTTTGCTTCATCTTTGGTAAAGTCACAGATGGACACACATTTTCTTCTCCAAACTCTTCTCTCTCTTTCACATATACTTTATATTAACTTTGTGCATATTTCATATTGACTGAATAGTTTCTATGTTGTTGCACCTCAGCAAAATGTAAGTTCCTTGAGGGCAGATTTTTTTCATACCTTTTGGTGCCCAGTGCATAGGGAAGCATCTGACAGATAATAAGCATTTAAATACTTATCCAATAAAGATGTTTACTTTAATTACCAGGCTCTAGAAATGTTTTTTGCTCAACTAAAGGCAAAAATGACTTCCTTGTCCTTCATCTTCACATTTTTAAGCCATGTAAATAGAGATATAGAGATATATTAAAGTATGTGGCATGTGGGTGCATATGCATGTTCATGTTACATATATATATACATATTTCATGAATATATATAATATATAATGGATTGCATATGTGTGTTTATAGAAATACACATGTATGCATATATACATACAAATATGCACATCTTATGCAACTATATATAATCATATATAATTATATATTACTATATATATAGCTAACTACATATAACTACTTATGTATAACTATAATTATATAAAATATATAACTAAATATATGTGTATATACGTGTGTGGGTATATATGTATACATATATATATACAATTTCATATCACTGAGGATGAATGAAATGTGAGTGGCATTGAACTAATAGTATCAGGGTTCCTGATACTTTTTTGCCTCTACTGCTATGCTCACAGTAGGTATTTTATCAGTATATATTGTTTTACGTCATTAATACAAAAGAATGCTTGCTTTCTGATATATATGTATGTACATATGTATATTTGTGTGTATACATATATTCATGTATATACAATTCATTATTTTTGCCTCTTGCAGGTTTCATTTCATTTTTGCCTATAGCTTCTCTGTTTGGGTTATTTTTTTTTTACATAAAAAAATCTGATGACTTGACCAGTACCTGTAAGTTTTCAAACAGGCACCAGAATACATTTGTGATCATATTTCTCTTTTATGGATTATCATGCAACTGAATAGTCTCAGGCCTTTAATTAAAATGTCCTAAAATTATCTGGAGACCTTAGAAATTATGGAGCTAAATCCTTTATTTACTCTTTCTCAAATGAAAAAGTAAAATTTGACATGACTGGAGGATTGGGTCAGATTTATTCTTTCCAGTCTTCCTGATTTTTTAGTGGCAGGAAACCTGATTGTATTGGTTCCATCCCACTTACATGTCCTTCCTCCTGAACTTTGCTGTGGTCATGTGGATATTTCATTGGGATTTCCAAAGGCTTTCCCATAAAAAGTCTAAATTTTCCAGTTCTTTCTCTTCCTCAAAAATTGACCTTTGAATCCTTCACTACAGTCTAAGTTCCATGATGACAAGACTATATAAATTATGGCCTCCTCAGAGGCTAATATGTGGGTATTAGGCACAGTTTGAATTCCCTAACACAAAAGTCCAAGATAGAAAGGAGAAGTTTGCTCTTTTTCTGTTTAGTACACTACCCCTTTTGCTGAATTTAGCAATATCTTATCCCTATTGCTAATGGTACTTGTTTGGTCATAAGTGATGTTTGCTTCAAAATGTAATGTGTAAAAAAAACCAGGTTTTCCTTCCAGGGTATATATTACTTGGAGCTTATCAGTGCTAAATTGCCTGTCTTGGAGGATACTAACTGTTCAGCTCTCACAGAAATACATCAAAAGTCTTAACTCATTTTGAACAATTTTCTGCTCTAAGCAATCTTTTAGTCCCTCACTCTTCAAATTGCCTACCTCAAAATAACCTCTAATAAAAACATTAAACACTGCCAACTATTCACAGTTGTACTATTGCTCAATTCTTATGCAGAAATAGATCTTTGGCCGTTTGTCCAATTCTGAATTGCCAGCTTCATAATGAAAACCACCATTATGGAATATATTGAGACCTTAAATATATTGAATTGCTTTTTAAAACTTAAATTGCCTTCTATCGTCCTCCTCCCTCACCTTTGGTTAAAAACTGTTTTTAGTGTGAGTGTATAGATGTGTGTGTGTGTGTGTGTGTGTGTGTGTGTGTGTGTATGTATGTTACCTAATATTCATCCTGAGAGGAGCCACACTTAGGTACTCCTAACAAACTTTAAACTTGCTGGGTCCTTCAGGAAGGTGAAATTACCTTCATTTATTTTGGCACTTGTACTAACTGTGAGAATTTGTTGGTGAGGGGAAAATCATTTATCTCACACCCTGCTCTGCCCAGGCTCTGCTCCATTCCTTTGCATTTGGTGAGAACAGGAACAATATATTGCTGACAGCAAAGCTGACACTCCCCCTTCCCTCTAAGGAAAGAGAATAGAAATCTGTCTAGAGGAAGGGTATTCTCCTCATGTTCCTAGAAAATGCCCTGCCTATGTCATCTGGGATGTGAAAAACAACATGAGATCACTGTCACTCTTAAATTATTTCTTCAGTTATTTTTTCTAAATAATTAAGTTATCTGAATCTTTTGTCTAAAAGAGCAGCTGTAGTTTGTGTTTTTTTTAAGTTGAAGGATGGGTTTTCACCAATAATATTTTTGAATTCCTCTTCTAGCGAATCATATTGATGGATGGAATAAAAGAGATCTCTTTTCCTAAGTGCTTGTTTCCCAGGAATGATGAGTTAAACTTGTGCTGATTGGTCTGAAAGGGTAGAACTAGGCTTGATGTGAGAAAAATCAAAAGGGCTGAATATGGGGTCAGAAGACCTTAATTTGATCAAATACTGGGCTTCATCACCTATTGACTGTGTGATCTTTGGAAAGTTGCTTAGCTCCCCAGTTTCCTAATTTGTAAAAATAAAAGAGCTGGATGAGAAGACCCTTAAAATCCCTATTTTTAGATCTGTGGTCCTATCATCTTTTACATTAGAACTATTCAAAGAAATTGACTCCTTTAGGAGGCAGTAGGTTTTCCCCCACCCTCTAACCCCCACCCCCACCCAGATGTGTTCAAGGAAAGACAAGGTAAGTATTTCTTGGGGTTCTTTGGTACAGGAGAAAGAGAACAGACTGTGAGATCAGAGGACCTGAGTTCAACTCTCAATTCTGCCTCTTTTTTCCTATTCCATCTGGGGCAAGTCACTAAGAGTTCCTGGGTTTTGGTTTCCTCATCTGCAGAATAAGGAAGTTAAATTAGGTGCTAGGATTATAAAAATGATAGACTAAGAACTAAAAGGGACCTTAGAAATCACCAAATTCAACCCCATCACTTTAGAAATGCGGAGATGAAGAACCAACGAGCTTTAAAGCACCTCAGGGTCACATAATTGTTTATTAATGTCATTATTACAACTATTAATTACCCTTGCCATTTTGATTGTTCCATTATGATATCACATAGCTAATAAATGTCTGACGTAGAATTTGAATTTGATTATTTAGTTTAAATCCACTTTATTGACTATACCACGGTGCCCTTAGAAGAACTCTGGTTAACCTGTTACATCTCTTCCAGTTCCCATTCTACGATCCTAACTTGTAGAGGGAATATTTATTCAGGTGTGGGTTACACTTAATGGTCTCTCAGGTACTTTCCAATTCTACAACTCTGTAGTATTTCAGAAATACACGGTAGGGATAGCATGGACCTTAACCACCTGAAATACTCATCGTTGGCCCTCCACTTGTTTACATCTTATATTTCTAATTCGCCGGTAGACACTTCCACCACGTTGATCTCTAATATTAGGTTAGTCCAGAAGACAATGAGGAACCATGATGTGACTTTATACACTAAGATTTATGTAAAGAGACAGCAGAAATAGCATGATACCCCAATAAATTCTTCCTGGGTGCCTCTGGCATAAATGGAAGCTGTCCTGCCCTAATGGGTTTACCTCAACGTTTTCTGGTTTTTACCAATTTATTCCAATTGTTTAGATTGCTAAGAAGACCAGTAAGTGCTGAACTTCCTTTGCTGTTGGACCCATATATGCCCTTTAGACAGGCCTTTATCATCTTTCCTTAGTGTAACATACAATGTAAGCTTTTTGCTTTTTTAGTCTTTCACAGTTCAGGCAAACATTTACAAACTAAAGATTTTCAATAACCTCAGTGATTAGTTTACCTAAAATGTAGTAATCTAAGTGTCTTATTGGTGACTGAGCAAATGCAAACTAGAAAGCCTGTTGTTAGTATAAAACCCTAAAAAACTACAGGGTGATTTATCTAACTTTGTTCATCAATACAGGAAGAAAAGCTATGTTAAGTTAGATACTTTTAGAGATGGAAATATTTAAAATTTCAGTCCCCTTCAGTCCGTGTTTTGTAATATAATCATTTTTTATGTTTCACTGGTGACCAAAAAAAAAGGACAAAATAATAGGACCATGTCATCCTTTGCTCTTTCATTCCTAAGCTCCCACCTTTTGTGTTTAGTGTTGCAACAAATACCACTTTGGATGACTTCCATAATTCCATAATAGGCAGCTACTTCAATTATCTCAAAGTGTTATTGAGGATAAAAGTAAACACATTTCCATCTGGCTAGTTTCACTTGTAACTTGTAACTCAGGACTATTTTTAACTCTTCTTTTACACATAGCAAAACATTTTATTACTTTATTAGTTTGCTGGCTTCCAAAGCTTTTCTCAGCTATAAAAAGTTGCATTCATATTTTATAGTTCATATATGTATTCCTTCCCTGTTGTTTTTCTAATTATAGATATGCATATCTAGTTGTGTGTATATGGTTTCATACATTACATTTAAATAAATGTATTTAAAAGTAGAATTAATTAGGTTGTCAGCAAAGACTCCTTTGTGATGATCTGGTTTGAATGCATAGTGTGGAAATCATAAAGATGAAAAATGTGGAGATGTGGTCTATTAAAAATGGATTTTAAGTCCAAGAAACAAACCAAAAAAAGACTAACGTTGACTGTCTCTGCTTTGAAAAAATATTGAACATAGGCAACAGCTTCTCAGTTATTCTTAAAAGACTTAGGCTAAGAACTAAATATATTTGCCTAAACCCAAGAATGGGTAATTTCTTTTTCCAGAATTCCTTCTCTTCTCACCTCAATGATCACTCCTACAATTGTATCCATGTGGATTTGGGGAGTTATTAGAGGCAGTTGTAAGGAAGAAGGAAGTGGTTGGGGATAGAGTTTGATTTAGGAGAAGCGTATTTCAGCTCAGATTGGTGTGAATGTCAAGCCAATTTCTTTTCCCCAGGTAAAACAAAGTGCTTTGTTTACTATACTGTACTTCGTAGATACTCAATAAATATTTAATTGAAATTTTTAAAAAATATATGAAGAATTTTAACATAATTTTTAGTGCTTAAGAGTATCTATGACCTCATCAAAGTGGGTACTTCCTCCCCCTGTCAAGATTATCACACAACACTGCCTTCTCATCTTTTGTGCTTTTGTACCCTCTTGTCCACATTCTCCCATAATCCTGCCTTAAAAATCAACTAAATATACTTCCCACTAGATTTTACAGCATTTCAATGGTACCAGTTTGTTGGAGTTTTGTCTTGTTTTGTTTTGTTGATTGACTGTGGTTGAGGTTGTTGTTTTATGTCAGGGATCTCCTAGAGAGAAACTTCGTATTCCATAGCAGAGTTTCCTGAAACATGGAAAGGTTAAATGACCTGTCCAAGGTTCTATAACCAGTATGTGACAGAGGCAGGAATGAACTTTTATCTTTCTGATTCTGAGGTTAGCTCTCTGCCTACACATCATGATGTTTCTCACCGGGATTTTCATACATATCTGTGTCTCTATAAATCTATATAAATGTAGATATTGACACTCATAGGTATATGTGTCTATAATACATACATACATATGTTTACTCTCTTTACCTAAAAATGATTCAAAATATTTTTCTACCCTTTTAAACTTCCATTTCACTAAAAATTTAAAATATATCTTTCAGAGATACTATGGATATGAATGGGAATTCATTATATTTTCTTTATGATCTTCAGACAATTTGTTAGGCACTAGCATTTCAGCATCATCCAATATGAAAACATTTTTTTAAACTTCTTATATTAGGAGTGGGTGAGATAGTTCACTAATAATGAAGGGGATGCAAACTATAGCATTTAATCCTTAAGGAATTAAGCTTCTATCTGAATATACTGAGAAAAATATTACTGACACAGTTCTTTTTAATTTAATATAAAAAGGGGGGTTGATTGGAAGCTGATATGTTAAGTATTTATTACTATCTTCATAGGAACTCATAAAAGAGGAAATTAGCATAACGGTATGTTGTTGGGGCCACTTAATTATGAGGAAGAATGTCATGGAGAATAAATGAAATGCAATTCAAATTACAATCAAAAGAGCTGGGATAATAAAACTTTTACCTTAAATAATATTTTTGTCTGGTAGAAATATTCTCAGTAAATTTAACTGTATGATTGAACAGCAAGTGAAAATAATGGAAAACCATATCTCATTGGCAATATGGAAAAGATTTAAAAGAATGAATAACTAAGAGAAATTATGAAGTATCAATTATTTCTCAATGAATGAAGAAAGGAAAAAAGTGTGATGTAGCAGTTAACACTGGGGAAAATAATTAATACATATGTTAAAATTTATTATTCATTTCAGCATAATTTGGACAGAGATGTAGGTAAACTGTTTAATATCATTCATTGGTATGATATGGTAGCTAAGAAAACTAACACAGTTCTAGACTTCATTGAGAGGAATGGTTTCCAAAAAAGAGAAACTTCATTATAATCTGTCCCTCATACATCTGTCCCACATCAAGAGTACTTTATTCAGTTCTGGTGCTACACTTTAGAAAGAAATTGATAAGCTGGGAGTGCCAAGACCAAGGGCAAATAGTAGGGGCACTTGCAGCCATGCTATAGGAAAAAGTTGAAGGAAGTAGGACTTTTGAGTCGGGGGCAGAACAAGGAGACATAACATTTGGTTCCTCCTCACTAGAGGTCTAGTGAGGCCAGATGATCAGTTACTGGTGAAGATGTAAATGAGATTCCTGAATAGGTATGCATTTGATTATGCGGTCTTTGGGGCTTCTTCTTATTCTAAAATTCAGTGATTCTTAATTAAGCAAATTTTTTAATTAACATAATTAAACAATTTAAAGCATAGAATTATATGTAAGAAAATGATGATTCATTTTGAATAAACTTTTCCTTTTTTGCTCAAATATTTTTTATATGCAGGAGTAAAAATAAATAAATAAATTGGTGTGAGCCAAAATATAAAAGTTGGTGTCACCTCAGAGTGATAAATATATTAATTCAATATATGGGAAAAAGAGATCAGATGACTGAACAAGAGGAACACAACAGCTTTCACCAGAATGCCCTCCTGATTGTGATGACATTATTCTAAGAAAAGACAACCACATTGCATGTCTCTAATATCTCATTTTGGTTGGTCATGAGATAAAAGAAAGGCATCTTTCTACAAGAAAATGAAAGAGGAGAGTTGCCAGGTAAGGTGCCTCAGAGAGAAATGAGGATTGAGTCTTCATTTCTTAGCTTCAAGTAGCTAATATAAGATTGTTAACATCTGAATTTGGAGATGCAACTTAAGAAACAGTTTTTTAGGCTGAAGGTCTACAAAACATCTATACTCCTCATAAAGTATATCAGAAGATTTCTGATTGTAAGAGGACAATCTGGAAGAGTTTTAATCAGTCTTGAGAAGTAAATGCAGGATCACATTAAGCAAGGATTAATAACTATTGAAGTTTAGTGCAAAGGACTTCATTTATACCTAGGTGGTTATCACTCTTTAAATCTTTATTAATTTGAATTTTTTAATTTTAAATTTTGTATTTTTATTAATTAACTTATTTTTAGTTTTCAACATTCATTTCCACAAGATTTTAAGTTCCACAATTTCTCCCCATCTCTCCCCTGCCACCATCCCAAGATGGCATCCTGATTACCCCTTACCCCAGTCTGCCTTCCCTTCTTTCATTTGCCCACCCCATTATCGCCTTCTCCCTTACTTTCCTGTACAGTAAGATACCCAATTGAGTGTGTATGTTATTTCCTCCTTAAGCTAAATCTCATAAGAGTAAGGTTCCCTCATTCCCTCTTACCTCTCCCCTCTTTTCCTCCTTATGAAACCTTTTACTTGCCTCTTTTATGTGGAATAATTTACCCCATTCTATCTCTCACTTTCTCCTTCTCCCACTATATTCCTCTTTCACCCCTTAATATTATTTTTTAGAAATCATCCCTTCATATTCAAATCACCTACCCTAAAACTGAGAAAGGTCTCATGAGTTACAAATATCTCTCCATTTAGGAATGTAAACAATTCAACTTTAATAAGATTCTTATGATTTCTCTTTCCTGTTTACCTTTTCATTCTTCTCTTGAGTCTTGTATTTGAAAGTCAGTTTTTTTTTTCAGCTCTGGTCTTTTCATCAAGAATGCTTGAAAGTCCTCCACTTCATTAAATTTCCAATTTTTCTCCTGAAGTATTATACTCAGTTTTGCTGGGTAGGTAATTCTTGATTTTAATCCTAGTTCCTCTCATTCTACAATACCTTAATGTAGAAGCTGCCAGATCTTGTGTTATCCTGATTGTATTTCTACAATACTCAAATTGTTTCTTTCTGGCTGCTTGCAATATTTTCTCCTTGACCTGGAAACTCTAGAATTTGGCAACAATATTCCTAGGAATGTTCCTTTTGGGATCTCCTTCAAGAGATGATCAGTTGATTGGTTCATTTCTATTTTACCTTTTGGTTCTAGAATATTAGTACAGTTTTCCTTGGTAATTTCTTTTAAAATAATGTGTAGGCTCTTTTTTTTGATCATGGCTTTCAGGTAGTTAAATAATTTTAAAATTATTTCTCCTGCATCTGTTTTCCAGCTCAGTTGCTTTGCCACTAAGATATTTCATGTTGTCTTCTATTTTTTTCTATCTTTTAATTCTGTTTTATAATTTCTTGATTTCTCATGAAGTCACTGCTTTCATTTGCCCCATTCTAATTATTAAAGAATTATTTTTATCAGTGAGAATTTGAACCTTGTTTTCCATTTGGCTGATTCTGCTTTTTAAGGCATTCATTTCATTGGACTTTTGGATCTCTTTTGCCATTTGGGTTAGTCTGTTTTTAAGGTGTTATTTTCTTCACTATTTTGTGGGTCTCCTTTAGCAAGCTGTTGATTTATTTCTCATGATTTTCTTGCATCATTCTCATTTTTCTTTCCAATTTTTCCTCTACTTCTCTTATTTGATTTTCAAAATCCTTTTTGACCTGTGACCAATTCATATTTTTCTTGGAGGCTTTTGATGGAGGAGTTTGGACTTTGTTGTCTTCTTCTAGCTGTATATTTTGATCTTCTTTGTCACCAAAGTAAGATTCTACAGGTTTTTTTTCCACTGTTCTCTCATCTTCCCAGTTAATTGACTTTTTAGCCCTTTGTCAAGGTACAACTCTGCTTCCAGTGGGTATGGAGGTGAGGTGGGTGAACTGTCTCAGGCTTCAGGGGTTTTATATCTGCCGTTCTATTCCCCCACTGTCTGTGGGCTCAGAACTCTGAAAACAGCCACTACTACTGCTGCTACTGCCACTGCTGCCACTTCCCCTGCCCCAGGGTTGGGGTTGAACTCCAGCTAAACCTCATTCCTCTTTCACTCAGGTCCCACAGAGTTTTCCCACTGAACTTCTATACTCTCTTTGGCATTTGTGGATTGAAAAACTTGAAACTGCCACAGATGACAGTGAATCAGTCCCCTGGGGGACTTGTATATGTTGGTGTGACCCACTTCAGATGGCACATGATCTGCTCCCAGATTGGTGAGATATACACTTCCTCTCAACCTTCCAGGTTGTCTTGGGCTGAAGATTTGTTTCACTCTGTCATTTTGTGGGTTCTGCAGCTTTAGAATTTGTTTAGAGTCATTTTTTACAGGTATTTGAAGGATTTTGGGGGAGAGCTGAAACAAGTCCCTGCTTATAGTCTGCCATCTTTGCTCTACCTCTCAAATCACAAAATCACAGGTAAAATGTGCCAGAGGAATAAGCAGTTTCTATCAGCCATCCTTCTTCCCATGTCCAAATCTATAGAGTATATGATTGATGTCATATACCCAGGTTCTCTTTTAGAATGGTTTAAGTGCTGAATGAAACTAAAAGTTCTTATCTTGCTCCTGCTTCATGTTTGCTGCAAGATTCCAGCAAATATAATTAATTTTCAGTTATTTCATTCCATCACTTGTTAAATTATTTCCAATCATAATTATATTCAGAAATAGCTATTGGGCCTGCTATTAAGGTTCAAGGGAGGGGAAGATTGTGATGAAGAAAGAAGTAGTTATATTTGTGATTTGTATTTACTGAACAGTTACAATGTGTGAACATTTTAACAGAATATCTTATTCTTGAGCTATGGTCCTCAGAATAACACACCCAAAGAACACCAAAATATCTCAGTGAAAAGAATGTCTACATATATTTTGATTACAAAACAACAAAAAATTAAATCCTTAAAAATATCCAAATCAGTGCTGTGAAGACAATCAAGAAAGCATCCATTGCTTGTCTCATTGTTTGCATTTTGGTGCTAGGTAAATACTGCTTTTGTTTAATACTTGTATGATACAATTAAGTGATAGTTGTCTTGAGAAAAATTAGCACATATTTGCTTCACTACAAAAACATCAGAACATGTTGGTGGTTAATATTTTGTTTGTAAATGAAACCATAATATCAGATTATGGTTTCTCAAAGGAATTAATTTCTCTATAATTTTGTGGTGAAGTTAATGGCCTCCATAGTCCTCTTTGACCCATCTGCAAATCAGCAATTAGTCAGTCAAGAAATAACTAAGTGATTAAAAGAGAGAATAGTCACAATAAATAATATTTAATTTTATTACATAATATTAATTCAGTCTATTATTTTCAAAGTGAGTATTTTTCTCTTCAAACCCATAACATTTAAATAGAGCTATATATTGTAGGTAATTAGCAAACATTTGCTTAGTTGCATTAAGTATTGCATAAAAAACATGTAATCACTGACCCTTCAAAATATTGTTTATGAAAAGGTACAATGCCTAGTTAAATTTCTGAAAGTTTAAATCAGAGCACATGGTAAAACTTTGTAAAGCTAAGCTGGCATCAAATGAGTAATCTCTAGAACCACTAGACAATGTAGGATTTTGAAATTACTATGTTTTTCAAGGAGTTAAATATTTTACTTTTTCTATAATTTTATTTTTATATTAATCATCGGTTACTCATTGGTTTCATTTAAGTTGGAGGATTCCAAATCTCTCTACCAGAGTGTGATTTCACTCTTCATTTGTGAATCCCTTGTGAACAGATACTGTATTATTTATCTTTGTATTTTCCCAAGAACCCAGAATTGTAAACTATATTTAAGGGGCACCTAAAAGTTTGAAGGAAAAAAGGAAATATAAATAATATTCCTCATGTAATAGTTCACTTTGATTAGATACAATATTTTAGGTAGAGGGCAAATTTAAAAATTTAAATGTTTTGTCTGGCTCTGAAAAATGAATAAATACTCTGAAGTGAGGTTTTATTTTAAGGCTTACTCATTGGAAGTATTTGTTTGGCCAGAGGAAATTCTGTGCAGCTGCTAAGGAGCCCTCCCCCCCCAAAATGAAACTGGTGCTTTTCTCTCTGGTTAACTACCTAATTTGAAGTCCATTTGCAGCACTGATTGAACCAGAAACAGCTTTAGTGTTTTTTGGAGCTCAGTTCCCCACAGGCAGCCAGATCATGCTGAAAGGTACAATAATTCCCAGGGAAGCTTCAAGTGTAAAATACTAGACATTAAATATGCCCCTGCCTATATTATATTACATATATAAGTGTCAAAATGCACTAAAAAACTATCTATAAAAATTATTGCCATTTGAAATGGCACTAAAAATGAGGGGGATGAGACCATCCTATATATCAGAAGCAAATGTATTTGTGGGATAAAGTATCTAAGGATAAGCATATAATTTGGGTTGAAAGTAAGTAAGAGTAGCTCTGAGCATTCAATGATTGGGAAGAGATGGTATAAAATAGATATTAGGACAAAGAAAGGAATAAATTTTAGTGCTTTAGGAAAGTACTATCCAGCAGAGAAGAGGTGTCCAATTTTCTACAAAGGTGTGGTATTCACTATCATTCTTTGATTATCTTAAAGAGACACCTATTATTAGTAATCACCTTGAGTATGGGTCAAGAATTGAATGTTCATTATCTATAATAAAAATGGTATTTCACAAGGGTAAAGATTACTGGACACAATAAATACTTATTCTCTTGCTTCAACCCTAAATCTGCTTCCCTATGGTTTCACTGCATTGGTCCTAGTTCTATCTTCTGGGGCTAAATAGGCTCAATCTAATTGATCCTTTGAATAAGGAAAACAAAGAAAACTGGCTATGCAAAGATGTCTAATATCCCATTACATTTCTGGTCACTAAAGCTAAATGGTGACCAAGACTTGCTATTAGTTTCTGAGCATACAAGGTATTCTTCTGTTTACCTTTCTAGATGAGAAAAAGTGAGCACCCCATTTGTTGAATAAAGTCAATTAATAACTAAAAGAAATGTACATATAGTTATTGAGTTCTGGTGCCCTGGAGAATAGGAATAGAGAGACTTGTATTTAATTTTCAGGGAAGAAGAATTTCTTGGGGGGCAGAGCCAAGATGGTGGTGCACCTACCCATCAAAATTAAGTATAATCCTTCAGGGGTAAGGGGAGTGGACATTCAGTGAAATAGAGGACTTTCAAGCAGTTTTGAAGAGAAGACCTGAGTTGAGGAGAAAATTCGGCTTTCAGATAGAAGATTCAAGAGAAGCATAAAAAAAGTAAACAGGAAAAGAAAATCATAAGGGACTTAGTGAGGTTAAAGTGTTTACATTCCTACGTGGGAAGATGATCTTTGTAACTCATAAGACCTTTCTCACTATGAGGAATATATTAGAAGAATATATTATTCCTTCCTCATTAGAAGTTTTATATATATATATATATACATATATATGTATGTATGTATGTATACATATTTAGACAGAGGATACAGGTGTAAGTTGAATATAAAGGAGTGACGTAAAAATTAAATTAAGTATGAGAGAGAAATGTACTGGAAGAGAAAAGGAGAAGTAGAATGGGGGTAAATTAGAGGTAAGAAAAATCTTTTACAGTGGAGGGGAATAAGGGGAGACATAAAAAGAAGGGAGTCAACCATAGTCTCATAAGCATTGGCTCAATGGCTACAGGAAAGTAGGAGGAGAAGGGGATAAAAAAGGTGAGGGTGATTGATAGAAAGGAGGCATATTGGAAGAGGGGGTAGTTAGAAGCAAAATACTTTTGAGGAGAGACAAGATGAAAGGAGAGAGAGAATAGAATAAATATGGGGAGAGAGAATAGGATAGTAAGAAATACAATTAGCAAAAGTAACTGCGAAAAACTTTAAAGCAAGTTTCTCTGATAAAGGTATCACTTCTCACATACAAAGAGAACCAAGTCAAATTTATGAAAATTTGATACTGACCAAATAATTTCATTGATAAATGACCAAATGTTGTGATCACTTTTCAGATGAAGTAATCAAAACTATCTATAGTTATATGAAAAAAGGCTCTAAATTACTATTGACTGGAGAAATGCAAATTTAAACAATTCTGAGTTACTCCTTCATACCTATTAGATTGTTGATAAGGCAGAAAAAGTGAATGACAAATATTGGAGGAGATGTGGGGAAAACGAGACATTAATTCTCTGCTGGTGGAGTTGTGAACTGATTCAACCATTGTATGGAGCAATTTTATAGCCCCCAAGGTCTATAAAACCATGTATATTCTTCGATCTAGCAATACCACTACTAGGTGTGTATCCCAAAAGAGATATAAACAAAAAGGAAAAGGACCTATATATACAAAATATTTATAGTGGCTCTTTCCTAGGGTCAAAGAATTAGAAATTGAGGGGATGCCCATCAGCTGGAGAATGGCTAAACAAGTTATGTTATGTGATTATGATGAAATACTATTGTACTATTAGAAATGATGAGCAGGATGCTCTCAGAGCAACCTGAAAAGACTTGCATGGGCTAATGCAGAGTGAAATGTCCTGGGTACAAAATAACAGCAATTTTGTAACATGTTTAGCTATCAACAACTTGACTATTCTCAGCAATACAATGATCCAAGACAACTCTGAAAGACTTATGAAAAATGCTATCTATCCTCAGAGAAAGAACTGATGGTGTCTGAATACAGATTGCAGCATACTTTTTTTAACTTTAAAAATGTATACTTTCAAGGAAGGGGAAATCTGACTTTGAATCTTGACTATAACACTCCCCTGAGTCAGAGGATCTGAGTTCAAATATTGACTAAAGTTTGTTTCCTCTCTTGCCTCAGGAAGTCAATTCATCTCCCTGGACCTCAGTTCCCTCACCTAAAAATTAAGTGGTTGACCCTTATAACTCTTGTTCTATGTTCTTATAACTCTTAATCAAACTCCCTTCTTTCAGCTATACTAGGTTTCTTCTCTACATAACAACACCATTGCCCTCCCCCAATAGATTATATGGTCCAGGAAGAAAAAGATCATGTCTCATTCATTTTAATTTCCCTTCTGCCAATAAATCTGTTCAAATGAATGGAATACTTCCTCTAAGGCACTCTAAAAAATTGAAATCATAGAAAGCATACTTTAGGAAAAGTAAAATTCTTTGTAGGCCAGCAAACACAACCAAGAGTGAAAATGACACAAGTTTTTTGGGGTGAGGTGGAAATATAAGAAGAAAGTAAATCTTTGAATTCGGAATATAGAAGACCTGAGTTCACAAGGTGCCTTAGCTACATTGAATACGTAACCCTTGACAGGTCTCTTAAACTCTCAGTCTCAGTTTCCTTATCTATGAAATGAGAGCATTTGGTATGGTAACTTCTAAGGTCCCTTCCATCTTCAAATTTATTCTAAGACAGGAAATAAAATAATACAAAAGAAGAATGTCTAACTGGAAGTATTTTGAATCATGGAATCTGGACTTAAAGTAGGAAAGGAGTCATCTGGCTAAACTCTTCCTTTCACAGATAAGGAAACAGCCTCAAAGAGATTTGTCAGTTTAACATAGCTGGCAAGTGTCTAAGGCAGGATTTTTGCTCAGGTCTTTCTGACTCCAAGTCTTCAATAGGTTCTATTCACTATACCTCACTACTCCTTCAAATAAAGAGAATTGTACTCACTGACTGATAATATTATTTTATATCATGGGGTCATAAATTTAGAACTGAAAGTCCAGGGGCTCTCATTTGACAAATTAGGAAACTAATAGAAAAGTAAGATAACTTGTCACACAGGTAACAACTAGCTTACAACTATATATAGGTGAAAATAATCCTTTATTATAATTGTGTCTATCATTTTATTCCTTCATTATGTTGCTAGGTGGGATAGTGGATACAGCACTGGATCTCCAGTCAAGAAAACCTGAATTCCAATCTTTCCTCAGATACTTACTGCATCTGTGACCTTGGGCAAGTCATTTAGCTTCTATCTTCCTCAATTCCAGCAACTGTAAAGTGGGGATAACAAGAGACCTTACTTCCAAGGGTTGTTGTGAGGATCTGATGAATTCATATTTTTAAAGTACTTAGCACAGATTAAGCTAATAAATACTTGTTCCTTTTTCTCTTCTCATTAAAATTTTAATTTTAGAATATAATTTGTTGTATACAAAAAAAGCAAGGAGTTAATAGAATTTTCATTCCATTCAAATATTACCACAAATGTTGCATTATCTAAAACTAGCTCAATATGAATATATTTATCCTTCCCACATTGTAAGGCTTTCTGAAGCTCTCATACTTTTATTTTATAAATGATAAATAAATGAAAGTCAACTGAGTAAAAGCCTATTATTGTAGGGCTAAGAGTTATCCAACTGACAATAAGAGAAACTGAGACAGAGTTCTGAGCCAATGGCACCCTCTAATGTAGTAGACCTAAGATCTTCCTCATGATCTGAAATGCTCCCTTTTTGAGGGCCCCCTTTTTAATAGGGTTCAATATTCAAGAGTACCTATACCAGACATAGAATAAGTCCATTATTTGACACAATGAATAGACTACAATAAGCAAAACAGCATCAGTAGGGTCATGAGTTGGGGAAAGTAAGGAATATTTCCACTTACTAGATGGGTGGGTACCTGCTGATGTTGGACTGGAAAGAATGATCTGGAGGTATAAAAATAATTGGGGAGGGGGGGACTTTCCATGTAGTTGAGTCACCTCTCCCACACTGGGTTTGGTCACCAAAACAAGGAAAACCAAGAGTGGAGAACCTCCATCCAGCTTCCCATGATTACACAAGTGATCCTACCATATGTGGTTCACAGCTCTGGGGCTAAATATACAGAATGTATAATCATATCAAATTGAATGATGCTGACTGGAATAGAGTAGGGAGTCATCAATGAATCAACTTCCTCATTTCCCCTTTGATCCATAGAAAGTCTTCAATCATTCTTTGGTTTGCTACAATTTAAATGCATGGAAGGCAGTCCATGAGCAATGCAAAACCAATAGGGAGCATTCCCCTCACTGAGACTCAAAGGCGACATCAGAGAAAAGGGAAATAGACATAATTTATAACATATTGAGTATGCTCCATTTGATTAAACAATAACTCGTATTAAATGTAACAATGTCAGAGGTGAAACTCTCACCAAACAAGAACCACAAGGACAAGTACCTCCTAGCAAAACATGTGGTAGAAGATATGAAAATTGGGGGACCACAGAGCATTGTTCAAGTGCAGCAACAGAAGCATTGTTTGCCCCACATACAGGTTCTAGAAATCTTTATGAAAATATTTTGACAAGCAGCCACTCTATTATGGTGATGAGAGGCAACATGCCTGAAGATAATACAAACAGATATAGAAATTTAAAGTATAAGGAGTAGAGGAAAATAAGGAACAGACTGAGTTTCATGAACAAAGGAATTTTCAGTATTACCAGTCATTGCTGTCAGTGGTGAAGCAAAAGTCAAAGCAGGAGACTGAAAAAGAGGATTTGAAGTTCCAGTCATTACAGGTTCAAGAATAGGTAGATTAGGAACCATTTGTGGAGCTGATAACGATGATGTGTCCCATTTCATACAGTTGTTCACTCTTTGAAACACCCTCTGATGTCTTCTGTGGTTCTCTGGAGAGCTCTCCTCTTAGGAATGCTAGAATAAGTGGGGCTCCAGAGTAGCCTCTAGGGGACTTGCCTCTCCAGTTCAAGTCATGTACAGATCCCCTTCTCTTTTAAATACCCAGGACAAAATAGGTCTTAATACAATTCTAATTTGCCAAGACAATAACCAAGTAAGATAGTGAGAGCCAACTAAACCTTAATAGCATTAATATGAACATCCACTAGATCAGAGAATTTCCATTTTTAGGTTGGCAAATTAAAATAACAATTGAAAAATTAAAAATTCTGAACCCAGATTTTTATACTTGGCATATATAATTACCTAACTTTGTTACAGATATTTATTAAAAACCAACTGAAAAATTTTTACTCTAGCTATTTCCTTTCTAGCTACTTTCTTTTAGATATATATCCCTCCCCTAAGAGGGTGAGATTCTGGTAGGAAACTATTAACAAAACACCCCTACCTTTTTTTTTAAATGATGACCACTGATACATAACAAAATTTATTTAAAATTTGCCAAAATAATTTCAATGATAGGATGGGATATATAAATATATAAAAAGTCAGTTTTAAGCCAAAGCAAATCAAAGACGCTGTTTACAATAAAACATGTTTGTCTTTCAAGGCATTTTCAATATACAGGTGATAATGAAAACCCGAATAAAAGTGTCTTTTTCCATTGAGATAATTCAAGATATTCTAACACAAAAACCGAAGATGTTTCTGTTTTAGGCTTAATTAACAGAACAACAATTTGGTCCCATAAAGTGTTCCATCAATACCCAATTATCCTCACATTAATTTTAGGAATAACTAAAATTTTAGACTAAATAACAAATCTTTTTTCTAGTATTAATCCATAAAACTTCTGAAAATGTTAATTATTGCTTCATGAGAGCCTGAATTCAAAAATGAGTCTGTGTCTCTCTTAGTTTTATTAGGTAGATGTTTCCAACAATTTTTACATGTAAAATTCTTGCTCCAATTTTGAAAATTATGTCCCATCTCCTACTAATCAAATTATCATGATGAAAGAATGTTATAGGGTGATTTTTTTATAAACTAAATAACCCACTAGTTGTAAGACTTTATGACCTCTATTATTTGTGATTCAAATGACTACACTTGCCCTTTTCAATGGAATTTGCTATGTAAAAAGAAAGGCAGGGACATAGCAATATTTGTTCTGTTTGATTTCAGTTATGAGACAATTGTATGACAGGATGTCATAACCAGGTTCAGAATTAACCAGGTTGGAAAATTTCTTATTTGCCAAGATGGGGATAGGTGAAGAGAATCCTGCCTTCATCTTTGCAAGGTTGTTCTCTCAACTTTCCCAGACAGATATCCACCTTTGAGTCCTCAGACTGCAGGGACATATGTCATTTCCCTTGAATAATGAACCAGCAACCTTATGCAGGATCAGGCACTTATACCTGGATTCAAGACTTAGAATAGCAGCAAATTGAAGAGCCAAGAGACTCTTCCTGAGAGAGTAAAATTTCACTAATTACAGCTCAAGGCTAAATAGTTGTTAGTATTCTCATATATTAGCCTCAAAATGTCATCTAGATTTTTTCTTAACTTTTCACAAATTGCATCTCTTTTCCATTATCATTCCCTGCTTTGTCTGCAAAAAATAAAAAATTAATGCCAAAGGGAGAATATCAGGTCATTTTTAGAATACAGTGAGATAAGACCCCCTTCAGAATCCATGTAAACAAATAGGTCATATCTGGGCAGTTTTCTTGGTGAAATGTTATAAGTGAACTATAGCTTTAGAACTAGATCATAGTTCAGTCTTGATCAAGGACTGACTTGGGCATAATAATAACCTTTTTCTGTAAGTGCTCAAAGAATAGTACCAGTTATTAGATGATCACCAGTGGGCGTGACTTGACAGGCCAACTGATTAAAAGCTACACAATATAGATGAGTGGCTATAATGCAAATTGCCAGTGGGGTTTTATCTGGAGTAATCCACTCTTGATTAAATCTATTATCCCTTGCTTACCACACTGAACCCTCCCTTATGAACTAAAAAAAATTCTATCTGGGGAGGAGTAGCTGGTTTACTGATTGATCCCAGTCACCTGGACCCAAGAGACCTGATTAGCATTGTACTGCTGTTCCCAGTTTTTCACCACAAGTTCATACATGGTGAATAGTTGACTCAAAATAATAGTGTTAAAAGATACAATTACATGAATTTCCAAATGATCCCAAATGGCACCCAAATATTATTCAAAAAGTTTCCTTTTTTTTCATTTTGGGTGAGAGAGGACCTATCAAATGCTAGTGCTGCTGAGTTTCACAATACCCTGTCAGTAATGCTACTCCCAGGGAACCTCATAGACAAGAATCTCCTAATGCTTTTTCTTCCAACAGTAAGTTATTTATGGTTATTATTTATTTTCTTGTTTTCATATATATATATATATCACAATAATCATATAACGGATATATTTATAGGAAGAAACTTGCTTTAAATATTTCTCACAGCCTTTATGTATTTAAACATCACTCAAACTTATCAATTCATAGAAAGTTATTTGTGATCATTTCCCCTGGCATTTTCATGCTAATCACAGTAGTTTATATAATACTCACAAGCCAGACTTACATGTTGTAAAAGTTGCTTAAGCTCTGTTTTTAGTAATACTTTAAAATGTTTAGTCTGTAATGTCACAATTTGGTTAACATTTCATGCCAATGGGAAAAAGTACCTATAAATCAAATAACATTTTCTTCAATTGTATTCCTATGAAATATGAACATTACAGTCCTCATCCTTTACACAAGCTAGGCAGTGTTTTGAGCCCTTCACAACTATGTGTTTCTCCAAACAACCCTGGGAGATAGGTATAAATATTTATTATTCCTTTTGTATATACAAGGACTGATTAGATTCTCTAATAGACTACCATTACAATATTTTCCACCCAATCAATTTTGATTTATTATGACTAGTGGCAATAACTAAACTTCATTAGGCACAAGGTTCCATTATTTTTAGATGGCTTATATTTAAAAAAAAAAAAAAGAAATTCATGGTGACACTTCCAACTTCCTTTAACTTCTTCTTTGTTTCCTGAGTTAACCAAAGAGCAAAGCCAATTCAATTAAATTTTCTAAATTACCAATCCTTTAGCAGTAACTATTCAAACCAGAGCAAAGAGATAACCCTTTGTCTATCAATCAACGTATTTTATAAAACATATTTTGGAGTCATATTGACTGGAGAAAGAAGACAACACAGCAACTATCAAAGGGGCATTGCTTAAAAATATTCCTAAATCTTTTCTATTTCAGTAGCATTAAGACCCTCTCTGAAATCTCCCTTTCACAATTCCAACACTCTTACTTTCTTTTTTTTGGTTTCTCTCCTTTTTATTTTTTCCAAATTTATTAGTTTATTTGCTTTCAACAATTACTTCCATAAGTTCCAAATTTTCTCCTCCTCTCTCACCTTTCCCTCCCCAAGACAACATGCTATCCTATACAGGCTCTACAAATACGTTCCTACTAAACACACCTTCACATCAGTCATGTTGCACAGAAGAATTAAAACAAATGCATGGGATAAACCACAAGAAAAACAAAACAAAACATAACAAAAGAAAATAGTCTGTTTCGTTCTGCATTCCGACTCTACAATTCTTTCTCTGTATGTGGATGGCACTTTGCATCATGAGTCCCTTGGAAATGTTTTAAATCCTTGCATTGCTGTCAAGGGCTAAGTCTAACAACACTGTGACTGTTACTGTGCATAATGTTCTCCTGGTTCTGCTCACTTCACACAGCATCAGTTCATATGTCTTTCCAGGTTTTTCTGAAGTCCACCTGTTCATCATTTCTTACGGCACAATAGTATCCCATTAAATTCATTCAAACCCTGAATTTGCATTGTCACTGCAGGCTCCAACTTGCTTTGCCCATCTACTCATCCTTAACTTTTTCATTTCCTTATACAACACTACTATTTCTTTTTCTACTTGCTTAATTCCTCTAGCAAACTCTGTTTTGGTTCTTTAGCTTTTATGAGCACACATTATATTGACTTGTTTAAGGCTTCTAAGGCAATTAGGATTAGTTACAATCACATAGTTTTTATAAATGATAGGCAAATAAACTCAAAAACAACTGTCTAAGCACAAGTTTCCCATTTTAGGGTGACAGATTTTATCAATCAGGATGACGTTAAGGAAGAAATCATGTCTCCTCAAAGTTAACCTTTTTTTTTTATGCTAGAATGGCATTCATCCAGCTATTTTAGGCAATGCCCAATAGGAGTAGTTAAACCCCAACTATGGCCCAGGAATGTTACAGATATTGGTGCCCTACAAGGTTCTCTGCTATTCTCACAATAGGAAGTTACTATTATTACCGTCTTCCTTATTATTCATTCTTAATGAAACATTGAA
Source organism: Potorous gilbertii (assembly GCA_028658325.1). Lineage (NCBI taxonomy): Eukaryota > Metazoa > Chordata > Mammalia > Diprotodontia > Potoroidae > Potorous > Potorous gilbertii. Next base: position 63,995,120 of record CM053774.1, on the reverse strand, counting down.
CACTTTTATCAACGGTAACTTCCATTTTGGTGCTTGTTAACTGTGAATGATCATGATTTCTAATTTCCTCTTTCTTTTATAGTTTTCATACTTTCCAAAGCTATAGTTTCCCTGTTAGGAAGTTTTATGTTTGCTTCTAATCAAAAGAAGAGTTAATTTCAGAATAGTTATAAATGAACATTTGACCTTGAATTCACCTAAATGAAATATAACTCAATTTTTTTTGAAAATTGAAATTACTAAGATTTCAAATTTCACAGCCCCATATAATCAATATGCTCCCATTTTAATATGTATTTGACAATTATTTGAATTATTTGAAGAGTAACAATTTCTTGATTTTAAATTTCTATTTTTATTTAAAATAGTTTTTGCCATCATATATAGTTAACAGGAATTGCACTACTTAAAACTATCTGGTAGAGATTGTACTTTTCTGAAGGGTTCAGGGTATAACTTTTTCCCTATTTCCCTTCAAATCACTCAAAATTAAGTCCATTTTTTAATCCAACCTATTGTAAAGTATCATTTGGTAGAGATTCCATATTACTGTTTTGTGAAGCTGCAAACTTTCACTGATAAGAATTTCTTTTCTATTGTAAGTTTACTTATTTCATCCTATAAAATGTTTATTTGTCCTGAAATAATTTGCAAGTTCTGCTTTGCCATCTCAAAATTTCAGTATTTTATGCCTTTATAAGTCATATGTTCACTTTAATTTGATCTTTTGTAATCTGAACACCCTTTATGATCTATGACTATGATCACGTATGGTTTTTCGTGGTTTTCAGACTGGCCACCCTTACTTTCAAAGTTGTTATCACCGTCAGCTGCTCAAAATGGCTTTGGTGTGGCTGTAATCAGCACTAATACCATGAAAGTTACTCATGTTTCCTCTCCTATTAATTTCCTATTCTCTCTTATTAATTTCTCTCCTATTAAAGGGGTACAGGGCTCCACTGCTAGTCCCCACTCTCTGCAACTGGAATCACAGTGCTCTGCTCCTCTTGTCACAGGTGCTGCTACCAGCCACATTGCCCTTTCTCCATTTCCTTTTTAAATTATTCCTCATATTTTTAGGGATTGAGAAATAGGGGTCCCTGTCTTGAACAGTTATATAGTTCAATCCCCTTCAGCCTTTATGAGAGACTTCTGGAGATTGTCACAGTCTTGGTATCCAGGTTCATAAGACTAAGAGATCCTCAAGGAGGCCCTACCTGGTGGTACCTCTGTTGGGTGTTCACTTATTTATTCCTATATCTAATTTTTATACACGTATTCTTGTTTAATTTTGTCTTCAATGGTTCTTTCCCTAAGTTACAAAGTCTTATTTATACAATTTGAACTTATTTTGCTAACCAATTGATTTCAACAAAGGTTTACTGTGTTTTAATTTAATTTCATTAATTTCATTTAATTTTTAATTTCATTTAATTTTAATTAATTAATTTAAATTTATATACAAATTAAATTTAAATTTTTATATATTTATTAAATTTTAATTAATTTTAATTAATTAATTTAATTTACTGTGTTTTAATTAATTTTAATTTAATTAAATAATTGACTTAAACTTCAATACTATCATTAAGCTTCACTTACCTTCAATTGCTTCCTGATTTCAAAACAAGCTTTCGTTTTCTGGGAGCACCTTGGGAATCACCTTCACTCTGGAATCTCTAATTAGGCCTTGTTTGGTGCTCTCAGGTTGGTTGTTTAAAAGCAGTAAACAACACAGGGCAAATGAACTCCAATTCTATCCACTTTTATTCTTTTCTAAAGATGGTCTAAAATCTCCTTATTCTGTCTTCCAATAATAAAAATTCCTTCCCATCACAAACTTAAGTACACCTTTATTCTAACTAAAATTAAAACCAATTTCACAGATTGATACCCCCAAATTTCAGAATTAGAGATTGTCTAGCTGAAATTTCTTCAGTCTCAGCAATGTGTTTCCTTTTTAATTCTGAGTTGTGAAATTATTTAAGCTCATGAGATTTTTTTAAAAATCTAATTTCTCTATACCATCCCCTAAGTTTTTTTTTATTTTAACACTTTTCTGAATTCCTATTTCACTGAATCTATTCTGAATATATCTCATGAATATTAAGACAGTTTTTAAAATGTGAATTTCAGCTTTAAATCAATCCTTCATTATTTTAAAGGTCCTCTTTAAGGAATAAATGATCTATGAATTTTGTTGTTTTTACTAAATTCTACTGAGTTTGGTAGTACATTATAAACTCATCAAAATATTTTATAAAGACATCCAAATTATAATTTAGAAATGAAACAAATTTGGTTATTTCTTTTTCAAAAATTTAGTTTCTGATCATTTTTTGTTTTTTAGTTTTCAGTTAATTTCTGTATCTCTCCTTGATTTCATCAATCTCCAACATAACCAGTGTTTGAAATGGTGAAAAAGAGAGATTTGTTCTCTTTTAAGCGTTTTTCAACAAAGGCTTTCTTTTGGTTTATCAGGACAAAAAAAAAGGCACGGTTAAACACCTGTTAGCTATAGGTTGGCACAAAGAGCACAGATAAAACAGACACATATTTCCAATTCTCTTACAGATTTTTCTGATTGTATAAGTTTCCTTTTTATCTGAAATAGATAACCTACTATTCCTAAACTTAGTTTTACCATTTACAGAATGGACATAAATAGAATATATAACAAGACACAACATTAACTCAAGCCTGAACTTCTTTTTCTCTAGATTTTGAAATCAAGATCTTACCTGTCTCCTCTATTAATTATAGAACTTATGATTGTCTTGTGGTTAAGGTTCTGCTGTCAACCTAAAATAATTCTTGCTTCCTGGTTATGTTAATGTTTTTAGAATTCTATCAATAAAACTTGTAATTTAGTAACAATACAAATTGCCAGTTAAGTTCACCCATTTAAAGTGCACTTTGTCTTAAGAACCAAGTCCTTAAAAGATAGAAGTCCCTAATAGATAGAAGAGCTAGTTCAAATTCCATTCCTCTAGACTTTAGCCAAAGTATAACCACAAGAAGAAAAACTGAGAATGATAAAGGATATAGTAATATCAATAATTCATTTATTCTGAGCCGATTTGGGAGGTTATTCAATAAAATTCCATAATTTTCTAAGTAATCAAAAGTTCTATGCTTCGACCAAAAGGATCCCTTTGCAGGCTCAAACCAACTTTTAAGCAGCTTAATAACTCTCTTTATTCATCCCCAGTCCCCTGTACTTGGAGTTCACCCTTTTCGCAGATTGTATTCTCCTCTTATGCCCAAACCCAGCTCTCCTGCAGGAGTCACTGAGCAGGAGTGGCACTCTTTGGAGTGCCCTTGAGAGAATTGGACTAGATTCCCAAGGTACAAACTATTCCTTCTGAGAAGTTGCCCCACTGAAAGTGCTTAGAAATTATCTCCCTTACATATCCCCCACTGGACAGGGAGTTCGCCTTTTTCCCAGACTATCAAAATAAAATAAGGGAGATAATTTCTCATTAGTCTGAGTTCTGTCTATATGAATGTCTCTCCTACAACTAACACTGTAATATTCAGGGATAAGTTTTGCCATTTTCTCCAATACTTCTAATTCTTAATTTCTGGGCCTAACCTCTAGGGTACTAATAATGAGTTCAGGATACAGAATACCCCCAAAATTTTGGGGTGCCGCCTGAATTGATGGAGTAAAAACTGTCCTAGACAGTCACCAAGTTGAAGAAAGGTTGGAGTAACTTACCCAAGCAGGACTGCTCCCCATGAGGCAGAGCCCCAAAGGGCTCTACTCCAAGTGGGAGGCAGAGCTTAGCAGGCACAGCTTCCTTATGGGGGGGGGGGGGGGCAGAACAATTGCCCAGGTTGAAGGCTTGATTTAAATACAATTTTGTGGGATAGGGGGAAGGGGAACAGGAGAGGGAGGAGGGAATATTTTGGATATCACGTAGTCTAGGGGTGACTTTGTCATACAGATAAGCAAGGAGACATAGGAAAGGGGGAAAGGGAGGACTGCTCCAGAGTTCATACAGATAAGCAAAGGGAACAGGAAAGGGGAGAAGAGTTGTTCTGGAATGTCAGGTAAGGGGTGTTTGTGAAAGCACACAACCAAGTCCACAGTGGGAAACCTTAGTGCATAATCTTCTTTCATCACTTTTTCTGGTTGGTCTTGTCCTGTATCTTATCTCATATCTCACATCCTGTATCCTGCTTGCTCCATCTGCCTCCAGCACTCCTTTCTACCTCATCACTAAGACAGATCAACTATGGCCCAAAGGGACTTAGTAAGGGAACATTCAGCAAAATTTATACCTACTTTCCTTTAAAACTTTCTGAAAATTTAGCTCAAACTGACTTAATCCTAAGCAAATATAAGTAAAAATAAGCTTTTTCCTTTCCTCATATCTGTGAAACTAAAATTAGCTTTCTTCTCAGATTAAAAGAGAGTGAATTTGCTCCCAGGGTAGTCAGAGCTGTGGTAGCTTACTGTTGAGGTCGTGAATCTCTCCCTTAAGGCCCCAAATGTTCTCCCTCAACCAACTTGAGAGATTTCTCTACTGATGACAATAATTTTTTTAATTACTCCTTGTTAAAAGAATTTAAAGACAAAAAAATCTGTTCTAACTCTGCCAACAGGAATTTTTAAAATTAGCTAGGTGGCTAGTTGACTGAATACAAGGAACTAGTAATTCCACCACTGAATCTCCCTAGTCTTAACAAAATTAAAGTAAGAAAAACAAAGGAAAAAAGACACAGTAGGCTATATTTAAAAAGTTAAAATTAAGACCATATAATTTTATAAGAAATAAAATTTGAATGCTCCGCAGCCTACAAATTTATACAGATTACTTACAAATTCAAACAGTTCTTCTTAGACCAATCAGGGCACTTCTTTTTTTAAAAAAATGAATTTAGGGATGATAAATGTTGGAGAAGATATGGGAGAGTTGGAACACTAACTCATCATTGGTGGAGCTGTGAGCTGATCCAGCCATTCTGGGGGGCAATTTGGGACTATGCCCGAGGGGCTACAAAAATGTGCATACCCTTTGACCCAGCAATATCTCTTCTAGGAGTATCCCCATTAGGTCATAAAAATGGGAAAGGGTCCCATATGTGCCAAAATATTTATAGCAGCTCTCTTTGTGGTGGCCAAAAACTGGAAATCAAGGGGATGCCCATCAAATGGGGAATGACTGAATAAATTGTGATATATGAATATAATGGAATACTATTGTGCTATAAAAATTGATGAACAGGAAGACTTCAGAGAGACCTGGAAAAACTTACATGAACTGATGCTGAGTAAAAGGAGCAGAACCAGGAGAACTTTATATGCAGCAACAACCACAGTGCATGAGGATTTTTTCTGGTAGACTTAGAACTTCATGGCCAATGGTCTCTTAAAGCAAAATACATTCCACATCCAGAGAAAGAGCTATGGAATTTGATCACAGAATGTAGCAGATCATTTTCTTTTGTATTACATTTTGGTTTGTTTTATGACTTCTCCCATTCATTTTAATTCTTCTATGCCACATGACTAAGGTGAAAATATGTTTAATAAGAATATATATGTAGAGCCTATATAAAATTGTATGCCAATTCAGGGAGGGAAGGGGAAAGGAGAGGGAGGTAGGGAGGGGGAAAAAATTCTAAGTTATATGGAAGTGATTGTAGAACACTCAAAACAAATAAAATAATAAAAAAAGGGAAAAAACAAAAAAATGAATTTAGGATGAATCAAGGCAGAATTGCTAATCTTGAAGAGATTTACCTCAGACCCAGAGAATTTTGGTACAGAGAGGGGAATCTAATCTCCCAGGACTAGTGTCCATGGGGGAACCATCGGTGAAAATTTCACCCATATTTGATTCCTTTTTAGGTCTCTTGCAGGTGATGGTCAAAAGACTTTGGGGTTCATATATCACTGTCCCATCTTGCAATGGTAGTGCATAAATGGCTAGCCTTGGAGGCAGGAAGACTTGAAGATACATTCTGCCTCTAACATATACTTGTAATATGATTCCCATAAAGTAAAAAAAGTCTAAGACTAAGATGGAAAGGGAGTGCCAAGCTCTATCTGTGAAAGGAAATTCAGTCTACTACTAAAATCCCATATCTACAACAAAAAGGGGGAAAAAAAAACATAGTTAAAATGTTACAAGTGTAGAGGCATGACACTAGCTGCCATCTCTAAATGATGAAATAGAGAAAGACAAAGAACTGGAGCTTGTGATGGGGGATCAGGAGGGAGGGGACTTCTAATAGGATTCTTTTCTAACTTTACCTAAAAACTAAAAAATGAATCATAGTATTTGCAAGAAAAATGAATGCATTCAAGATCCATTTCACTGATGAAAGCCCATGATGAATATTTTCATTTTCAGTAGACCATTTCCTGTAGCTCTATAGTGATTCAGAAATGCCTTTCCCATTGTTTCAGAAGTAAGATTCTCACTGAGACATCAAGTTCATACTATCTTTAAAACACTAACATGAAAAAGACCCTTGGAAAATATGTAATAATTACAGCTCTTCCATTAATACAAATGCTTCAACATCTATTCTGAATGCAATCAAAGGTTAATTCAATATCTAGGCTAATAAATGCCCCTATAAAAAAAAATAAAGTCCTCTTTTAATAAAATTTTTTTAAAAATCAAACTGGACAAGGAAGACCCTCAGGGTTCCTGGGTGAAAGAGAAACAGTTACCATTTTTATTCAAAGGGACCATCCCTTGAGTATCTTCTTGGCATATCTTACTCAAAGTGAGATTCTGATAAGACTTTAGCCTAAAATGGTCAAGGTCCCACACTGCATCCTGAGTCATCCCCAGTCATCCTGATCAATATCAGCCACTGGACCCAGATGGTTCAGGAGGAAAAAGTGAGGTTGGTAACCTTGCACAGCCCTCCTTCACTCAAATCCAAGTCAACCGTAGGTCATGTCATCATCTGGATGTCACAGTCCTTTTCAAGAACAAAGGACAAACACAACAACAGCAACAATATCCAGGCTTCATTATAGAATTGCATATGTTTCTTAGACTTAGTAGAATTTCATGGCATTATTAAAGGAAATGTGAATAATACATGACATGAAAGAAATTTAAAAGGACAAGAACAGCTTCCCTACTTGCCTCAGGATGGGATTGTTTCATAGATGCATGGTTTTCAACTTAACCCACCCCCCCAAAAAACAAGCCTATTAAGCCCGGAAACCTGAAAAACAAAATGAGCTTTGGAAAAGTGTTTGTTTCTGTAAAATATGATTGAATTTTTTTTCCAAAGAAATTATATAAAGACAAATTATAATTCATACTGATGGCTAATGTCAGAGACAAAAACTGCTCATGGAGAGAGCAGTGAGGGGAGCAGGGTCAACTGCTGGAAAATCAGCCTGTCCATTACTTTTCTTTGTTCTGAAAATGTCTCTTCTTGCATATCAAAAACAACTATCAGGTCAGATCTAATTCTCAAAGGATTAGGATGAGGGCCATAAACCCATGTTATCATTGATATCTTGGGTTGGAATCTTCAAATTCCTACTTTTGTCACTTCTCCTAGCAATTGAAAACTCCTTTATAATGTTGATGTACACAAAAGGGGAGGGGATTAAGAATATTCCATTATTACAGAATAAAGTGAATGGAAATGTAAGCAAGGGATGGGATTTAGTGAACCCTGGAATGCTGGCCAGTGGGGATTCAAGGATAAATTCACTCTTGGCCAGATAAAATTCTTGATTATTTCTAACAGTTACCATCCTATCCCCTTCTTCTTCATGGTTCTAGAATAGAAGCTGGAATTGTAAGCAAAATTTGTTTATATATTTTACCCTTTTTGGTAGGAACAATATTCTAAATCCCTGTCCCAGAAGCATTAAGTAAATTTTTCCCTAATTTCCCTAAAAAAAAGAAATTGTCCTTGATATTTAATTTGGTCATAGGATTATACTCAAGCTATTAATGAAGCTTCTCATGTCCTGAGTCCAAAATCAGCTAGACATGAAGCCTATAGTTCTCTCAAGTTTTGGATCCTAGACCAGATGCAAGACCAACAGTGGCACAAGAAGCTGTGCTCAACTATATCCTCAGTGAACATCCCTCCCCTGTGCTGAATGGTTTCTTCCAATTGTGGCTAAATAAGCACATTTTTAAAAAAATTAATTGTTAAATGGACTATGATTTGTCTCATTTTGTTCCATTTCCAAAATGTGAGGTATCCAAATGGGCTGTTTAACCCTGATTTATCAGACTCCATAATACAGAATTTCTTTTCAATGAGCTATTAAGACATAATTTAACAAAGTCATATCCATTTATAAGGATAGAGCATTCAGAAATATATATCAAATATTCAAACTGTTCTGAATAAACATTTATTGCAATTCTTATAGGCTTTTTTTTTTTAACTGTAGTAATATAGCCAATGTCTATTTGGGGAATTGTCATGACCCTAGGTTCTCAAAGCCCATGTCAAGATCACCTAAGATTTGGAAGGTCCAAATAGTCTATAATGATAGAATAGAAACATGGTGGTGCCCCAGGTGAGTAGAGTTATCACTGAAAAGTTGACCATGAGGTATTTGATTTTTATGACCACAAAATCCATCTCAATTCAATAGTTATTCATTAATTCTTACTGCATTCAAGACATCGGGAGTCAAGTTTGTATTAAGCAACTACTATGGCAACAGATAAATAACTACACAACACAAAGTAATCAATTTCAGAAGAGAGTGCTAAAAGTAGGGAGAAATAAAAAAGGCCCTGAGAAGAACAAAGCACTTAAATTAATTCTTAAAGGAAGATAGGCCCAAGGCACAGGTTCAGAGACAGAAGATGAAATCTTATATACAAGAATGAGCAAACAGGTAGTTGACTTAAGCATTTGAAATGTGGGGAATAATCTGAAATCAGTTTAGAAAGAAGAGCTATAATCAAACTATGAAGGGCTTAAATTATCAGAGTAATTTGTATTTTTAACTTGAATCAACAGGGAGTCATGGAAGGTTTTCCAGTAAAGTATTGATGTGGCCAGATCTGTATTTTAAGACTATCAGTTAGGCAGCTATATGGAATTTGTGCTACAGAAAAGAGAGACTCCAGTCAGGAGAATTAGTTAAGAGATTAATGAAAGAATCTAGGCAAAAGTGGATGAGGGCTTGAGCTGCAATGGTGGCGATGTGAATAAACAGCAGAGACAGTTATAAAAGATATTGTAGAGGTGAAAGCACCCAGGAGAAGACAGTGGTCAACAGTGTCAAATACTTTGTGAAATACAAGAAGAAAAAGACTGTGAAAAGCCTCTTAGATTAATAACTTAAAGGAGTAATGGTAACTTTGAAGAGAATAGTTTTACTTGAGTAGAAGAGTCGGAAGTCAAATTACAAGAAAGGTTTTAACCATCCTTATCTCCCTTCCATGAGGAAATAAGGTTTGAATCAGTGCTTCAGAAATTAATCAAAGCTTAGTTTCCTGAACTAATATGATCATCAGCCATACATGACAATCACCCCACATTAGACCTCATCATCACTCCTAAATCTTGAACTCATTAATCCCCACTATTAACATAATTTCCTAGTCTTATCCATTTTCCTCTGCTTTAATCTCTCACACCTGTTCTCCATCATGATATTTGGTCCTTCTGTGTCTCCAAATCTATCAATCATTTCTGTTGTGTCATCTTTCCTACTCCATCCTGACCCTATCATCAAACACTTTAATAAGGCCTTCCTTCCCAAACTCTTTAATCCCATGACCTTATAGCAATTCTACCCTACTAATCCTCAACCCTCAGTAGCTCCTACTATCTACCTCTTCCACTCATACTTCAAAGTTAACAAATGCTGCTGAAGAAAATCACAAAACTGGACTGTTTCCACCTATACTATCTCCACCACCAGGTTTTTTCAACTGCATGGTTATGTTCTTATAAATCTCTTACTGACTCTCACACTCATTGTAATATCTTTTCTTCTAATCCTAAATTTCCAAGTCTGCTCTATCATTCAAAGTAGATATTGTTCCATTGTGTCTGACCATAGCAATGCCAGGCCCTTCTATCTTCAACTATCTCCTGAAATTTGTCCAAGTTCATGTTTATTGCTTCCCTGATACTATATTTCCATCTCAACCTCTGCCATTCCCTTTTCCTTTTACCTTGAATCCCAACATCAAGGTCTTTCTCAATGAATTTTTTCTCATTATATGGTCCAAGTATTTGAGTTTCACTATTTGACTTTCCAATAAGTAGCCTGAATTAGTTTCTTTAAGTATTAGCTTATTTGATCTCTTTGCTGTCCAAGAGATTCTCAAAAATCTTCTCCAGCACTACAATTCAAAAGCATTGATTCTGTAGTGCCCAGATTTCTTTATAGTTCAACTCTCACAGCCACACATTACTACTGGAAAAACCATACCTTTGACTATATGGAACTTTGTCAGGAAGGCGATGTCTTTTGTTTTTTTAATATGCTGTCCAGCTTTGCCATAGCACATAACTATTCTTATTTTACTGAGATTGAGACTATTCAATATAAACTCTCTCACTTCACTTCCTTCACTATCTAAACATGTCACTCATCTCCTGTTTTCTTCTACTGTCTAAGGAAGCAATCCTCCCAAGCATACCCTCAAACCTATCTCCTCTTTTACCATTCCATAGGAATTCTTCTTCTCATATATCAGCTTACAAAAATGTGCCAGAAATCAAAATAGCTTTCCTCAACATTTAACCACTCTTCTCCTTTATTTTCTTTCTGTTGCCTTCTATCTCTATAATCTGGTACAGTGGTTACATCTGAGGTCAAATGCTGCCTTCAAAAATTCATTAACTATGTGGCTAAGCCACTTAACTTTCCTCAGTCTTGGTTTCCTCATCTATAAAATGGAGATTAAAAAGTAGTACCTGTTTCATAGGATTGCCATAAGAACAAAATGAGACAATTTATGTAAAATACTTTGCAAACCTTAAGACACCCTACAAATGTTAGCAACAATAATATTATTATATTATCATCTATTTGAGGAAAACATTGCCTTCTCCCATCTTTATATTAAAATCACTCCCTTCAAACTTAATCTCAGGGACTACCTTTCTCTAGAAAGTATTCTGGTTCCTTCCAACTCAAAAGAAAGAAATCTTTCTCCCATTGAATTTCTTTTGAGTAATTTATCTGGAATAATCTTTCAGACTTAACATATTCCCACATTTGGTTAATTTTATACATTCTTTTCCACACATTAGATTAGAAGGTCCTTAAGAGCAGAGTAGGTGGCATGTCTCTCTGTGATCTTTAATGCCTTCCACAGTATCTGTACATGGTAGACACGGAATGTTAATTACATGAATTAATTTATTTTACATAGGGTTATTGAACTTACTTCTCTGGTTGAATCTACCTGTTAATTAAGCAAAACCATTAACCAATTTATTGAATAAAAAGGTAAGTGAAATGGAGTCATCTAATACAAGACTGGAAAGGTAAATTAGAGCCAGCTATTTTTCTAAATTAGTTTGAAGTTAAAGTTTAGTTTGCTTTAAATCAATGAACTTGTGGCACTTCCCAGAATATTCACCATTAAGGGGACAAAAGATATGCCTATACTTTCAAGGAAATGGGACTTTTAGGTTTAGCATTGCATGGACTATTTCCTCAACTCTGCAGGCATCTAAGAGACATAGTGAACAATAATAGTTAATAGCTGACATTGACATGGCACTTTACAGTTTGCAAAGCACCAACTCAGCAGATATTTAAAACAATCCTCTGAGGTAGTTGCTATTACTGTCCTCATTCTACAGAAAAGGAAATAGAGATACAGAGACTTAAAAGAGGCAAAACTAGTGTCTGAGGCTGGATTTGAACTCAGGTTTTCCTGACTTCAAGCACTACACTCTATCCACTCCAACAGTCACTGCCTGGAGTGTTGCACTGGAGTCAGAAGATCTGTGTTTAAATTCAGTTTCAGACATTTTACCAGCTATATGACAGTGGTAAGTCAAAACCAATTTGTGTCTCAGTTTCTACATCTGAAAAACGAGACCCAGAATTGTTGTGAGGATAAAATGATAAGACATGTGTAAGGTACTCTGCAAAGCTTAGAGCACTATAGTAATGCCGTCTATTATTATCTCTTGCCCCTTTTACAGTGTTATCCCCCACGAAATCCTCCCCTCTTCCAAACTTCTCTATTACTATGGAACATACCACCATCCTCTTAGAAAATGAAGGATGAAAACACACATCCTCCCAATCACCTAGGCTCACATTACAGGCTTGACTTCACTCTCATTCACTCCATATATCCAACCTGTTAGTAAATTTGTATGTTTTTATTTTCAAAATATATCTCATCTACAGTCCCTCCTCACTTTTCACATGGGCTATTGAAAGAGCCTCCTAATCAGTCTCCCTGCTTTGAGTCTCAACCCACTCCTATCCAACCTCCTCACTACTATCAAAGTGATTTTTCTAAAACACAGGAGATAAAGCTATGTTACCCTCTTCCACCCACACTCAAGCTCTAGGACTCCTGCAACCCCAAGCTCTTTAAAGTTGGAATGCTTCCAATGCTTCTTACCCATTAGTCCTTAACACGCTCCATTACCTGGATTGTCCAGCTATACTGGTGTACTTGCTGTTTCTAACAGGAAAGAACCTATCCCTCTCTGTAACTAACCACTCTTCCTGTCTCGAATGCTTGCCCTCTTTACCTCTCTCTTTTAGTATCCTTAAGTTCCTTCCAAGGTTCTCTTCTATCTTCTCTGTATCTCTGAAGAAATTATTTAGGTGCATGTTGTCATCTCCATTAAAATGTAAGGTCCCTGAGGGCAGGAGCTCTTTTTTACCTTTCTTTATATTCCTAGATTCTTTTTTTGCTTGCTTATTTATTTTTTTTTTCGTTCTGGGTCTGGCAGTTAGTGCTTACTAAAAGCTGGTCCAGGCACCTAATCGACTACTTTCTTGGCATACATAATGTACAACCAGTCATTTGATAAGTTTCTTTGATACATATAGGTTCTTTTCATTGTTATCTTAAGGCAAAATTGTTTCTTTCTATTTTTCATTAAATCCTCATGGGCAAGTTAATGGAAATCTATAAAGCCATTTTCTGAAATACACAGGCAGGGTAGCCCTCTGAGAACAGTAGACTTTAATTAATTCATGTACCTTCCATCGGACTGTTCTTGATCCATGCTGCTTTTCATTGTGGAATAAGAAAACTAAATATTTGAACCAGTTACCCTCAAAGAAATAGTAATTGAAAATTTTAGTTCCAAAGGTGAATTTTATCATAACAAGTTTCATAACAATAATTCATTGTCTGTTTTTTGTTTTTTTAATGAGGGATTCATATTTCCTTTCCCTTCATCCTGATTCCTAGCTGTAGAAGATCAGTTGAGAGGGCTATGGAGGGACATTTGGAGATTTCAGGACCCTCCTGAGTTCACAGCACAAGAGAGATTAATGATGTTCCCAGGTATTCTGAGAAGTAGAATTGAAGGAGACTTTGTGTCACCCATCCCTGCAACAGTTGGTTTTCACTAAATGAACCAAATACAACATCCATAGATAATCAACTTTCTGCTTTTAGATTCCCTAGGAGCAAAAAATAAATCTTTTAGAACATCACAATTTAGGTTCATGTTGCATTTTTAAACAAAACTATCTCCCTTTTCCCTTTTTCTTGTTTACCATTCCAATAAGTACATCAAGGTGAGTACAACAAAATGACATCTAGAGGAAAATAATACAAGATACTGGGCAATGTTGGTTTTATGTAAATTAAGTTTGAGTATGATGATTGAAATAGCTGATCTGATAGAAACAGACAGTTCTCCATCAATATCTTGCAAAGTTTTGAAAATGTCTAAAAATTATTTATGACAGTTATCATGAACTGTAGTCAGTAAGTGTATTTTTTTTCTTTTTAAACAATTTTTTAAACTTAAAAAAATTTTCTTCAACATTGTGACTGAGCCTTGTTTCAATGGTCTCCTGCTAAGTCATGCAGGGTGATTTGTAGCTCAGGCAGAATGATATAGAAAAGAGCAGACTGAATTTGGAGGTAAGGAAACATTTGGCTTTAAATTCTGGTTCTGATGCTTACAGATTGTGCAAACTTTGGCAGACCACTCAACTTCTGTGAGCCTCAGTTTCCTCATCTATAAAAATGAATTTAACAGTACTTCTACTTTCGACTTCCCTTCAGCACTTTAAAGATAGCACTTAGCAAACCTTCAAGCACTACAAAAATGCATACTAATAATATTATTGGGGGTTTTTTCCTTTCTTGGTGACTAAAATTAACATCTCTGCCACAGGATAACAGAACAAAAGCATAGCTTATTCCCCACAGGTCTCTTACCTGGGAGTAGAACTCTAATCTTTAGGTTAAGAGATGACCTCCTCCCCTTGGCTGGAAGAAGGTTGTTTCTATATCCCCATTTGCAGGTTTTACAGAACCTCATGAGCCATGACATTTTTTTGGACAATTGTAAAGTGTTCCACATTATGATGGGCCTTGAGACTAAAGCTGAAGTGAACTCTGCTCCATGATCCCTTGAAAAGATACATGGGGTGTATCAGTTCCAGATAGATGCCCAAAAATGTCTTCTCTGTATCTGTCCATTTGTGTGAATAAACTTCTAACACTGACCAAACATATGAGTTCAACATCTCTGCAAAATTAGTAATCCATCAAGCTAGAAATTATGGGAGTGTCTTCTGTCATGACACAATGGTATTTATTGATATTCTGTGCTTTATGGGAGTTAGACAGTGAAACAAATAATACTGAGGTACTCACTCATCATTTCTTCAGCCTTGGTAATTTAATTAGCTATTTCTAATGGTGGTAGAGTTTAACTGAGTGGAACAATAATTGATTGGTAGCATTTATTTTTTGTCATAGTGGCTTAATTATGATTTTTTTTGTCACACATAAACAAGATGGGAGAGAGGGAGTTTAGAGAAGATAAATAATGTGTTTTTAGCTAATAACTTTTGAATCTACTGTCTTAACCCTGATCAGCTATTTTGGTGATGATGCTATCAGTTCAGAGGGGATCAAGCAAGAATCAAGACTACTGGTAGTATTTCTCTCCTTCTTTACTAATGGATCCATCCATACTAATGGATGATGAGTTATCTCACTGGGACACACCATTAGCAGTTAAGTATAAAGGGTAATCATATCTTTTTCTTTTAGTTCTTCATTTAGAATTCCATACTATCAATAATAAAGTCTGTATGCTATTCTTCCACTGGGAAAATATATTGCTATTACTTTTTAAGGAGACTGAAACAGATATTTAATAGAGATACTTTTAATAATATTCTTAAGGTAAAACTACCTCCATGTGTATGCCTCAGTTAATATTTACTCTGTTTCTACAATACATGAAAAATTCCTGCAAGGAATTTAATACTAAGGATGAGAATTTTAACTTTAAAGGGGGAAAAGTACGCATATATGTGGATAGTATAAGAAGACCTGACCTCTAGTCATGCCTCTGACATATACTGTTTGTATGTCACTTGACCTCTCCATGCTCCAGGCAACTCTCAGAACCTATAAGTTTTTGAAAAAATGTCAACCTGCATTGGTGGAAGTTGACCAACCTTAGGATTCCCTATACTAGTAAATCACAGGTTAGATAGATAAATAGATAGATGATAGATAGATAGAGAGATAGATAGGTATAGATATAGATAGATAGAAAATACGTGTGTATATATGTATGTTTATATGTATAAACATACCCAGAGAGAAATAACCAAATCAAGGTTCTTGCTCCATATAAGCCTATTGAACAATACACTTTGGATTTGAAAGGGGATAAGAAGCAAAAGTATAGACTTTCAAATTAAAAGATGTTTTGACTGTGGCACAGTGGCTCAAGATTTGTCCATGAATCCCCACCTCTGTCACAAATGGTTATTTGACCATGAGTAAGTAAATTTAATGTTTCAGCGCTCTAGGCAAATCTCTTTAAGTTACAGAGAAAATTCTGTCTTGCCTTGGTAAATGAAGTATGCCCATCTGAGCTTTCCTTATGTTTGTGAAATCACATGTCTAATTTCTTATCCCTCTATATTTCATCCATCTTCATTGTATTTCTTTTGGAGAGCCATAGGGAATGTTGACAAAGCCTCAATCTTAGAACTGATTTTTTGGTAAATAATTGATTATAATAAAAAAATATTAGTGGCTATAATCCATTGAAGATAGCTTTCATTCTGCCATCATGCAAGGAAGAATATGTAGATTGGTCCAATGGATGGGGACTTGGAATCAGGAAATCCTGACCACCAATCCAGCCTCATACACTTTCTGATTGCATGACTCTGGACAATAGACACACTTTATCTCAGTCTGCTCTGCTGTAAGATAGGGGTAATGGTAGCACCTACCTACCTAGAGTTTTATAAGGATAAAAACAAACTGAAAGGGTATTACAAACCCTAGAGAACTATATTAATGCTAGTTGTAAACAACCTGAAGCAGTCAAAAACATGAAACCCCAGCAGTTCTCATTAAAAACAAAAAAACAAAAACAGTTTCTTTGTGTGCTTTCCTATAGGATTATAGAGTGAATATCTTCCTACGTCAGAAGTGGAACGATCCGCGCCTTGCATATAGTGAATACCCCGACGATTCCCTAGACTTAGATCCCTCCATGTTGGATTCCATTTGGAAACCTGATCTTTTCTTTGCTAATGAAAAAGGTGCCAACTTTCATGAGGTTACGACAGACAACAAATTGCTAAGAATTTTCAAAAACGGCAATGTGCTATATTCAATCAGGTGAGTCCTAGATGGGAGAACTATTTCAATTTTTCATTTTTCATAGCAATGTTTTTCTTGCCAGCTATCGACCTTGAGAGCAGATGCAACTGTTGTTCCACACCAACAGAGGCCAGCAGGAAAGATTAAATGGAAATTGAAGGACAATGAAATCTAACATGAAATAAAAAATGGAAAAAAGTTGGTGAATTCACTAAAACATCTACAAGGGGAAAAAAACTTTTTTCAATTTGCCTGACTATATCCCATCTTTTTATAGGTCTTTGTACCCTTTCCACGTCTACATTTCTTTCTTTGGTCACCTTTTTTCATTTTTTATCTTCATTCCCTAATCCCTTCCTCATCTCCATGTGGGTAACTAACTAAATCACAATGACAGACCAAGGCATAAGGCTTATAAAACACTTCTTTTATCCTTCATGAATTTTTCTGAAGAACCCAAACATTTTACTGTCATTGATTACTCTTATTCTGCCTTATACTTAGACAATGTTATAACAATAGGACTAAAGTTTTATGGCATCACTCATTGGAAAAGAACAAAAAATGACTCCACTTTAATCCATATGCTTTGGTATCTTGTAGCTCTGGCTTTTGTAAGACAAGTAAGAGACAGGCGTCTAGTCTCTCCATCACAGATTGGTATGACAGGAACCTTCATCAATTTTATAATTGAATTATCTCTCATTCAGAACAGGCTGCATCTCGGAGAGGTACATCAAATGTGAAAGTCATCTGTTGCTGAGGAGCATTAGGACATAGTACTTCTGCCAGATCCTTTGTTGATGTGTTTCAAAGTCAAAAATCCTTTGGAGTCAGGATGTTTGCCTTGTAAAAAGAGGAAGTTGGACTTTTAGCCTCTCAGGTACCTTGTAGCTCTAAATGATCTACAAGCTATCAACCTGAAACTGATTCTAAATTGTTTTATTTTATATTAATTCAAAACAGAAACTAGTTCATCAGGAATCAAATGCAGTTCTTTTGTACTCAAGTTACCTATAACAGCTATCTAATCGAGGAGAATCAAAAATTTATTTAAAAAATCATAGTATCTTTCTAAATAATAAACATGATAGTCAGGTTTTACATAGTTTCCTAAGGTTTTTAATGTGCTTTCCTTCATTTATCTTTATAAAACCCCCGGAAAGCAGGACAATTATAATCCTCATTTTAAAGATGAGGAAACCAATTTAGAGGGAAAGTGAATTGACCAGAATCACACAGCTAGTACATGTCTGAGACTAGATTTGAACTCAAGTCTTCCTAACTCCAAGAATGGCATTATCTTCACTACACCACCTTGCTGCCTTCTAAGAACTGTTTACCTTAACAATGAAAAAAATAATATGCAGAGAAATCTCTATATACTATTGTGGGTCTAAATTAAATTCATTTTAATTGGTCTAATCATTTTTCCCCTTAGGAATTAGGTTCTCTCAAAAATTTTGATGTGTAAGATGATTCTAAGGATTTCTACTACAAATGTAAGAACCATTGTTGGGTATCACTCTTGAAATCATGCTGACCTGCTGTTCCCATAATGTTATCTCTTCTTTCTTTGCAATGAATCAATTACTTCCTAAAAGTGACAGAATGAAATAACCATGAAACAAAGTACTTCATTTTGCTCAGACATCATTTTTAGCATTTTTCAAACAGATGACAAATGTACCTCTGACTGATTAATTTCTAAATAGAATAAGAAGGTAAAGATTTTTTTAATAGTTTATCAAATTTAACATCTCCATAATTTTCCTATAAAGATCAAGAAATTTTGAGATGAATATCAGATCTAAGTTGAATTTCAAAATATTTAAAAAAAAGTATTTGAATAAGGTATCGTGAAAGTCCTTCCTCCATCTAATTCAGGTTTCTCTGCACTGATAAAAGATACATATTAAAGTGTTTTCTAAGTAGTCACTATAATTTTTTTTAAATCTACCTTTTTTTTTGAAGACCAGCTGTAATGCTAATCCAGCAAAACAAATTTTTTAAAAAATTCAAAGCTCTGTTTGATTTGCAGAGTTTCATAGTGCCTCGAGTTCTAGAGAACTTTTAATGAATTTAAGTTTTTAGAATCCTCAATACGGAGTTGAGGGATCTCAGAAGTAACAATTGAAGCCCTTCATTTTACAGATGAGGAAATTGAGAACCAGAGATATTAAGTGACTTGGCCAAGATTACATAGGTTGAAAGTACCAGAACTAGCATCAGAGCTCAGGCCCTCTGACTTCAAATCCAGAGACAAAGATACGAGGTAGGTTAAGTGATTAATAATGCCAATAAATCAGCACATGAAAGATTTGTGATTCCATCAGTGTAAGAAATCCTCTCACCAAGATAGATCACAACATATTCATAACTTAGTAAAGATTCTACAGAGTAACCTCAGGCTCACAGAGTTTTAGGTATTTCCCCATGGTCAGCTAATAAGTAAGTATTATGTGTAAGATTTCAGCCTAGATGCTAAACTCTATCCACTTACCAAAATATCTCTTTAATAATAATAATTTCTTAATGCTGTAAATAATAAAAAAGGATATATTTTATCTAAAAGAAGGACAGTTACAAATTTATTTATGGAAACTAACTCCATTCTCTTTCCATATAACTCCATAAAATGAGTTTTCCCAAGAAGCATTTACTTTTCCTACTTTTTTTTATAAAAAGATAGCAAATATATAAAATTCACTCCCTATGGCCATTTCATTTCTTGACTTTAAAATATATTATCTAGTTCTTTCTTTCATTTTCACCTACTCTATTTCCTGTTTCGAATGCTTCTAACTAGCAGTCTAAAGTCTGTTCTAAGGTGTTGATAAGACAGCATAAAATGTGATATATTTATCATAAAAATGTTTCTCATAGAATATGGACTATCTCAAAATGGCAGTTGGCTATGGCAGAGAACAACTGAAAACAAATTCTTTAAAACAAAAATAAATGATTAAAGCATGTGATTAATGAGAATGCTAAAATGAAACAAAATGTTTTCTCTTACATGCATGGCCTATATCAGATTGCATGCAGGGGAGAAAGAAGGGGGAAAATTTAGAACTCAATCTTATAAAAGTAAATGCTGAGAACTAAAAATAAATGTTTTTTTTAAAAGAAGAATGTTTTCTCCTTAAAAGCACACATAGAACTAGATTCAATTAACAATCCTTTATTATATGCCTACTCTGTGTTAAGAACTGTACTAAGTACTGGAGATACAGAGAAAAGAGCAAAAGCAATTTCTGCTTTCAGTGAGATTACACTCTAGTGGGAGAGCCAATATGTGTCTATAGAAGTAATATACAAGTTCCATAAAAGTAGAAACTGTTATTTTAGAGAGGAATGCACCAGAATCTAGGAGGATTAGGAAAGCCCTCCTTTAAAAAGGGGGGTTGCAGCTGAGCCTTGAAAGAAGCCCAGAGAAATTAAAATGTAGAGTGGGATAAAACATCCCAAGCATGGAGCCAGTCTGGCACAGAAAAAAATAGAAAGTTGTATGTTAGGAAGGAAAAATAGAGCTCTGTATCTGGATAACAGAGGATATTGGAGGGGGGAGTAAATGAAGACTAGAAGGATGGGAAGGGGACATGATGTGAAATGTCAAATAGATGAATTTATGTTGGATCCTAGAGTTCAGAGGGAGTCATTGGACTTTGGGAGGTAATGTAAATGACCTGTGGTCAAACGTCGACTTCAGAAAAATTACTTAAGTATCTCTGTAGGGGATGAATTAAGGTAGGGAAAAATGGTGAGTGTAATTAGGAGGCTATTACAATTGTTCAAATAAGTGGGATAAAGGCTTGAAATATTATAGTGACTGTAGAAATGGGGAAAAGAGAGACTTTGTGAAGACAAAATTATGATATTGGGCAAGTTAGTTGGATATATGGTGTGAATGTAAGTAAGTGTAAGATGACATCAAGGTTTGAAAGTTGGAGACTAGTTATAGTAGTGCCCCACCCCCACCACCCATGTTAATGCAAAAGTTTGGTGAAAGGATGTACTCCTGGATCTCAGGAGAGAGACTGTGGCTAACTAAATATATCTGAGAGTCATCTCCATAGAGATGATAATTAAATCTATAGGTGTTGATTGGAATTATCAAGTGAGAGGAAAAAAAAGAGAGAAAAAAGCATGATAGCCCAGAGCAGTCTTTACTCATAGTAGGTATGACATAGAAGAAGATCCAGAAAGTTTCATAGATTCAACAAATCACCAGGAATTTAGGAAGCATCTGATACATGCAAGGTACCATGCTAAATATTGGAATTGCCAAGAAACACAAAAGCGGTCCCTACCCTCAAGGAAATCAACCTTCTAATAGAAGAAGCAACATGCAGACAACTACGTACAACTAGACAGAGAGGATAAAGTGGAAATAATTTCAGAGACAAGTCACTAACATTAAAAAGCATCAAGGAAGTATTCTTGCAGAAGATAGGGTTAAAGCTAAGAATCAGGAATGGAAAGAGAGACTTCCAGAAATGTGAGATGGTCATTCAAAGTGCAGAGCTGGGAAATAAAATATCTTAGGAGAAGATCAACACATAGACCAGTGCCACTAGATCGTAAAATACTAGAGAATATATTTGATTCCAGAAGTTATAAGGATTCATTCAATTTTGTCAAATTAGAAGGGATAACATGTTAAGATCTCTGCTTTAAGACAGAAAAAGGGCCTAATTTACTTGGATTTGTAGTGGTTTTCAATTCAATTTAACAAGCATTTATTATGCATTGAGAATTTACATGGTATAATAAACCATGGTGACAGGAAAAGTGATGCCAGATTCAAGTCTCATCTGTGACATAAGACTGGCTGTGTGATCCTGAAAAGATTTCTTAACCTCCCCAACCTCTAGGCAATTCTCTTAAGCTGTGTATTAGATAAGGTATCCATCTATATTGTTACATCATGTAACATGTAGTGTCATCATGCCAGATTTCTCTATACTCATGAAACAAACGTGTTTTCCCTATCCCTATTAAAACACAAACTATGGTCATTCCAAGTACCAGAGATACAAAGAAAAATTAAATACTCCCTGCCCTCAAGAAGCTTACATATTACTGTTGCCAAAGTGTTAAAATTTTGAGACAAGGGCAAAATGACCCAGTATCCTATGACATGCCAGCTGCAAATTGGATGTTTTCATTTTAGTGAGACTAATTTGTTTATTTTACATGCAAGGCAAGATTTGTAAAATTTGTTCTTGCATGAAGGCAAGGATTCCTATGCGCAAAACTAAAAGAGACTGAGCCTGCTTTGATGTCTTGTCAACAAAACACGGTGTTCTCTCTTTCAGTAAGAGCTGTCCTCTTCAAACGGTTGAATGTGATTAATTGCTGTTTAGTTTGGGGATGTTTGCTTTAGGAGCTTCATGTTTGCCTTTTTCCGGCCCTCTGTTTTCTTTATTTTGTAGCCTACATTTTGATAACTACATCTAATGGTACAAACACAGAATTGACTCAAAGTTTGCAATAATGTGCTATCAAAGAAACCTTTCGAATATTGTACCTTGTACCTTAAAAGAAAATGACAGAGATGTCAAAGATTTTGTTTTTCCAGGATATGAGTTATAGCAGGAAATATTTTTCTTAGCCGGACAGCTCCTTGAGACTTGCTTTTTAAAATTATATGATGTCTATTGTTTTTGTCTAGTGAAATAATCAGGATGTGTATTTGACTTCTCATAGCATAGGCGGAGCATACAAGAGTTGGAGAATGAATGTGTCCTTTCACAGAGAAAGGCAAAGTGCTCATTATCAAAGTCAAAACTTTTGTTTGACTATCCTAACCATCTTGGACATTTGAAAAATTCATGTGATAAAGATGAAAGCAAACTTGTACCATGTAGCGCTAATGAATACAAATCAAAACTCTTAAAAGAACACACAATGCTGAATTTATAATTGTACTTGTCAAGTTTTGCAATCTAATTGAGCCAGGTGAAGAAATGTCTAATAGTGGATCAACACCTCTGTAAATAAAAATATAAAATATATTAATTTCTCCAGTGTGGGAGTTCAACAGGTATAATCTACCAAATAATACCCTGCTGTACCCTAATCTCCCTTATCCTGCGTCCATTTTTAATATCCCCATTCTCATGACACCTTGTACTCTCTCTAGTGCATAATTTTGACGGGTCTGGGGAGATCTGTTTGGATCATGCCATCAGTTATATAAAGTATTATTCTTTTTTCTATCATTATTAGCATTACGCAATTTAACCAAAATCAACAATATATTCTTCCCAACTCCACCACAAAAATAAAGCACAAATTTCAAAATATCTACTTGTTTTAAAGTGATTATTCTATTAGGCTCATAGGCTTTCTCATAGCTAATGAACATCTTGACATTGAAGCTCATTCTGAACTAAATAGAGGTTATTGCCATCAAACAAGGTATTCTTTTCTTTTCAGTTATTGCTTCATTAATGAAATATTTATGTGATGTCATCTTTTATAACAACTTTTCAATATTATTTCAGATTGACATTAATACTCTCCTGCCCAATGGATCTGAAAAATTTTCCTATGGATGTACAAACATGTATAATGCAACTGGAAAGCTGTAAGTATGATCAACATGAACTCTGATTATCCTTAACATATATTTTGATACAAAATTTCAGCAGTAGTTAAACATTATTCAAGAACTTTTTAAAAGTATTTTTATCAGTGTTTTGTTTAGTGGGGTTAGCTTTCAACTGGGTATCATACTATACTATAAAAGTGACACTAGCGAGCAAAGAATTATAGCATTTTCCATTTAAAAAAATACAAAAACTAAGGATAAAGATATAATAGGTTTTGCTTTTCAGATGAGCTAATGTCTATTTTTTATGTTTGCATTAGACTGAATTTTTTAGAAAAATTTTAAGTACTTAAGTACATCACTTATTTTAAGATGATCATCACTGGATTAAAGCAACTGAATCTTTTGTTGTTTTGTTTCAATTAACATACACACAATATGAAATGTGTCCTAAAACCAACTTTTTAGGTAAATTTAGTTGGTGAAATGGGGGTGAATGGAGGAATCCAACCTGAGTAGAAGTAAATCTAGGAGTGGTAGGGGAGACGAGGAAGGGAAAGACAATAATTACTTGGTAGCTTTCTGTTTCAACTAAGTATTTTTCCTAATCGCCAAGGGTGGTTATTTCTACACTGCCAAAGGACTGCATTTGCTGTTAGTGTACCCAGTGTTTTGACTTTAATAAAAAAAAAAGTCCTGGTCACTTTGGCCTAAATAAAGCCCCACATAAAGGCCTATGTCCTAGCACGCATTGATTTGCCTTCCGGAAATTTTCACTCCTGTTGGCTATCTCTATACCTATAAAATTAAGCCATATACAGGAAGGGGAGAAAAAAAGCATGTTGTAAAACTATCCAACAAAAGGATTTAATTAAGTTTTCAATACTCTTAGAGCTTTTTTCTAGTCTCCAGGAACCCATGACATGAAGTAAGCAGAAGTCTCAACTAAATAATGCTTCTGTTTTACATAACTTTTGTTGTTTTCACAGGCCAATAATCCTATTCCTTTCAGTTACCAATACTCTAGAGTTAGAAATTTCCTTTAAACTGCAATTTCCCAACATATAGCTGATTTTTAGAATCTGCATCATTTAGAACAAATTTTAAAGTAACTATGAGAATAAAATATCTATTGGGAGCTATCTAGTGATTTAAATACATTTTTGCCTTACAAGTCTCCCAGACTTATAGAGCAAATTACACTGCAATATCTTCTTGAGTTCCTACTTCGTCCTAGACTATTCCTTCTATCCATCATTCCTGTGTACACTTCCACTAAGTTATCCAGCAACAGGCCTTGCCTCTAAAGTTGATTTCATAGTGGCAACTTACCTTTTGATTAACTAATTGTTTGTATAAAGGTTGAATTTGGATTGTGGAATATCACTCAGAAAAGTTATGATTTTAATATGTAGTAGATCAGTTATACAGCAAGCATACATGATAACAATTGGATGACCTGAATGATACACTAATCATGAAATGACTTTTGAAAAAGAACTAGAAGAAAAAACCCCTAATGTGTTGGGTAGATTTTCTAAGAATTCATGGGAAGGGGATAGGATGATAGAGCATGAAAGGGTTACAATAAATACCATTGAAGTAAGTCCCTACATCAATAATTTCATGCATTTGGTGAAGTAGTGAATGTATTTGTAAATAGGATTATTTTCCCTTATCAGATAGAAATCCAAATAAATTGAAATATGAATTGCCTTAGCTTAATTATTATTTATACTCCTTCTACCACTACCACTTAATATCTTTGTGACCTTGATCAATTCATTAGACCTCTTGAGGCCTCAGTTTCTCATCCTATCTTTGAAATTGGGGTGGCACTGTAAACTGACCCCTAGGTGTGTGGTATTAACTAATTAGAAGGTGGAAGAAACAGGTCACATCTCACCCTTACTGCCATAGCTAAATATAGGGCTTGTCTTCAATATGGCAACATCTATTCTTATTACCCAATATTCTACTATTCCTCTCTCTCCTTCTGCTGTATAATATCCCAAACTACCTATTTTGTGAATATGGTGGTGGTTTCATAGAAGAAAGTACAAATTAAGTGGAAGGGAGTAATTGAGGATGAGGAAAGTAGATGAGATTTTCTCTAGGATAGGAAGATAGCTGACAAGGAGCAAGAAAATAAGGAGTAAAGTCAGTTGTCAAATATTGCTAAGCCTACCTTCACGTATTTCACATCCGTCCCCTTCTATCTATTCATTAATCTCTTATTACTACTATTGTACTACTTCTATTGCTTTGAGGTCCACATCCTGCTTGGGTATCCTGGTGCTCCTGCTTTCTGATTGGATGGCTATTTTGGTCCTTTCTAAGACTAGATGGATGAGGTTGTGTTTGAGTGCATAGATACATCTGCTGTTTCTGTGAGAAATATGAGGAATGGATCTAGAGGCAGTGGGTAGATAAAGGTATCAGTTGGGATCCCATCACAGAGATATGCCTGCTATTCTGTAAGAAATATGAATTCATGAACACACCTATTCTAGAGGCATATATGAAGAAATAAGGATATTGTTTTGGGGGGGTGGAATGACTAGGTAAGGGGAGGATAACTCAAATTCCCTACCATTCTTCAGCACTCTCATTAATCTGATCTGTAACGAGAGGAGTTAATAGAATATGCTAAAATGTTTTTTTAACTGTTCTGTTTTTTCACTGCAGCCTTAACTCAGTCAGAGTCAGGATTACAGGGTGAAGGATCTTAATGGCTCTAACTTTTCACTGTATCCTCAGCTAAGACAGAGTCAGGATGATAGAGAAAAGGCACTGTAACCCTAGCCTAGTCAGAGCTGAGACCACAGAGAGGAGGATCTTAGTGGTCTTAACTTTTCACTGTAGCCCCAGTCTGGTTAGCCCTAGGGCCACAGGGAGAAGGCACTGTACCCCTACCCTTGTCAGAGTTGGGACTGCAAGAAAAAGGATCTGGTGGAGGGGTGGAGCGGGTTTGAACTTTTACTCAAGTAAACTTCACTTCTATATCCACTCCTTAAAAAATTCTTTGAAAGTGAGAGCTTTGAACCTTCTGGTCAAGGTGAGTAGTATTTGGAAAATATCCAATGGTACCTAGTCCCCTCTCCCCAGTACTGGAAAGTCCAAAAAGCTCAAAGCTTCATAGTGGAGGCATCTTTTTTTAGATCTATGAATTACTACTTATCACTATTTTCATTTTGTGCTTTTATTTGTTTAGTATTAAATTTTTCCCCAGTTACATGTAAAAACAATTTTAACATTTGCTTTTAAAACTTTGAGTTCCAAATTTTCTCACTCCTCCCTTTCCCACCTCACCCTTTTAAGAAGGTAAGCAATTCCATATAGGTTATATATGCATAGTCATGCAAAACATATCCATAAAAGTCATGTTGTGAAAGAAAACTGACAAAAACACCTCAAGAAAAATAAAGAGGAAAAAAGTTACTTCAGTCTGTATTCAGACACCATCAGTTCTTTCTCTGGGGTGAGAGTCCTTCAGAGTTGTTGTACATCCTTGCATTGTTGAGAATAGCTAAGTCATTCACAGCTGATCATCATATAAATATTGTTGTTACTTTGTACCCAATACATTTTACTTTGCATCAACCCATGTAAGTCGTATTTTGCTCATCATTTCTTATATTACAATAGTATTCCAACAAAATTACATACCACAACTTGTTCAACCATTTCCCCACATGATGGACATCGCCTCTATTTCTAATTCTTTGTCCTCAGAAAAGAGCTGCTATAAATATTTTTGTACATATAGGTCCTTCTCTTTTTTTGTGTTTTTTTTATCTCTTTTGGGATACAGACCTGGTAGTGATATTGTTAAAGGGTATGAATGGTTTTATAACCCTGTGTTAAGTTTTACAATTCTCATAAATATTAGTAAAATAATACACGTACATAATTTATAAATATGTGAATATGCACATATTTTAGGGTTTGTGATCATAGAAATTGGAGGCCACTAATCTAATCAAGTCCATACTTGAAACAAGAATTCTTTTTATAGAAATCATTGAAGTTTCATTGAAGATATTTATTCCTTCCTTCAGCCATTGGGGGAAGCTTAAATATAGATCAAGTGGATGTGACGACAACTTTGTTGCTCTCTCTTAGCCATCAAAAAAAGGAACATAGCATATGAAAACTTTTTCAAAAGTATGTCACTTCTATGCCTTTATTATAGAATAGTTTGAAATCAGGGTTCCATTTTAAAAAGAAACATATATATATATATGTGTGTGTGTTTGTGTGTGTGTATTTATTTTGTGTAAAAAGCAATTTCTCTTTTAACAAAATGCTATAAGAATTGGCAAAAAACCCTCAAGGTTGTTATTAATTTCCACTGCGGAATGAATTTTTATTGAAAACTAGAAATAAACACTATGGCTTGTCGGGTATGGAGAGAGAAAGAGAAAGAAAAGAGAAATAAATCTCAAGTGAATTCTTTATTCCCTGCAAGGGAGGTCACTACCATAATCCAACTCTTTCCAAGTAGAATACAGGGAACGGAGTCATAGGCCTGGGTTCAAACTTTGCCTCACTATTTAGAGTTATATGTCTTGAGAAAGTCACTTAGCCTCCTGAGGCATTAGTTTCTCTGAATATAAAATGAGAAGATGCACTAGATAGTCTCTCTAAATATATATGTATATATATATATATATATATATATATATATATATATATATATATATATCCAACTCTAAATCTATGATCCTACAAATTCAATAAATATTTATTGAATATCTACTACTTATGAATATGTCTCTGGGGCATTCAGAGGAAATGAAAGTTCTCTAGTAACATGAAGGAGAAAGCCAGATACAGTTGGATACAGATAGAACACTGGCTTTGGAGTTAGAGGACTTGGATTTAAATCTCATCTCTGATGTTTCCTACCTGTGCAACATTGGACAAGTCATTTTAATTTCACTCATCTCTCAGTTTCCTTAACTACAAAATGAAAGGGTTAGAATTGATGCCCTTGAAGTCCCTTTCAGCTCTAGACTTCTGTCTCCTATGTTCTTTTAATTTCATCAGTATAAGATTAACATACATCAAACATGAAAGTGTTTATGATTAACTACCAAACTATGTGAAAGAACTAATAAATGGAGGGTATCCAAGTGTAGAAAGGTGAAAAGCAACTTCTTAAAGAAGGTGCCACAAAAGGATTCTATTTGGAGATGCAAAGAGGGCATTTAGATTTGGAGATTGGGGTAAAAGCATAAATGAAAGTATAAAGTTAGCAAAAATGGCATATTCAAATAGGATCACCACTAGCAGTCTTGAAGTAGAGGCTATGTGATTAATTGTAAGCCATACTATAGATGGAATTCCTGTGCAAGGATGGATTTGACTGCCTGAGAATCTGTGAATTTTGATGAGATTGCTATGGGAAAACAAAAAAATATATGTAAAGAGAAGAGAAGTTCAATGACAAATCTTTTGAAAAAGCAAATGAGTCATAAAGATTGAATGAAAAGGTAGAAGGCGAGGCAGAAAGAGACAAGATGGTGGAGGGAGCCAGCACTTTTGCCCACCTCAGCAAACCTAACAAACTAGAAAATTTGCTTTACCAAATTCTGATAGAAAAAGCCAAGAAAAAGTCACTGAGTCATATATCCAGCCCAGTTTAGGAAGGCAGAGAGGTCTAAGAAGACTGGGGTAGGGGCTAAGCAGGAGCACAGCACAGACATAGTAGCAGTGGGGAGCATTTTAGTGCAAGGAAAAGGTAAGGACACTAAACTGAAAACCATGACTGGAAGTAATGGGGCTAAAAGATACCAAAGGATTGCTGAAACAGCACTGCCACCTCTGTCACCCAACAGTTTAAGATCATAGTTCCAGAGTGTAGAGATGTAGTCATGGTGACAAGTGAGAGAAGCCCTACCTGTGTTTGGAGCAGAGAATGAGTTCCTTAGGTGTGTGATTCCATGCCCAACAGCAGAAAGGATATTCAGTTTCAATATTTAGCCCCCACACATAACCCTACATAATAACCAGGATAGGAAACCAACATCAAAGGGGAATCAATCAGTTCAGTTACTCTGAACATAAAGAACCTCCCAGTGGGTTAACAGTAACTGAGTCTAGCTACAATCTACTGAACTCAATTAAACACAATCAAATATAAAACTGGGTCAGGAACTTGTAGGTCTCATCTGAAAAGGTCAGCAAATACACCTCTTCCCCAATCAAACCATTTTGGTAACACTGAAAACTTGCCAGCTCCCAGACTAAGCCGTGAAAACCACAGAAAACCAAAAAAAAGAGAGCCACTCACCTCCAAACTGAGCAGAGCTCAACATGACATCCAACGTCAAGAAATAGCCTGTAATAATGAGTAACAATGATACTAATGAAGATGAAGAGGAGGAAAAGGAAAAGGGGAAGAAAGAGAAGGAGGAGGAGAGGAAAAAGAAGAAGAAGAAGAAGAAGAAGAAGAAGAAGAAGAAGAAGAAGAAGGAGAAGGAGAAGGAGAAGGAGAAGGAGAAGGAGAAGGAGAAGGAGAAGGAGAAGGAGAAGAAGAAGGAGAAGAAGGAGAAGAAGAAGGAGAAGGAGAAGAAGAAGAAGAAGAAGAAGAAGTCAATTATAAAGAGTTACTATGGTGACAGGAAAGCTCAGAATACAAACAGAAAAAGACAATGACTTGAAAATATCTACAGGTAAAGCCTCAAAAAAAATGCAGATTGGACATAAGCCCAACAAGAATTCTTAAATTAGTTACAATGACAAAAGAGCAAAAAATAAAATTAGACCAAATAAAAGTGATTGGTAGGGGGAAATTATGAGAAAAGAGCTATATAGGAAAGTTATGAAAAGAGAATTAACAGCCTTGTAAATGAGATTTAAAACACTTCTTTTAAAACGTTAGAAATAGGAGAGATAAGGTAAAAGGAGGGAGAGAATAGAAGAAATTCAGGAGGAATAGGATGAAGAGAAATATAGTTCATCTTTCACAGACATGACTATTACAGAAGTGTTTTTGCATGACTACACATGTATGACCTATATAAAATTGCTAGCCCTCTCAATGAGGGAAGAAGGGAGAGAATTTGGAACTGAAAGTTTTAAAAGTGACTGTTAGACTTATTTTTACATGTAACTGGGGATAAATAAAATATTAACAAAAAAGAAAAAAACACATGAAACTGAGAGATGCACTTAATGTTAAAATAAGATCAAGCAGAATCTATCATGCTTCAGCTCAAGTAAAAAATGTAGAGGTGAAATTCATGATCTTACACAAATCAAAACCAAAAATAGAGATAACAGGGATGCTAAATAAATGAATGATTAAGAGATAAACTACATATTCCTTTAAAAAGTCGTACCATAGACAATAAATATCAACACTGAACATACATGTTTGTGTGTTTGTCCTTCTTTGCCAAAGAAGACCATGCCATCAGAGAAATAATGACCTGACTTGCACTTGACTTTGTTTTGAGTGGAGACCATGCCACCAGAGAAATGATGGCATGACTTGCACTTAACTTTGTTTTGAGTGAGGGAGGGCTGTGCAGGTCACCAGCCACACTTCTCCTCCAGAGCCATCTGAATCCAGTGACCAGATATTCATCAGGATGACTGGAGATGACCCTGGATGAAGCAATTGGAGCTAAGTGACTTGCCCAAGGTCACACAGCTAGTGAGTGTCAAGTTACTGAAGTGAGATTTGAACTCAGCTCCTCCTGACTCCTGCACTGGTGCTCTATCCACTGCACCACCTAGCTGTTCCTAATATAAATGCATCAAATGGCAGAACATTCAATTTCTTAAAGGAAAATTTAAATGTAGAACAAAATAGTTGATGAAACTCTACTAGTAGGGTATCTTAATCTTCCTCCTCACATGTCTAGATAAATCTAACCATAAATTTAACAAAAAAAAAGTTAAGAAGATGAATAGAATTTTAGAAAAGTTAAATACAATCAACTTTTGGAAAATACTGAATGGAAATATAAACAACTATTTCTTTTTCTTAGCTATGAATGGCATCTTCACAAAAATGGACCATATATTAGGATTTGAAAACTTCATAAATTTTCTCACCAAAATGTGATAAAAATTACATCAACAAGGGGCCTTGGAAGCATAGAATAAAAATTAATTGGAAACTAAGTAGCCTAATCTTTTAAAATGATTAGGTCAAAGAATAAATCATAGAAACAGTCGACAATTTCATTAAAAATAATGGCAAAAATGTGACAATGTACCAACAGTTTTGAGATTCAGTCAAAGCAGTAAATAGGGGAGAATTAATACTTCTAAATGCTTACATCAATAAAAGGGAGAAAGAACAGTTCAATTATTTGGGAATCCAATAAAAAAAAGCAAGTAAAACAACAAATTTAAAACCTCCAATTAAACACTAAAATAGAAATCCTGAAAATCAAAGGGAAACAACAGAATTGAAATTAATTAACTAATAAGTAAGTCTTATTTTTACATTTAAAAATAAAGTAAAAAAATAACTGAGTAAAGCTTATTTTTACATTTAAAAATAAAGTAAAAAAAAATAACCAAGTTATTAGATAAAATATATTACCAGTATCAAAAGTGGGGAGGAGGGAGTAAATTTACAGCAAAGGAAGTAAAAGTAATTATTATGAGCTATTTTTGCATAACTCTATGCCAGCAAAGCTGACAATCTACAGAATGGATGAATTTTTACCAAAAAAAATCTATAAATTGCCTAAATGAATAGATGAGAAAATTAAATACTTAACCCTATCTTACAAAAATAAATTGACAATCCATCCATAAATGAGTTACATTAAAAAACCCAGGATGAATTTGACAGAATACAAATTCTACAAAACATTTAAAGAAAAATTAATTTCAATACTATATAAACTATTTGAAAAAATAGGTAAAGGAGTCTAACCAAATTCCTTCTATGACATAAATATGTCTTAATACCTAAGTCAGGGATAGTCAAAACAGAGAAAGAAAGCTATAGACCAATTTCTCTAATGAATATTGATTCAGAAAGCTAAATAAAATACTAGAAGCTATATATATTTGTATAGAAACTATATACTAGTTGTACACTAGATATATACATACAACAATATGTCACTAAGATCATATAAAACAACCAGGCTAGATTTATGTAAGGAATTCAGGGTTGGCTCAAAAATATGAATATAAGCATAATAAATAATAAAAACACCAAAAATCATGTGAATATTTCAACATATGAAGATATTTTTGACAAAATACATCATTTCTATTAAAAACACTCGAGTAAATGAAGATTTTATTAAAAAGCAACCACTATCTAAAGCCAAGAGCAATCATTTGTAATGGGGACAGGCTAGAAGCCTTTCTAGTAAAAACTGGGGAGAAGCAAGGGTGTTCATTATCATCATTTTATTCAATATTGTATTAGAATTGCTAGCTATCACAATAATACAAGAAAAAAGAAATTGAAAGAATAAACGTAGACAAAGAGGAAATAATTCCCACTTTTTGAAGATGACATGACAGTCTACCTAGAAAGCCATACAGTCAAATAAAAACAAATTTTAAAAATTAATGACTTCAGCATTGCTATAGGAAATAAAATCTTCATAAATCATCAACATTTCTATATATGGCAACAAAATCTAACAAAAATGTGATCAGAAGAAAATGTCATTTAAAATAAGTACAGACAATATAAAACACTTAAGAGTTTACATGTCAAGGCACACACAGAAACTATGAATACAATTACAAAATTCTTTTTACAAAAATAAAAACAGAAATATTAATTTATTACGATTCAATGTTATAAAAATGGTACTACCTAAATTAATTTACTTATTTAGTTGCCATATCAATAAAATTATCAAAGCATTTAAAGAGCTACAAAAAATAATAAAATTCCTCTGAAGTATTAAAAGATAAAGAATATCAAAGTAAATAAGTTTTTAAAATGGGAAGGAAAGAGGCATAAAAGTACCAGACCTCAAATTATACTCCAAAACAATTTGGAATAGAAATAAAAAGGTCTATCAGTAAAACAGATTAGGTACAATAGAGAAACTAATGAACACAATAACCTAGTGTTTGACAATCCCAAAGTTCCCAGCTGTAAGGCGTGAACTCACTATTTGGGAAAATTGGAAAGTAGCCTGGCAGAAATTAGGTATAAATTAATATCTCACATTGTATACCAAGATGAGGTCCAAGTGCACATATGAATTAAATGTGTGGTGGTATCATAAGCAAATTAGTGAAACAGGAAAGAAATTACCTGTCAGATCTATGAACCGGGGAAGAGCTCATGACCAAGAAAGAAAGTTTACAGGAGGTAAAATGGGTAATTTTGATTTCATAAATTAAACAATTTTGTACTAACAAAACCAATGCAGCCAAAATTAGAAGGAAATTCATGTCTCCCCTCCAATTTCAATATTTTTTCCTGTCACATGCTGCTTTTCTAGCGAAAGAGACAACAATCATCAGTGTAGAACACTAGGCATCTTAAAAGTGTTTTCCTGAAGAAAGAAGTTATGTAAGCTTATGTGTTGATAATATGTTTATTTATACAGCACTTAAATGTGAATATCAGGAATACAGAAAAAGACTTAGACTGTGATTATTAAATATTAGTAATATTTAGACCCAACTTCTTGTTAAAGTAACCCTTTCACTGCTAGCTCCACAAAATTACAGTAAGTGCAAAAGACTTATGAAACATATACCTGAACTGGCATAAAATCCCCAAAAGTTGTCTCCATAAAGCATGCCTCAAATCAGGTTGGAAGAATATTTTTATCTTATGTTGAAATGTTTCTCTTATTACTTGTAAAGCACACTAGATTAGACCTGTTCAAGTTCCTATGTAGGATTTTCACCTATTCTCTCTCAAATGATGTCCACAAACTATGCGACATAGTCATTCTTAAACAGTTTTTCCTCTCTAAAATTGAAGGGCAAAACAATTTAATCTGGTGACATCTGGTGATATCTCCTGATGGTGACGTCAATTGATCAGAGTCCTAAGCATATGCCTAAGAGGTTAGGATATCTCTTCCCTAATGCTATATCCTTGAACCCCCACTCTGGTGTAATTTCCCCAGTATTAGCCATCAGTAATTAGTACCCCAGTTCTAATTAATATAAATCAGCCTTAACCAAAAACATATCAAGAACAGAATTATAAACAGTTCCCCCCTAATCCTGTAATAACACACACTTCTGTATCACCTCCCTCTCTGTGGAGAGTGAGCTCAGACTTAATGAACTTTTCTAGATAGCATTGGTTGGACCAAGTTCACACCCAAGAGAAGCATTACTGTTCAATGGACTCCTGTTTTTACCTATTGCTACACTAATCCTTCAGTCTCTCCTTGGAACCTCTAAGCCGGACTGACTGACCATATATCATTCTATGATTCTGCTACTCACCTACTAGGGATTTGATTTCCTGATCTCTTAAATTTCCAGTCTCCAATGCCAATCTTTTCACCAGAATGCTAACAACAGGACGAAGTGAGTCAAAGAGAAAGGATGAGATCATCTAGTAACTATACTATGCCACCAGTTCTGGACACATAGTTAAAGTCAACTGATGAGGCTCCTATTTTAATGGGGTGAACACCAGTTTCAAAATATCTACATATACAACCAAGTCTGTACTAAGCACTGTGAATATGCTTGTAGAGACTAGACTCATTAGCCAGCTCTCAGCGGAGGGCTCCTCCATTAGGCTTCTAAACTCCTGCTGAACCAAATATTCTGTCCTCAAATCCATTTTCTTATATTTGGGGAAAAAAAGACAACTTCTATGGTGTTTGGCAATTATTTGTCCAGTTTTGGCACAAGAGATATTACATAGGGAAACACCATCAGTCCTCTTTCCTTTTTGTCTTATTGCTCCAAAATTTGGTCCAAAAACATGTGACAATTGCTGTGAAATTTTCAACAAAAGTACTCTTTCTGTCCTATAGCAACTAAAGGGTACATAGAAGTCACCCTTTGTGCCAGATATTTTTTGAATGGTTAGCTATAACATTTACTTTTGAGCACAGGAATTCGTAGTGCTTTAGGTATTTCTTTGAGTCTATATAAAACACTAGATAATTATATCCAGCTTTACCTAAGAGCTTGTCTTTGGTGACAAATAAGGTCTAGTGATTTGGTCCCAGTGATAGATCTCTAAAAAACTTAGGGAATTGACAGCAAAGTGTGTGCTATATATAACTTCCTAAAGTTATATACTAAACATAAACTAACTAAAACTAAACATAAACTAAACTAAACAACTAAACAAACTAAAACATAATGTCTTGCTGACCTGTAAGCAGGTTGCAACCTATCTTTCTGATCTACTTCTATGTATATATGACATTGTAAGATTACCATTTTGGAAATAAGCTTTACTTTTATTGTTTTACAGTCGTATAAACACATGTATGCATATGAACATATATACATATATGTACATATATCAAGGTGTAGGTGATTGCCAATGATTTTATTGTGAATTATATGGAACAATTTCTACCACCTTGTTAAATTAAAATATGTACATATTAATGTGTATGGAGGGGAAGGGAATCTGACACATGCGTGAAGTGCTATAGACATCATTTCTCTGTAAGGAAGAGGCTTCCAGGTGATAAAGTAAAATGAATTGTCTTGGAGAAACTATGGGGCATATTTGAATAGTGCCTAACTGGTTTTGAGTAATTATGTGGTACATCAAAGGATCTTGGCCTGAAAAAGGCATTAAAAAGGCCTCAGCTTTCTACACTTTTGTGACCATTCTCACTTCAGCTGGACCTTGACTTCTTTGCTCAGAGCAAAGACAATGTTTTAGGTGGCTAGAGGGTAGCTACTAGACTTTGAGGGATTCTCCCCGCTGAGGTTATGGAACCTTGGGGAAGGCTTTAATTATCCTTGGTGTCTTTTCCTTGTGAGTTTCAAAAGGTCAGTATATCAAGGGTATCTTGGCATCCCAGTATTTCAGAGTCTGTGTTTGTAGCCAAGGAAGCAAAGAATGATGGAGTAAGACATGACCTTAGGAAATAACTTTCAGTACCCCAGTCCAGTGATAGCTAGACAAAGATTCATTTGGTAATAATTCCAGTTTTGGATATGAACTTATTGAACCAGTGCTATGTAGGAACATGTTTATAGTTACTTGGAGTCATGGGTCAATGATAAATGTAGATAGAATGAACTTCAGAAAGAAGAGGAGTCTTTCTTTCCACTTTAGCTACTGTCCTTAGGGGCAGCTAGGTGGTACAGTGGATAGAGCATCAGTGCAGGAGTCAGTAGGACCTGAGTTCAAATCTCAACTCAGACACTTGACACTCACTAGCTATGTGACCTTGGGTAAGTCACTTAACCCCAATTGCCCATCCTGGGTCATCTCCAGTCGTCCTGATGAATATCTGGCCACTGAATTCAGATGGTTCGGGAGGAGAAGTGAGGCTGGTGACCTTGTATAGCTCTCCCTCACTCAAAACAAAGTCAAGTGCAAGTCATGTCATTATTTCTCTGATGGTATGGTCTTCTCCACAATGAAGGATAGACACATTCAACTGGGTCAATGAAATATGTCAATACAAAGGAAACAAGTATTGAGTAGTTAAAAATCTACTCATTTACTAAAGTAGTATTTAAAATTAATTTTACATATTTCATAGGCTTTAGAAACAGAAGACACTTTAGATATTATCACGTCCAAATAGTTCACTTTACATGTAGGGAAACTGAAGCCCAGAGTGGTTAAGTGATTTTCCCAAGATAGTATATAGATTAAGTGAGATTTTATCTCAATTTTTTTCTCTGTGTATCCCTTTGTTCTACACCCTTTCATTAGAAATGAGGGTAAGGGTCGTTCATCCAGTGCTCAGATGAATTACCCAAGTGAAACTGTGGTGTTAGTGATGTAGGGGGTATCCAGACTGGACAGTTTAAAATTCTGATTTTGCTTATGAATTACAGTGTCTAATCTGATCCCTTAATGGAATCTATGTTCAGTCAATATGAGTTGATTCTGCAGAAATGACACCTATATAGACATTTTTCTCATTTGGGTAATTCTTTTTCTTTTCTTTGTTCACCTTCTCTGGGCAGAGTATTAGAGTTCATGTAACATTTTCTTCTGGAACTATAGAAACATACCTGAATCTATTGCTGCTCACTTCCCATGGTAATTTAATAAAATAAATCACATTTGGGTATCATGAGCTCCTTGGTGCTGGGAATGACACAGGGTAGTTCATTCACTAGTTGTCAGATGTGTTCCTACTCAAATAACACCTTTATTTTAGTCACTCGAGATATTATGTTTGAGTTCCATGTATAGGTGTATCGACTCCTGCTACTGTCTTTCCACTGTAGGCTTGTAATGACAGCTAAGGAATTCCTGACCAGTGGAAATCATCCCTACCCAAAGATTAGCAGAATTGATTTATCTTATTTGATTCAAAACCAAAAATTTGTTTCACACTGATTAAGCACCTATTATTAAGCAGCCTGCTCAAAGATGGGGAATTTCTACCAGCTGTTTACTTCTGTTGCACCCCAATACTATTGGGGAGCAGAGCTCCTGTGATCTTTAGGTATTGATCAGAACCTATCTGTACAATTGAACACCACAAAATAATTCTATAATTTTGCCCACGAAAGACAGAGAATTGAGGTAAATTATCAGCATTTAGACTATGAGGAAAGTCCTAAATCAACCATGAACCTACTAATCTCTTAAACTATAGAGAAAATTATCAATGTACACATATATGGATGCTTATATGTGACAAAATTTGACTTAATAATACAAAAATAAGGTACAGAACCACTCACAGAAAGAACATTAAAATTTTTTAATATCACTCATAGTCCCTACAAGTTCTGTTCAGCTATGAATCCTTGTGTACATATACCGAAATTCACCTTACTTATACTACCTGAATGCTCTTTCCCATTATAGAGAAGAAATTCAGGACAGAGTCAGGATTATTGCCTCAAAAGTAAGAGAGTATTGAAGATTAAGAGGAAACACTATTGAAGCCCTGCCTGCTACTTCCAGTTGAACATACTTCTTATGTTTCCAGTCACATACCTTGCTCCCAGGAACCAAGGCTCCATTCCAGCTCCCTCCCTAAAGATGATACAATCTCTTATTTAAGTCCTTCCAGAAAATAAGTCAGTTTGCAACTCAGATCATCCTACCCCAATCAAACTGAATGAAATCTCTTTCCATCAAGGCCACATGACTTCTTGAGGACTACATTTCTGAATCAAAGGAATACTGGCCTTGTATTGCTGATAGAACTTTACCCCCTAAATTTTGTAATCTATCTGAGAATCATACTTGCAAAGATGGTCATTCACTGATGGAGGAGCTAATTAATACCACTTCCTCCCCATTCAAACAGACAGAAGATAACAGCTGCTAAACATGTCATTACCA
This sequence comes from Potorous gilbertii, assembly GCA_028658325.1. Classification (NCBI taxonomy): domain Eukaryota; kingdom Metazoa; phylum Chordata; class Mammalia; order Diprotodontia; family Potoroidae; genus Potorous; species Potorous gilbertii. Next base: position 63,956,344 of record CM053774.1, on the reverse strand, counting down.
AGGATGAGAGATGCTTGAAGAGTCTATCAATAAGGCAGTATGACAGATAGAAAGACTCATGAATTTTAATATGGTAAATGCGAAACTATTAACATGAACACTAATAATCACTCAAAATATGAGTGCTTCACTGCCATGTAACTGCCATAAAGTATATATTTACTTTAACAGAAAAACATGCTAGAGATTCTTTTGAAGTCTAAGGCCTCTGAAACTTTATCAAAAAAATCATCTTATAATGATGATTTACCCTTCCTAGTTACATATTGGGGCAGGTTGGTAGTGAAATAGATAGAGTGCTGGATCTGGCATCAGAAAGACAAGTTCAAGTGCAGCCTGAGATGCTTCTAGTCATCCTGATGAATATCTGGTCACTGGATTCAGATGACTCTGAAGGAAAGGTGAGGCTAGTGACCTTGCACAGCCCTTCCTCACTCAAACAAAGTTAAGTGCAAGTCATATCATCATTTCTCTGACGGCATGGTCCTCTTGGAAAATGAAAGAAAAACACAACCATGACCCTGGGCAAGTCACTGAACCTCTCTCTACTTCAGTTTCTTTAACTGTAAAATGTGGATAACAACAGTAACCCTTCCCCCTTCCAGAGTTGTTGTGAGGATCAAAGGAGACAGTATTTGTAAAGCATTTAGCACAGTCCGTGGCACATAGTAGGCCATTAATATTTTCTTTCTTTCCCTTTCCTAAGGGGATTCAACGTGAACCTGCCATATATTTAATTATTTTCAATGACAAAGTGATATTTCAATGGGGCTCCAGTGTAGCCAAGGTAAAACTTCTCACGGTGCTCTAATTTCAGTATGATTCCAACTAAGAAATTGGTTGTCTGGTAAAATGATTAAAATGTAAAACTCCAATTATAAGTGAATGAATCTGATTAGTTAAATATATTTTGACATTGCAGTTGTTTCTTGTCAGTTCAATGAAATTCACTTGGGAAATATGTCTTCTGGCAATAGCCTACATGCTCCAAATGATCATATTTCTCAGAAAGAGTTCCAGCTGTTACTTAAGGAATAAAGCATGGCCATATGGGACTGGGCTCAATAATTTGTCTTCATAAATAACAGGAAACTTTGGGAGGCCATTGTTATCCAACATGACATCATTTCCTCTAGAGCCACTGTAAATTTAAGAGATTATTTTTAACTTCCTTGAACCTCATATTTTTAATTTCTACTATGTCTTAGAATAAACAGTTCCACCAACTTACTTTCTATTTAAGGGTAGATTTCATTTTATCTGTCATTTATTCACCTCTTTCAAATATAGAATGATCCCTTCATTTAGCATTGCAGGATTTTGTGTTTACTCTATTCACACAATCCTTGATATTATAGATTTATATTAAAGGTCATTTAGCCTTTATTTTACCAAGGACAAGAATTCTTGTTTTCATTTGAAGTACACACATTTTAACCCTTTTATATCTTTGGTCATTTTGGTTTCCACTGTCTTTCATTCTCTTCTAACCATCAAGATTAGAAAACTGCACTGCAGGGTTCAGTACAGTTACAAACACTATGCCACTGTTTCAGTTCAATGTCCATCATTCTTAATGCCTTATTGACAGCATCAGAGTATTAACACTACAACTTCAAAGAAGAGTCTACAATGACTCCCTGGTCATAAATAATAACTAAATACTAAACATTTTATTTTGTCCTAACAAATTACCTTTCACTTTTTCCTATACTAAAACTAATCTTCTATTTTTCTGTGTCATCACAAAAATCTTCTAAGATTTTTTACTCCATTTTCCTCTCTCATCCTCATGTTTTATCATCCAGCAGTCGAATATCATTCCCATCCACTGAAATACATTATACATTCCTTCCTAATATGTATTAAACTGTTAAGACCAGGTCAGGCATTACTAATTTTTAATCCTAAACAGAAATGCATGTTTATTCCTACCTTCTTGTTCTTATCTCTAAACCAGTCACATATTGAATTAAAAATATTTAAGCTTTTAAAAGTATTTTCAAAAATATAATAAATTTCATCAATTTTTTCTTATTACATTTATTTTGTTCTTTTTAATATAGTAGTAAATGATGAGATTATATAATAATATTATGTATTATTTTCCTGCATAAACTGCTTTACTCTTTTAAAGTATTCTTATAGAGCAACCAGGTAGTATTTCCCCTAAAAGAAGTATTATATCTTTTCCCAAGTAGGTTATAGTTTATATGACAAGGCACAATGCCTGGCACATAGTAACTACTTAGTAAATGCTTTTTCATTCATGTTTAGTGAATCCATCATTAACTGTTTGCAGCCCATTCATCTAATATCTCCAGTCTTTCTTATATTATACTTTCTAATGTTGGAAGTCATAAAGATAATCTTCAAATCAATCAAGCACTCAAGCTTTTATTAAATACTTTCTATATTCAAGGCACTAGGGATACAAAGAAAGAATAAAACAGTCTCTGCTGTCAAGGAACTTAAATTGTATATTTGTTATACATTTTGTCTAATAATTCCACAATTTCCATTCTTAATTTCCTTCAAAACTCTTAAATAGGTGCCATCTGATTATTCATATACCTTTAGTTCTTTTGATTAGATCAAATATGTTCTATTAACTGCTTTTATAAATCAGTGTTGCTGTCAAAATGTCTGCTTCAGAGCATTTCTTATTAATGTCTTACCCAGAAAAGACGAAGAACAATATTTAAAATAATCTTTACTATTTTCCTTTCACAATGTAGTACACCTTTAGTACCATAAACAAGCAATCCTACCCTTTCTCTGGTTGACTTATTTTTTTTAACATAAACACACATACACACACACAGTAATTCTATTTTCGTTGGAAGTTCTAATGAGGTCCTTCTCAAATTCAAATTTTATCTAATTTGGAAATGAGAAGCATTTCATTTCTAATATGTAATGTAAGTTTAATATAAACTAAAAGATATTCCATTTAGGGCATTAGGTCCATGGCTATGTAATCAAAGTGCTTCCAACTCAGGCTCTGCAAGAGAACAGAGGAAACCAGCAGTCTCTTTACTCATTCATTCCTTGACACAAGTCATACACAGTTATAAAATTTCTGTCTCATATAGAAGATAGGCAAGATTCTGGGAGATTTAGGTAAATTTACAAGTTATCTATAAATTATTAAGGGAGAAAACCAGAGTTTGTTGAGTTGCTTAGAGCAAGGTCAACTCCACAGAAATTAAACATACTCTGTTACATATCATCTCTTGATGCCACTTTTAAACAACTTTATTTTTAGAGAACTTAATGTGTCTAAAACTGAATTCATTATCTTTTGCTCCCTTATGCCTTCTCTTTTCTAAATATCCTTATTTCTTTTATTTATTTATTTTTAACACAGTTTATAACAGATAAAGCAATTCAAACTTTTGGTCAGGTGATACATCTTTTTAATTGTCTCCACAGTATTACTAAGAATAAAAAGACCCTAACTTAATGTTGTTGGTTAAGTCCTATTCCTAATAGTTTAATTTTAGACAGCCTCAGATGTTCCTCTACCCATAATCTATAATTGAATAGATCTGGTATTAAGCTTACAAACCTTTTGACTATAGGAAATTGCCACCAAGAGTAGGGACATTTCAGGGAAACTATTTCCCCAACTTCATGTCTACTCCAGGCAGGAGTAGATTGTCCACTTACATTCAGTCAAGCTTAAAGTCTGCCAGGTGTCAGTGGGGAAACTGGGTGCAGAGAATCCCACTTCAGCCCATGCTGAACAACTGCTCTCCCACTCTTCCCTTGAAATCACCTATGCAGTTCATACCAGCATCTCATGAGTATACTGGCATCATGTAATGGAGGCTCAGATCACCTTTCTTGCTTCCCATACCTGGAGTTAGACTCAGAAGAACAGTCACTTAGTAGTCCCATAGCATCTAAAAATGGCAAGTTCCTATAACCAGGTTTAAAATATGATTATAGTTTCACTTTGGCTAAGGAACATCTTTTAGGCAAGTCTTAAGTGACTTACATGTCTTTCTATACATGTTCTAGTTCCTGATTAAATGTCAATCATAAAATCAAATTTACCATTAAAACCTTGACTTTTCCATCAATGCCAAATTTTATCAGAGGTTACATTTCTCTTGGAAAGTTAGACTGAAATTCTTTTCTCCAAACTAAAGATGTCATTGATTTATTCTCAGTAATTAATTC
>CM053774.1:63865181-63951656 GCA_028658325.1 Potorous gilbertii | reverse complement strand
ATAGTTAGTCTTACACAACACGACTATTAATAGAAGTCATTTGCAAAACTACACGGATATGGCCTATATTGAATTGCCTGCCTTCCCAAAGGGAATGGGTGGGGAGGGGAGGGATGGGGAGAAGTTGGAACTCAAAGTTTTAGGAACAACTGTTGAATATTGTTCTTGCTACTAGGAAATAAGAAATACAGGTAATGGGGAATAGAAAGTTATCTGGCCCTACAGGACAAAAGAGAAGATGGGGACAAGGGAAGGGAGGGATGACAGAAGAGAGGGCAGATTGGTGAAAGGGGAAATTAGAAGGCTCGGTGTATTGGGGTGGGGGAGGGGACAAATGGGAAGAAAATTTGGAACCCAAAATTTTGTGTAAATGAATGTAAAAAGTTAAATAAATAAATTTATTTAAAAAAAGAAAAATAAATGTCAATGTTGCTATAATTCATAAAGGTGCAGCAAAAGCATTAAAGGACACAGAATAAAACACTTTGAGTGCAATCAAAAAAAAAGAAATTTTATCACCCATTTGGACCTCATAAAACTGAAGGAAGTAGGGCTTATAGTGCCATTGAGTCTTTTAAGACATTCTATGACATCTCTGTCTCTTCACCTTAAACCATAATAAAATCCTTCCATGTTTTTCCTTTAGTAACTCTCTTCTACCTCCTTGAAACAACCAGTTCCTAACTATTTTTAATGTTCATTTTTACTGCATGTACAGCCACTCCTAGAATTTCACATGGATGAGTTACCTAAAAAAAAAATCAGAATAGGTTTGCACACTATGTTAGCTACAAAGATCTTTCAGCAGCATATGAATGGGGAGCCCCATAGTCCAGCACTGTGGTCACCTTGGGCTCAAGGTAGTTCATCTCCTATAACCCTGATTGATGCCAGTCATTGGCACAAGTTATTAAATCCTGAGAGTTTCCTCAACTGAAAATGGAGATGACAATAAGAGTCCCTGCCTCTCAGAGTTGTTGTGAAGATCAAAGGAGGTAATTTTTGTAAGTGCTTAGCATAGTGTTTGGTGATTAGTAGGTGCATAATAAATGCTTATTCCCTTCCCTCATCCCACTGGGAAAACTTGTCACTATATTTTTTCCCAAATAAGTGTTAACATTTCAATGTATAATTTAGCCCTAAGCTCCTAAGTAACTTGCAAAATTACCAAACCAAACTCTCCAAAAGACCTTAACAGTCATTTATTTCAAATCTGTAATTATTCAAATGAGCCAGCACAGAATAATGAATGAATAACTAGTTTCTGAGTCAAGAAAACCTGGGTCCAATTCCCACCATCACTATGTGCTGCTGACTGTGTGAGATTGAACAAGCAACTTAATTCTAAGAACCCTAGGAAATTTACTAGGATTATGTTATAGGACAAAAGTTTGTCTTATTTGGGAAAGATTTCTTACCCAGGGTTCCTCATTAATGATTTATTCAGAATATGGTATTTTTAAACTGTATACATTAGAATTTGAAACCCAGAGATGTGAATGACCAAATTCGCATCCATAATTATTCTAGTGGTCTTTGCTGGTCACACTGCTTCTATGAGTATTATGTCCTTGTTACTTGGAAGTATCTTTTTGTAATAACATACAGCCCACTGGTGATGAAGAATGGTCCATCAGCAAAGACATGTTCTATTCCTTCAGTCCCAAATTACACTGATGAACAGGAGAGAACTGAGGCCATACATAATTTGAACTGCTTTCATAGATTAGTGTTTGATTATTTTGGTAAGAAGAAGAACCTCTTTTGGTTAAGAATGAGTTTCTTGACTTCTATCCACCATTTTGATGACATATCTGATTAGGTGACTCCAATTACATTGTTATAACTCTGTCAAGTCATGCCTATCACTACCAGCTAATTCCTACACAAAATTTGTTTTGAAATTATGAAAACTATTAAAAGACTTTAAGATGAAATAAGGAATCTAAATAAGCTTAGAAATTTAGCAGTGAACCAATGGGGATTTTCCCTCAATCAGTAAATAAAGCATTTATTAAGCACCTACTCCATATTGAAATATACTGTAGTAAGATAATGCAAACCAATAAGAGAGACCAGTCATTAAAGGGGAATTTAATCAAATTATATAGAGTGAAGAGGTTTCATCATTATGCTTTTTTATCAAAATTGAAACAAGGTAAAATGAAATAATATTTTCTTTTTGGTTTTTAGTTTTTTGTGTGTGATATAATTTTTCTAATATCTACCTTTTGTAGACAAATATGATATAACTGCCCACCCATACCTGATAAGTGCTTAGAGATATTTTTCTAGCAGTAGTAATGGGTCTCATCAGTCCATTTATTCACAGTCTCTCCTGTTAATTAGCTGGATTGGGGCCATGCATTTCACATGGCTACATCTATGGAAAGGAGTTTTTCTTTTCTCTACATTCAGCTGGTCTCTATAGTGATTGAACCTACAACCTTCCTCTCATTAGCAACATGTTCTCACCACTGGCCCAACTTTACCTAAAATACTGCTAACAGAAATTATGAGAAACAGCTGGAACCCTCAAAATTTTATTGAATGAATGCAATATATTAAAAAGAAAACTACTTTCCTCACTCCCTTAACTACTAGCACCCTTCTCAACTAACTGATGTGCTATTAGCAAATATTGCATTTAACTGCTTTGGATTTGTTTCTAGTTATTCTCTCTTTATTTATTTTTCATCTATTTATACATGTCCATGATGCCTCTCAACTGTAGTTAAGAAGCTCCTTGAGAGTTATAATTGCTCCATGTATTGTCTTTGCATTCCCATCGTCTAACACACTGCCTGTTATATAGTGTTTATTAAAATGTTCAATGATTTATTAAAACTCATAAAGAATTTAAGCTGATTAAATTACAGTATTATTAGCCCAGCGTCAGCTAGGTGGTACATTGGATAGAATGCCAGGTTTGAACTTACCTTTGTGTGTTCAAGCCCAGCTTCAAAAACGTACTTGTTGTGTGACCCTGGGCAAGTCCTTTAACTCTGTTTGTCTCAGTTCCTCATCTATAAAATGAACTGGAGAAAGAAATGGCAAACCTGTCCAGTGTTTTTGCCCTAGAAAACTCTAAATGGGGTCACAAAGAGTTGGACACAGCTGAAGACTGAACAACAACTGTTTACCCCTTGGTTCTTTAGTGCCTATGATATAACACTCTTAGTAAGGAAGGCCCATAATAAATGTTGTTAATTGATGCTTTGTTCTTGTTGTATTTGTAAATTTTAAATCATAACTTGATGTATTTACCATTCCCAAATCTCTACATAACATGACTTAATACCAGTCTGTTCATATAAAAGTCACAAATGGGTGAATGCATAACTATTTGAAATAGTAATGAATTTGAGAAACAATTTAGATTAGAAGATAGATAGGACTTTTTCCCCCTTAAAATATCTTAGAAAATTTGATGGAAGGCTCTGAAATAAACTTGGAATGCAGAATGATAAGGCTTAAGGATTTTTGCTGTTTCTGAGATTCTCCTCCCTTCTTTTTTCATTTGGAGCTGGGAAGAAACTTAGCTGTTTACCTCTCCTATGACTGCAGAAATAGGAGACTACAAAGTGCGACTTGGCAGACTAAAGATCATTGCCTTTTTTATTACTTTTAAGTCCTTGAAAAAGTCACTTATTCTTCAGAAGGTTATCGAATGAGAAAGTCGTTCTCAGATTTAGTACCAAAGGCAAGAAAATTCAATGGTTTTAGAGAAAAGCTTATTCAATAATAGTCACCACCGCTGGCATTTCAGTGATGTAAATATTCACCACTATCAGCAGATCACAGTCAGGTTGTTCAAAATGTAGACTGGCCAAAACAACTACTGATACTACTACCTCAGATATTGCGGAAGTATATCTTTACCTGTGTGTGTGTGTGTGTGTGTGTGTGTGTGTGTGTGTGTGTGTGTGTGTCTGTATTAGCCAGGTCTTGACACAAGCCAGAAGTTAGACTTTTAAGGATCTGGCACATATTACAGCTACAGAGCTACAGATAAGCAATTCATCAAATGAGCTGATTATTTGCTGAACTCATTTTTATATTGATGCTAATAAACCAGAGTTTCATCTTCTAAGCAAGTTTAAATTGAACAAATTCAGCAGATATTTATTATGTGCCTACTTTGTGCCAGGTGCTAATTAGGATTTGGGGGGATGCAAAATTTTAGATAACATGATGTCCCTGCCCTCATGAATCATAATAAGAGGATGAGATACAAGACCAGAATTATACATGAGGTGGTACTGTGACACAATAAAAAGAATGTTTGTTTTGAGGTCAGGGATCCTGCATTCAAATCCTATTTCTTCCACTTACTATCTGTGTAACTTTGGGAAATTCATTTATCCTCTCTAGGTCTCAGTTTCCTATCCTGTACAAGAAGGGTGTGGGATAAGATGATCTCTAAGATCAATGCCTGCTCTAAATAAGTAATGAAATATCAAAGCTGTCTCCATGTAAAAAGTCTCCATGAGGTCCTAGGATGGGAGGGAAATCTTTATGGACCTTTAAGGAAAACTTCATCCTTGAGAAAGGCTTTAAAAGGATAGGAAAGAATGTGGCACTTATTTTCTGTTTGTATGTATCCTTTCTGTACACATGTATGTTTAAGATATTTCTGAGGTTTGTTTACCCCCATATGCTTCTATGTGGGCTCTAACAAATAGAAACTCCTATCTTTTCTATATTTCAGTAGAAAATTAGTAGAAATTTAAATTGGCTTTATTTTTATTTCCTTACAAAGTGTTCCATCTAGATAGATGTCAGTGGGACTGAATTAGAAAGTATTCAACATTCTCAAGTGACTGATCCAAGAAGTCTATGGGTTTTGTGGGGTTTTTTTACTAATTTTTATTTGTATAAGTATTCTTGGTATTAAGTGCATTGCTTGGAATGGTGCTTTACAGCTGCGTGGTTTTAATTATCTTTTGCCTAGTTGGATACACCATGAATGACCTCATCTTTCAATGGCAAGATGAGGCACCCGTACAAGTAGCAGAGGGCCTCACTTTGCCCCAGTTTGTTTTAAAAGAAGAAAAAGACTTACGGTACTGCACTAAGCACTACAATACAGGTAGGAACTAATCACAATTCATTACAATTGGAGAGGCAGGAATTTTTCAATCATAGTTTTGTAACTCTTCATATTCTTCCTAAATATATTGAAGCAATTATTTTGGCTATATTTGAAATGCATAAATTTTTCCAGCATCAGAAAGGAAGATGACAGTGTTTGAAGCATATGAATCATACATTTACATAAATGTATGCAGCTATATATTTGACTTGAATGAACCAAATGAGTGTCTAATAGCTGAAATATGATTGTGTTAACTTAAGGTAAAAGAAGAGGTCTCATTCAAAGAGCAATGTGCTGGGAGTTTGGTTTTTTTCTCCTGGTCAGTGTTGTCAAACTCAAATTGAAATATAGGCCACTAAACCATGTATGAGAATCTTTTCAGATTGATATTGGCCTAGGAAATCACAAAGCAACATCTATTTCTTATTGCATTTTTATTTGTTTTGTTAAATATTTCCCAATTACCTTTTAGCCTGGTTCAGTTGCACTTGGGAGTGTCATGGGTAGCATGTGACCACAAGACTGAGTTTGATACCTCTGCTCTAGACAATTCTTATGTGGGAAGAGGGAAAAATTTGAATTCTTTCAATCCTCATGGAGCAGAGGCCACTATAGCTGACTCCTGTATTAGCCCAAAAGGAGGAAGTTTTCCATAGTGGTTGTAGTTGGTCACTCTCCTCTACATGCAGTTCATCCAGGTCACTATGAGGCAAAATTGTGATGCAGGTAAGAGCTTATTCATTAGGTGTCCTTCCTCTTTTTCTTTCTGATAAATTCAGTTGCACTAAGGTATTGGGCCCTGATTTCCACTTCTCCTTGGAGTATTTGTATTTGAAAGGAAAACTATAGGAAATGGGAACCATCCCAAGCTACTACCCACCAAGGAAGGTATCCACAAAGGCCTGTAGTATCTGGCACATGCGCACAAGAGATTCTATGGCAGGCCAGTCTTCCTGATGCATCTCACATCATCTAACCACTATAACATACAAGTCAATTGGATGGATCAGGAAGAAAAGGCTAGTTGAGAATTACATTATTCATTTTAATGCCTTGAGCTGCAGCAAAAGTACATTTAGAACAATTCAAATTCACACTGACAGTTTCTCCAGTGACTTTCTACTGCTGTCAGAATCTTAGCTAAACTTGAATTCATTCATTTAATAGTGTCTACCGTATGACATAGTTGTACCCTCTTCAAAAAATATGAGGCATTTTTTAAAAGCAGCCCTGGCAGAAAAATATTCTTTATAGAAACTAAGCTTATAAGCTTATTAGAGAAAAATATAACATTCCTATTGAGCTACCAAAATGTTGTTTTTCTTTATTCGCTACTAAAGATGTGACCTACTTTAAAAAATATCCATATTTTAGCAATCTGTGACTTTACTGGTAGAGGATATTCTCCTCACCAACACAGATTACAATCCTATGTAACTGAAATAATGTCCTTGAAGAGCTTTAATGGCTAAAACATCCATCACTTTGTAGCCAAGAAAGTGACAAGCTTCTCTGAAGTTAATATGATCTCTGACTAATACACAAATACTGTCACTATACCAAGGTCCAAAGCCTTTTCAACTGGGTAGAACTTGCCAGATCTGAAGTCTTACTTCAAGTGATTTCAAGACCCTAGGGAAACCTATAAGCCCTGACGAGAGTAGAATTAAGTCCTACTAGGATAGACTTCAAGAACTCATGGAGATTTGCAAGTCATGATGAGAGTAGGATTGAGTCCTGCTTGAATAGACTTCAAAACTCAGGGGCATCTTACATGCAATGATGAGAGTAGGATAAATAAGGAATAACATATCAATGTGATTCACACAAACTCCTCAATTTAAGAAATCCCTTTACTCAGTAAGGTCAACACCTCTGAAACTTAGTCTTAGAGAGTTGACTAAAGCACTTGGAGATTAAATGACTTGTCCAAGGTCACAAGACTAGTATATGTTGTAAGTGGACCTTGAACATGTCTTCCTGGCTCTAAGGCTAGCTTCTTATACACTAAACACCACTCCACACTCTTTCCCTAAAATGCTGAATATACTTTATTACCTTTCTTCCAATTAAGTTATTCTTATTTTCTCCCTCACTTAAATCCAATTCACTTGCAAATCATGACATTTCTTCCTGATTCCATGGTCCTCTTTGAGAACAAAGGACAAAAACCAACAACATATAAAGATATTCACATAAAAAAAAAACAACACATTACGAATTGGTTTAGAAATAAACAGTCCTGATGCCTCTAAGCCGTGGTTTTTGGTCTCTTTTTTTTTTTTTACAGAAATGCAATTTATTCATAGTTCTTTTGGTGTAGTTGATATGTCAACCTCTGAATCAGGAAGACATGAGTTTGAATTCTGCCCCTGAGACATAGTAGCTGAACAACTTTGGGCAAATCACTTCATTTCTGTGTTTCCACATTATAAGGTTCTTACAATACTCAAATGAAGTCATATACAGTGTTCCAAGGTCTAAAAGTTTAAAATTCCACTAGGACTTTTGGAGCATGACATATATAACTTGTTTTGTAAACTTTTAAGGCATTGTATGCCAAATGCTATCATTATATAAAACACCCTGCAGACTCATCTATACTTGATACAATGTTGTATACTAGTTACTGGCTTATTGGCAAAAAAAAAAACCATTTTACTATAGAAACATGGATAAAAAGTTTGGTATACTTCTTTGGAGGTGTGATATTTTTTTGATGCCCACTTAGAAACCTAGGAAAATCTTTTCATTGAGCATCTCAGTTACCTTATGCAACTGTTCTCTTTGTAAGCATAAGCCAGTATTCGTGCCTAATCTCTCTTCTTGAATGAGAGGTAGAAAAACTAGACCCAAGAATAAATGGTGTAGTGAACGACCAGTGAGGAAGTTTCTTCTGCCCTCACAAATCAAATTTCACATATAGTTTAAAATTACTGAACAAGAACAATATAAAAGAGAATGCCAAATTATTATGTAAGACAAACCTGAGGATCCACATCAATGAACCTTCCAATACCCTGATGTCATAGTTCTTGAACTCAAATCCAATATCTTTCATTGATACTAGACATCATCTACCTACTGCTCAACTGTTGAAACCTTATATTCCCTAATTCTCCTCTAAAATTACAACTTCCCATCCTAATTTTCCAATTCCTTCACTTTTAGCTCTGATTAATTCCAGTCCTTTTAACCATCCCCACTCCACACTCCAAGTCTGTACTCAAGATCTCCCAGTGCATCCTGGGTCATCTCCAGTCATCCTGATGAATATCTGGTCACTGGATTTAGATGACTGTGGAGGAAAAGTGAGGCTGGTGACCTACATAGCCCTCCCTCACTCAAAGCAAAGTCAAGTGCAAGTCATGTCATCATTTCTCTGATGGCATAGTCTTTTCAGCAACGAAGGACAAACACAGCAACAATATTTAATTCTCCTAAACATACCTAGTCCCCATGATTAACTATTTCACTGGTACCAGAATCCTTCACTCTCTGATGTTTCCACCTTGCTAAATTCTGACTGCTGCTTCTTGACAAGTTTTTAAAAATTCAACTGGTTTATACAGTTGCTGAGTAGTACTTCAGATGATTTCCATTCCCACTGAACCATTGTACTCTCAGGACCAGCATTGTTCAACTTGCTGTCCCTAGATTCAGGTGGCCCTCCCATACTCCCTAAGTGTGTCTTCCCTGGCTATAACAATGTAGCTATAGCAACCACTCCTTGCTCATGGTAGTTTTAGAACCCAGGTGTCTAGGGAACTTTTTAGTAGTCCTCAAATTTTTCTTGATCTGTTCCCTTATAGGACACAAGAAAAAATATGGAAATCAAGAACAGTTCAGGGTGTCTGTCCTATAGTTCCCTGAGGTAAAAAGGAAAATTAAACTTTAATTATAGCCCTGGGTTACATAACTATCAGTTCACTGTTTTAAAAAATCATCAATAAAATGAGAGGTGCTTAAGGTGAAGGCTTTTTTCCACCAAAATAGAATAGACTTGATATTTTACATCATTAAAAGCATGAATAAATTGTCCACTTGTGCATAACAATTTTTGGTGAATTTCCCTTAAAGAAAAAGTCATAAGGATTTTCAGAGAAAACTTTGAAGTATTTTTTTTCCCATAAAAACTTTAGAGGATAAAGAAAAATTATGGTCTGGCTCTTCTCTGTAATGTTGAAACTGACACCAAAAGATCATGCTAGAGGTGAGGCTGCATCCTAAAACTTCATTGTCTATTGGTTTTCTTGGTTTTACCATTACTAGAATCTCCATCACAAAATTTTATTTCCCATTTCTATAGATGCTGTTTCCATAATTAATATATTTGCAGTTTTACGTACAATCATCTTTGTTTTATTCTACTATGCTAAGGAAATGTTTGTTTTATTTCATAAATTAAAATTAATTTTAAAAATAAGTAACACACTGCCCCTAACTTAAGAATATATTAGTATGCATTCTATGTTTGTACCTTGTGTCACTCTCATTCCTATATTGCTAATTCATGTGTTGTTTTCTTCTTTGTAACCAGAACAAATTGATCTGTACCTTTTCTTTTTTCTTCAGATGGGTTTTCTGGGAATGAATATAGGAAGAGATTGATAGAACAGTTAATTCTTGATTACCAGAAAAACTTGCAATGTTGTTTTATCATTTTCTGTCCCTGAATTCCTATTCTTTCTGGTATCCTGAGGATCAATTTTTCATAAGGGAATTCTTTTTCTCTACTTTGTTCTTTCTCTTCTTATGTCTTTGTTCTATTTTTAATCACAGTGGTAACCATAGAAATGGAAGGGTTTTGAAAATATTTTTGTGACTACTTAATGTTTTATGCCACTTACCTAGTGAAAATATTCTATGAAGAGGTAAGAATTTGCCCCTTCTTGTAGAAATCTCTCAGTGACTTGTGGAAGGAGCATGGGACTGGAAGCAGGAAGACCTTGATTTAAGTCCCATCTCTGCCATCTATTATCTATGTGAGAGTCACAATTTCTCTGGGCCCAAGTTTTCCCCATTGTAGAGGAATAATATTTGCACTAGCAACCTCCTCAGTAATACTGTCCTAATGCAGAATGCCATTTTACAAATAGCAAAAAATGTGATGAGTAAAATGATTCTCTGTTGCACTATTGATGTTTATAGATCCTCTAGTGAGGGCCAACCTGTATTAAAATTCAACAAAGGAGACCGCTAAAATCAATAGCATGGCAAAGAGGGAAACTTAGGCACGTCAGGGAAAACATCCTAATAACTAGTGCTGTATTCAGGGTGGAATAGGTTTTCTGGGAAAATAGAACTTGACTCTTCAGTTGGAGGTCTTCAAGAAAAATCTGATTGACTGCTACTTCACAATAAAAATTGTCAGATTTTTTTTTTTATTCTTTGTAGGGAAATGGCTTTAAATTGGAATTGATGCCCTTTTCAACTCTGAAGTTCTGTGATTCAGATTCAATAAATTGTGCCAGACCCCGTTTCCCTCCAATAATTCAACTCTTAGATATTTCTGGTCCCCATTCCACTGAAGACAATGTCTGGTATTGTAGGCTAGAGTGAGATAAACCACTTACCCCTTCCGTTAACTCTAGGTAGGAGCCACATAATTCCATCTCTCTTGCATACACCATCACATGGACATGCACCCCAGCTAACTTCCTATCTTTGCCTACCTCTCACCTAACCTTAATCCAACACATACACTTGTACTACAGCTTTCCACTGTGCCCTCTCTCCAAGTTGCTTGACATATTCTCCCAGCAGAACATAAGCTCCTTGAAATAAAGGATTGTTTCATTTTTGTCTCTGAAGTACAAATATGTAGTCCAGTGCCTAGCAAATAACTAGTATTTGATAATAACTGTTGGCACAATGAATGGACAATAATTTGTCCATTTTATAACTTTGGACCTGGCTCATGCAACTAGCCTCAAGGTGACCCATATCCTTGACCACAGAATTTTACACAAAGGGATACCATCAATACATCATAAGATCAAAGTTGTCTCACGGCAGCTAATGGCACAATGAATAGAGTGCTGGACCTGAAGAAATTAGTTCATCTTTGGTTCCATACATTGAGCAAATCAATTAACCTCTGTTTCCCTCAGTTTCCTCAATTATACAATGGGAATAGTGATAGCACCTACCTCAAAGGGTTGTTAGAAAATCAAATTAGATAATCTTTATAGAAAAGCACTTGGTACAATACCTGACACATGGACATGCTATACAAATGCTAGTTCCTTTCCTTTCCGTCATGGCTACTTCCATTTAGAAAATACTGATCTCGTGTTCCCTTCCTGTCTTGATATAATGAACAACAGTAATAGACTATGACACCATGGTTTTATTAGGAGACATGAAAACTATTTCAGATAAAAAAGCCTTTTTAATAGCTGATATGACAAAGATATGTTCATGTGAAAATGAATGTGTTTTTCATTACCATCAGGAAAGTTCACATGTATAGAAGTACGTTTCCACCTTGAACGACAGATGGGCTACTACCTGATCCAGATGTACATACCTAGTCTCCTGATTGTTATACTGTCATGGGTTTCATTTTGGATTAACATGGATGCAGCTCCAGCCAGGGTAGCTTTGGGGATAACAACTGTACTAACTATGACCACACAAAGTTCAGGATCCAGAGCTTCTCTCCCAAAGGTAAGTAAAGCTGGCATTTTACGGTTGCATATATTACATGAATCATTGGCAATGCTGGAACCATCCTTAGCAGATGGTTCCTCTAAACTTTACTTAGTCATGATGTGATATGCTATACATAGTACTCCCCAAAATGCATCATACATGCACATGCATGCACACACACACACAGAGCAAGATTGCAATGACTTCAGCATTCTCTCCCAGGTGTACTTAAAAGAGCTTTACCTCAGTTAAATATGATTAGTTGCTTTTTTTGCTCCCTGAGGGAATGCCAATTGACAAACATCAATTTCCCCTTCTACTGACCTGCAGAAAAGCAATATTTCATAGCCTCCCCTATTATTCTTCTCCAGTCTCCTCAATCTTTGGCTTCATGTTATCTTCATCACAATTGTCTCCATCATCATCAAACTATAAGTATCCATGCACATATGGCAATGTGTTTGGTATATAGAGTTAATTTTTCATGACTGGTATTGTTCTTTTGGAGTAGACAGGGTATAGCATTCTACTCTTACTCCTGGTTCAGATTTTCTCATAATATGCAAATGAATGCATTGGAAATATGTTAATTATTAGTATACTAATTCCTGTCCTATATCACTCACTCTGTCCTTCCAAGATTTAATAGTGGAATATCAGAGTGAAGTCTCATGTTATTAAGATTTCATTATGTTTTCAAAATGTCTTATGTTAACTAGGATTCTATGAAATATTGCTCTGATAATAAATTATGAATCTGCTCATAATTTTAAACTAATGAGCCTTGTCGTTTATTTCTATTTTCACAACAATAATGCAGGGCTTTCTTATTATTAGCTGATATAATAATTGTTCCTTTACTAACAAGTGTGTACTTTCAATATTAATTTTCCACATAGGCTAATCTGAGAGAAAAGCATATTTGTTTTAGGAGTTTTCACCTAGAAGGAAGGTAGCAAAATTTCTGTCTGGGGAATCAAATTAACTCTTTCTGAGCTTGCTTTCCTGTTACTTGAATTATCCAATAATTTTTTCAAAGGTCCAGTTCACCACATCCCAGTACACGAGGTAAGCCTTGGTGGAGAGGCATATCGTTTATTTCTGGACAAAGTTCAGTTACAGATTTGAGGTCTTTATTTTATTTAGTATTTGAGTCTTTGGGATTATTCTGAGTTTTTCTCTTTTCTTATATGCATTATATACATAGTGCATATAAATAATGATGTTGTCATGTACAAATAAATGATACTTCTGATCAACCACAAATAGATAAATGATCCCATATTTATTGAGAATTTAATGTGTCCAGATACTTTGATGAGATACTAAGGCTTTATGGTCCTCGCCTCAAAGAACTTACAATCTAGTCAAGGAGAGAGAAAACTGACATTCCTGAAGAACAGTGGAATATAAAGAAAGAGCACAATCAAGAGCTAAATTAACCAGTATAGACCATAAGTACTCTAGGTGAGGGGTGTAGACAACCAGATCATAGGTTTGATCTAGAAAGGGCTTTAGAGACTTCATTTTACTGACAAGAAAACTGAGGAAGACAAAAGTTAAGTGACTTGCCCAGGATCATAATGTCTGAGGTAGGGTTTAAATTTATGCCTTCCTGAGTCTAAGCCCAGGAGTCCATTCACTGCCTCCTAGTTACCTCTTATGAGAAGGAGAGAATGTTCAATGTAGAAAAAAGAAAAAAAAGTTTTAGTGTGGATAAGATAGTTGTCATGAAATATGTTGAGAGCTATCATGGATAAAGATAGTTCCATATTCAAAATCTCCCAGACATTTCAAGGAGGCAGATTTCAATTCAAAATGAGGAAGGATTGCACAGCAAGAACAGGTTTGGGTCCAAGGCTATAGAACTGGTCAACTTTCCCTAAGCCACTGGCTGTTAAAATCTTCCTCTATTCCCAAACCTTGCACAACTGTGGTAAAAGCCATGAATTGCTAGATTTCTGACATGAAAGCATGACATAACATGGCATCTGACATGAGGAAAATAAAGGCTGGGAAAAAAGCAAACTGGAAGAAGACAGATCTACTACTAAGGGAAGTTGACTTCTCTGAGAATAACCACCATAAACTCCATTAAAATAATAGTAACAGCTGGCATCTATAGAGCACCATTGAATTTCATAAGTGGCTTTATAGACATCTTACTGGACCTTACAACCACCTTGTGAAATGAAGGAAATATAATTACTTGCACTTTATAGATGAATAAATTGAAGCCAAGAAGGTTTTCATAACCAGAGGATTTTTCACTTGATCCTGGAGGCAAGTAGGAGTCACTGGAATTTATTGAAGCAGACGGTGATACCATCAGATGTACACTTTAGGAAGATAATTTTGACAGCTGGATGGAAGATAGTCTTGAATGTGGAGTGCCAAGGCAAGCGTAACATTTTTGTTGTTCAATCATTTCAGTCATATCCGACTTTTCATGACTCATTTGGAATTTTCTTGGCAAAGGTGCTAGAGTGGTTTGCCCTTTCCTTCTCTAGCTCATTTTACAGATGAAGAAATTGAGGCAAACAGGATTAAGTGACTTCCTCAGGGTCACAGAGCCAGTAAGTGTCAGAGGTCAGATTTGAACTTAGGAAGATGATTCTTCCTGACTCCTAGCCCAGCAGGCTATTCATTGTGTCACCTAGCTGCCCTAAATCTAATGCATATGCTGTACTAGGGATTATGTTATATTATGTTGTATTGTATATATGTTGTATTAGGAATCTATATATGTATATACGTTGTATTAGGGATCTGCAGATGGGTAGGGAGAATAGTGAGATTAAAGATATGGCACATGGAAGGGTTAAATAATATGATTCCTGAATCAGTGTTACAGAAGACAATATTAGAAAAGAATAATGAGCTTAATTTGTCTTGCTCTTTCCTCTTGGGCATCTGTTTCTACTTTGGCTTATGCTCTGATTACTTCTGCTAGCATAATTAAGACTGCTAGTGATGGCTATGGATGGTAGCATGATGAATACGGTCTGACTACCAGGCTAGTCTTCTCTATCTACTTCAATGACTATAGTGCACCAGTGACAATGCAGGTCCGTTATCTCCATGCCATTATAGACTTTAACCTTTAAATTGTTTTTTAATTTTAAATTGAATCAAGATTATATGATTCTATTATGAAGGCTCTAGCTATATTATGCTAAGTTAATAAAGTAAAAGGAAGAATGTTATTGGTTAGAGGGCAATCTAAGAGTCAAGCATCCGTTCTTAGGCTTTGTGAGCTCCCAGATAATTCTCTAAGATTATAATTTTCAGAGTACATACAATTTCCACATTAGTAAAGGGAGTTTCTTCATCAAGAGCTATACTGATGAAATAATATCTGGAAAAAAATAAATATAACAAAACAACTAAAAAGTGAAAAATTCAGCCTTGTCCCCAGATTTTATGTCAGTGATATATAATATCCAATCACAGGATTAAAGATTTAAATGTGAAAGAAGTCATCTCCAGTCAATTTAATTGTTTCTTTTCACAATACCCCCCTAAATCAACTGACTATTTGATGATTATCTATGCACAGTCATATTCCCACCAGAAATTGTCTTTGACAGACTGTCACTGTTGTTGGTTCAGATTCAATTTGATAAAGCAATCTGAGGTGAATGCATCTATCATCTTATACCACATTAGTTTGTAAATACTGATAGGTCTTAGAAGCAAGAAGACAAAAAAAAAGAGAGTGAGTGACTGGTTGGAAATAAGCCTATGCTAGACAGTGACAGACACACAGGTGGGAGAGAAGAATATGTAAGTGGGGTAAGGAGAGGCAGAGAAGGAATGGGAAAGGGGAGGGAAGAAGAGGGAGAGAAAAAGAAAGAAATGAGAGAAAGGTTAGAAGAGAGAGGGAGAGAGATAAAGATAGGGACAGGGACAGGGAGAGAGATACAAGTCAATTATAACTTTATGTGTATGCAGTCTCATACTTAATAGATTCTGAAGTGCTGTTAACATTGATAGAGTGCTAAGAGATGTCAGTGAGATTCATAGATTGGGTCTAAGAGGGAAAGAAAAAGCTGACACCTTCTGAATTTGCTTTTCAATTTCCTCAAGGTGAAAGATAAATGTAGAAAAACATAAGTCAACCAAAGAATAGTATAGCGTATCTTCAAATATTTAGGCTACTAATTATGCCATCCCGGAGTCATTAAATAAAGAGCTGAATGGGACCTTAGAGATCATGTAATTCATCCATCTCATTTTAAAGATGAGAAAACTGAGATCCAGTTATTAAGTGGATTGTCCAAGGTCAGTCACACAACTAATGGCAGAGTACAAATTTTAAAAAGTCACTGGATTCTTTCCCAGTCAAGCACTGCTTCTCTTATACCACATTGTTTGTATTTCTGACAAATAAAATAATTTTCTTTAAAAAGAACCATCTTTAGTATAGAATATTCATGGGCAGACTAAGAAATGTTTACTAACTGGCTCTCTGACAGAAAATGTATGCATGAACCCCTTATAAGTTTAATCTTCATTAACATTTCTCCATCACTGTTAAGTCTAGATAATCAAACAAATGATAAATCAAGTCCTGAATTTCCAAGGTGTAAATGCTTACCCTGAAAATTTAATAATCATTTCTTGAGAGCCTCTAGGAGTTGGGTCCAGTACACCATTGTATTCACAAGCATCTTGGCACATAAAATAGAGTGGTTGGCTTGGAGTCAGGAAGACCCATGTCCAAATCCCACCTCTGAAAGTTCCTAAGAGTATGTCCTTAGGCAAGTCAGTGGGCTGTGATTCACAGTATTGGAGGAAGTCCTGAGACCAGGAGTTTTCACACTAAGGAATTCATAGAACCATCCAAATGACCTACTACTAGTTTAAAAAAACAACAACACAGCAGTGTCTCAGGGGAACAGATTAGGAAGACAATATAGAGAAAAAAGTAGCTTAGCAGACTGGTATCCCATAAGCCCAGACTTCAGCTCTTGGGAAAAGGACACACTATTTGACAACTTCTGAGAAGACTGAAATAGATACTTTATTGCATCTATACCCCAAAGAGATCCAAGAAAGACAGAAAGGGTCCCTACACACAAAAATATTTTCAGCAACTATTATTGACTGGGAAATAACTATAAATGAAAGGAGTGTCCTTTAGGGAATGACTGAACAAATTGTGTCATATGAATGCAATGGAATATTATTGTACCTTAAGAAATAATAAAAGGGATGAAAAAACTTGGGAAAACTTGTAGAAACTATAGAAGAGGGAAGTGAGTAGAGCCAAGAGAACAAATTATGCTGTAACAACATTGTAAAGACAAACAGCTTTTGAAGATCTTTGCTAACTAAGATGACTGACCATGATTCTGGAATGATGAATGTTTCCTATCTCTTGACAAAGAAGTGTTGAACTAGATATGCAGAAATAGACATTTGCTTGTTTATTCCTTGTTTGTCTTTCATTCTCAAAGAGGACCATTGAGACCAGGAAGGGGATGTCTTGACTTGCAAGTGAATTGGATCTAAGTGAGGATATGCAGAATGATACATAAACTATTAGAAAGGGACACTGTAGGAGTTTGTTTTGCTTGACTTTGTTATGTGATGTTTGTTTTTCTCTTTCTTAGTGGGAAAAGAGAGAAAACAGATTGTTTTTTCAGAGAATTCAGATCTTTCAAGTATACACATATTTAATTCAGATTTATTAGGAAAGTACCATCTGCAGTTTCATACTTTTCCTTATAAACCTGCAATGGAATACATGTGCTGTAGCTACCAGGGATGGATCTCAATGTTCTCTAAAGCCCATCTCTTAGTCATCTCTTGTCTAGTGTTCTCAAAGTGCCTTTTCCCCACTGACCATTCCAACACAAACTTTGCATCTTAATATCAGCTTTTTTAAAATTTATTTTTAAATTTCTACAATATTTTGAGTTCCAAATGTTCTCCCTCATCCACCCACCCAAAAACAGTATGCATTCTGATAACTCCTTCCCCAATCTGCCCCCTCTTCTATCACACCTCTCCCTTATCTTATCCCCATCCCCTCTATTTTCTTATAGTGCAACATAAATTTCTATACCCCATTGACTGTATATCTTATTTCCCAGTTGTATATAAAAACAATTTTTAACATTCATTTTTAAAACTTTGAGTTCTAACTTCTCTCCCTTCCTCCCTCCCCACCCATCCCCACTGAAAAAGCAAGTAATTCAATATATGTTATACATGTGTATTTATGCAGAAGACTTCCATAAAAGTCATGTTGTAAAAAACTGTATTTCTCTCTATCCTATCCTGTCCCCCATTTTTTCTATTCTTTCTTTTGACCTTATCCCTCCTTAAAAGTGTTTATTTCTAATTACCCCCCTTCCCATTTGCCCTCCCTTCTATCATCCCCCCACACACCCAACTTAGACATTTCTCCCCCACTTTCCTGTAGTGTAAGAAAAATTTTCATATCAAATTGAGTAATGTTCACTTTTTCCTTCTCACCTCCCTCCTCTTCTCCATTGAGAAAGCATTTTATTGCCTTTTATGTGAGATAATTTGCCCCATTCTATTTCTCCCATTCTCCTCTCAATATACTCCCCTCTCACCTCTTAAATTTATATTTTTTACATATCATCCCTTCCTATTCAACTCACCCTGTGCCCTCTGTCCATATATGTGCACACACGTGTGTGTGTCTGTGTGTGTTAATCCCTCCAACCACCTAAACACTGAGAAAAATCTCAAGAGTTACAAATATTATCTTTCCATGTAGGAATATAAACAGTTCAAATTTACTAAGTCCCTTATGATTTCTCCTTCCTGGTTACCTTTTCAGCTTTTCTGGATTCTTATGTTTGAAAATCAAATTTTCCATTAAGCCTTGGTCTTTTCATCAAGAATTTTTGAAAGTCCTCTATTTCATTTAATGACCATTTTTTCCTGAAATATTATATTCAGTTTTTCTGGGTAGATAATTGGTTTTAATCCTAGCTCCTTTGACTTCTGGAATATCATATTCCAAGCCCTATGATCTCTTAATGTAGAAGCTGTTAGATCTTGTGTTATCCTGATTGTATTTCCACAATACTCAAATTGTTTTATTCTGACTGCTTGCAATATTTTCTCCTTGGCCTGAAAGCTCTGAAATTTGGCTAAAATATTCCTAGGAGTTTTCCTTTTGGGTTCTCTTTCAAGAGGTGGATTCTTTCAATATTTATTTTGCCCTCTGGTCCTAGGATATCAAGGCAGTTTTCTTTGATAATTTATTAAAAGATGATCTCTAAACTCCTTTTTTGATCATGACTTTCAGGTAGTCTAATAATTTTTAAATTTTCTATCCTGGATCCATTTTCCAGGTCAGTTGTTTTTCCAATGAGATATTTCACATTATGTGCTATTTTTTTATTCCTTTGGTTTTGTCTTATAATTTCTTAATCTTTCATAAAGTTAGTAGTTTCCATCTGCTCCATTCTAATCTTTAAGGAATTATTTTCTTCAGTGAGCTTTTGGACCTCCTTTCCCATATAGCCAATTTTGCTTTTTAGGGCATTCTTCTCTTCATCGGCTTTTTGTATCTCTTTCTTCATTTGGGTTAGTCTATATTTTAATCTGTTATTTTCTTCAGCATTTTTTTGGGTCTCCTTTAGCAAGCAGTTGAGTTGTTTTTCATAATGTTCTTGCATCACTTTCATTTCTCTCCCCAATTTCTGCTCTACTTCTCTTACTTGATTTGCAAAATCCTTTTTGAGCTCTTCTATGACCTGAGATCAATTTTTCTTGGAGATTTTGGATGGAGGAGCTTTGACTTTGTTGTCTTCTGTTTGCATGTTTTTGTCTTCCTTGTCACCAAAATAAGATTATATAGTCTGATTCATTTTCTAGTTTTTGCTCATTTCCTTAGGGAAATGACTTTTGAGCTCTTTGTCAAAATAGATCTCTGCTTCCAGTGAGGGTGGGAGGTGTACTGTAAGCCACTTGATTACCCCACAGTCTGTGGGCCTAGAGCTCCAGGAACAGTTGCTGCTGTTCCTGCCATGGGTTCCCCCTCCCGCATATGTTGCCCTGGGGCTGGGGCCAGACCACTCCACTCTCCCACAGGGCTTCCACAGGCTTTTTCCACTGACCTTCCAATTTCTCCTCAGCATTTTGGGGTTGAGAAGTCCGGAAACTGCCACAGGTGCAAGAGATTCAGTCTCCCAGAGACCTACTCAAGTCGTATTTGTGCTGGCACAGCTCACACTGGACTGTACCCTGCCCCCAGTAGGGTGCCATAGACACTTCCTGCTGACCTTCTAGGCTGTTTTGAGCTGAATATTTGCTTCATTCCATCATTTTGTGAATTCTGCCACTCCAGAATTTGTTTAGAACCATTTTTTACAGATATTTGACAGTTTGTGGGGAAAGTGCTAACAACTCAGTACGGCTACTCTGCCACCTTGGCTCCAGCCCTCTTAACATCAGCTTTAAAAAAAAATTATAATTTGTCTTTGCTCCGATCCTCCTCATTTCTAACCAGCATCAGTTCTTGAATAAGGCATGAAACAAATAGAAGACAGCAAATACTTCTCCAGAAATGTTACAAAATAGAAAAGTCCTTCTCTGTGTCATGCATTAGAAGATACTGAATTTAATTTTTGCAATAAAGACTTTGTCAAATGGCATAAAAGAGAGAAGGAAAGGGAATTTTGCTAAGGTGCTAACTTGAAAGCAATATCCTATAGCTCCATCATCAACCAAGGAAGGAATTTAACTCTTCTACACATTAGAGAGACAGTATGATATAATGAATAGAGTGTGGATGCAGTGCAGATAGTACTTCTGACACTCAGTGTGGATCCAAAAGCAAGTTGCTCAACTTCTGTGATCCTCAGGCAATTGTTTAAGACTAGAAACTATAAATGGACTGTGATCTGCATGAGTAGATAACAAAATTACAAGTCCTTGATGTAACTTAGGTCAGTAGCTGAGAAACAATCATGGATCTTTTTATATATTACTAATAGAACTCAACAGAAAGGGATAGAAAAAGAAATTAAACCCAATTAACTCTAGTACATAGAAAATATTTGAGAGTTTATCTACCAAGATACACACTGGAACAACTTCTAGTTGGGTAGTTATTTACACACGTTATTTACAGAAAAACAGACCATCTTTTAAATAGAAAAATAAGATTTGTTCTACTTGCTTCCAGAGGGCAAAACTAGTAGCCAAGAGTTTTAACAATTACCCCTAGTTTTCAGCTGCAAGAAGGTGAAATTTTTTAATAATTAGAACTATTTAAAAGTACAATGAGCTACTTTAGAGAATAGTCCTCACCCTATCCCTGTTAAAGGTCTCTGAGCAACAAGTAAATGGCATCCAGTAAACTAGACTCGGATAATTCTCCCTTGCATCTCCTGCCCTACTTGGTTCCAACTCAATCAAACAAGATGGCTTCATGATGAGTAGCCTCTAGTATCTCATTCCTCTTCCCTATTCCTGCTTTCCTGCATTTCATGTGATATCTTCCCCCTTAGATTGTGAACTCATTGAGGGCAAGGATTATCTTTCTTTTTATTAATTATATCCCCAGTGCTTAGTATCTGACAAGTTGTAGGTGCTTGATAAATGTTTATTGGATTGGATTAGATGGCCCATGGAGATATCAGAGAATATAAATTTATATTAAGATATGGATTTGATTATATGGCTTCTTTCAACTCTGAAATTACATGACTCTCCAAGGAGTTGCCAAATGTATATTTTTTTAACCAAGCTGTAGAAAAGCTTTAGATACATAGATATATGGACATTATGTGTTGTAGTGAAAACCACACCAGATTTTAAAAATAGGGATTTCAATTCTCATTTTGCCACTTACTATCTCTATGACTGGAACAAAGTCTCAACCTCTCTGGAGGCATAACTTTAGCCTCAATTTAGGGACTCAATCCTTAGGTCCTCATGATCCCACCTGACTAGTATATAAGAAGTACTCTAGCATAGACTACAAGAAGTTTGAGGATTAAGAATCTAATGTATCTTATGTTCTTGCCTACAGTAATTTGGCTTTTCTGAAATCAATTATTCACCACTCTTGGCTAGCATTAAATTCACAAAGGAGAATGTAGCTATAATGAGAGGGAAGTCATTATAAGATACAAGTACTGTTGAGAATTTATGTATGTGATTAAGCTTTGTATTTGTTTGTGATTACCAATAAATGCCTCATTTTCCTCTGTATCCCCCAGTGTTTTGTACAATGCCTTGCGCATCACAGGAGCTGAACAAATGTTGGTTTGTTTTATCTGCCTGCCCTGAGCTTCCAGAAAAATCCCTTCTCCAGTTCTTTCTCGTGTTGTGGAGGAGACCCTGGAGTCTTATACATTGCCCAAGTTATGTTACTAGGGACAAAATATGTACCTCTCATCTCAAGAGCTATCTAACTCAGTGTGGAAAGACTCATCACCAGAGGGTTGGTCACTAGGTATTGAATTGTTTTGACAGCAGAAACTCATAAAGTCATCTACAAACTGGTAGTCTGTTGTGAAGAGAATCATAGTACTATAGAAAAAATTCTAGATTTGGAATCAGAGAACCCAGGTTCCAATCCTGATTCTACCATTTAATATCTGTGTGATGCTGAGCAAGTAATCTTAGTTTCTTCTTTACGAAAGTTTATATTTTAACAAATATTTATTAAGCAACTATTATATGCCAGGCACTGTGCTAAGGTCTTTAAAAATATTATCTCAATTTATCTTCACAATAATCCTGGGAGGCAGTTCCTATTCTTATTATAATTTTACAGATGAGTAAAATGAGACAGACAAGCTAAATGACTTGCCAGGGTCACACAGTTAATAAGTATCTGAAGTTGAATTTGAACTCAGGTCTTCTGATTCAAATCCAGGGCTCCTTACCCTCTGTGCTACTGAACTACTCTTAAAATAAAAGAGTTGAACTAGACAACGTTCAAGACTGCTCCCTGCTCTAGGTCTATGATCAGAAGAGATCCTAGGTGAAGTGATGAAAAGTTATGAAAGTATAACAATATATTTTAACATAGTATTTCCACAGGATAAGTAGGAAAATATAGTTTAGAAAGTATATGTGAGGTCTTTAATTCTCTGTGGCTCCATTTGTTGCCATTCCAAGTCAATCCAGGCAGATTGCTCCTTCAGGAGTGGGTCATTCCAATGCAAATGGGGACTCCCAAATGACTTGAAATACAACTTTTAACTTCTGATTTGAGACAAAAGTTTCTTTTTACACTGCTCATTGACCTTTGAAAATTTCAAATCATTTTGCAATGAACCAGATGTCTCTGGACAGACCTATTGGATTAAGTAACATTTCCATTTAGAACAGACAATGCCATTTATACTCAAGTGTAGTAACATTCACATAAACACTTTTGAATCATTTTCTCCAAGGGGTATTGATGTTCATTCAGGGCCTGAATTAATCTTTTGATATGTATATTACAATTATAGTTGCCTAATATAATTAATGACTTCCAGGAAAAGATATTAGGTGAAATGATATCACAGTGGGTAGACAGTTCATTTGAAAGGAATGGTATTTATTTGGTGTCACTGGTAACTGGGCACAATTGTGTTGGCCTTGCACAGTATGACAAGGGGGTTTCATTATAATGTATTGAAAACACTATTAGTAAACAGGATTTCCCCACATTTGTTACTGTAATCTACCTGTCTCTAGATCACTTTCCCTCAGTGTTCAATACATCACAATTTACCCCTTCATCACACCCTTGTCTTTACACTTGAAAACCACTAGCCCTCTCCAACTGCTCCTTGTTCTCTCAATCTAGTCTAATGTATTCTAGCCTCACTTTCCCACTGTGCAGTCTTAACTCCTTTGTTGACGGATTGTTATTCACTGATTTCCTTGGATCCCTATTCTATCTCCCAAACACAGGTGTGCCCTGATACCCTTCCCTGGGCCTTTTAGTCTTCTTTCTCTACGTTATCTTCATTATTTCATCTTGTTCTATGGGTTCAATCATTACCTCAGAACAGAAAACTTCTAAAAACCTCTTTTCTCACTCTGGGATCCTAGTTCTCTATCACCATCTGCAACTCGCATGTCTAAAACCAAACATTATCTCCTTTCCCTATTCTGCTCCTTCTATAAACTATCCTGTTTCTCTGGAGAACAGCATGACCCTTCCAGTCATACAGCCTCCATGTCATCTTCGCTGCTTCCTTCTCATCTAATAGGTCAAAAGTTTTTATTCAACCTGCCTCTACACCATCATTTGCACCAAATTTCTACTCTCCACTTACACAGTCCTATCTCACACCTCCATTCCCCAGGACAACTGAAAGAGGAAACTCTTTTTGATCTATTTTCTTTTCTATCCATCCTCCATAAAACTACCAATATTACTTTTCATTTTATTTACCTTTATTTATTTATTACAAAATTACTAAGTAATAGATCCATCAATATCACTACCTTTCTTAAAAGTCTGATACCTTTAGGGTAACACACAGACCCCACATTTAGCATTTATATCTTTCCAGACATTTCATATTATTCCCTTTTACACACACACACACACACACATACATACACACACACATGCACGTTATTCCAAAGAAATGAGCATACTTGTTTCCCCAATTTGATATTCCATCTCTTATTTGCATGTCTTTGTACAGCTAATCCTTCATACCAGGAATATGCTCCTTTCTCATCTCTGCTTCTTGGCATCTTTGATTTCTTTTAAGGTTTGGATCATGTGCCAATCAAACAAGAAAGCATTTATTATGTACCTACTATATACCAGAAGCTCTCCTATGGGCTTGTCATACAATAATAAAAAAATAGCACCTGCCCACAGGGAGTTTGTTCTGTTGTTTTTTGTTTCTTGAGAGACAACATGGCATATATATGCATAATACAAAATAAATACAAGCACTTGTGGTATGGCTGGATAAATTACAGAATAAGGCTATAAAGAAATACTATTGTTCTATAATAAATGAAGGAAGAGATGATTTCAGATAAACCTGGGAGGACAAATGATTGATTCAGAGGAGACAGTATAGAACTAGAAGAATAATTTATATCAACATGATAAAAATGACTTTTTTGAATGACACAAGAACTTTCATCAACCCAGTTATCAATCACAATTCTAGAGAATATATGATGAACAATGTTGTCAACCTCCTGGCAGACAGGTGATGTGTTAATATACAGAAGGAGACATATGTGTTTGGATGTGACCAACATAAGAATTTGTTCTGTTTGATTGCATAATTTTTTTGAAATTTTAGCTTCAACTTTTTCCTTTATCCAATGGGGAGTAGGGAAAAATATTTGATGATTGAAAAAAGATAAGGTAATTTGCTCACAAGGGGTCCTTGAAACCTTTCTCGATATCCCAGTCTCTCCTTCCTTGAACTACATTTTATTTACTTAGTGATGCAGATATTGAATCCTTCCTTTACAGATAGGGGCTATTTCATTTCTGCCTTTATGATCCTAGTGTCTTAAACATAGTAGGTCCTTTAAAAGTTTTATTGAAATGAAGTGAATAGTCCATATCATGAAGGGTTATACCTCTGCAGAGAAGAGTGCTGCCTGTTCTATGGCTAGCTGAGTACTTAAGGAGAACAAGTACAGAATAGTAAGGGTATTTGAAAAGAAGAGAAAATTTCTCTACTTCCTGTTAAGAGAAAGGAGTACTACTTATTTGAAATTTGCTGGTGTTCAGCAGTTGCCATAGTGATACAAGGAAGGACAAGTAATATCTCCCTTACTTATCATATATTAAAATATAAAATGTCACAGTTGGATGAGACCTTAGAGATCATTTTGGACAAGGGTTGATAATTTGGGGTCCCGTAGATAGCTTGCAGGCTGTCCATGAATTTGAAGGACTAAAAATCACATTTTCCATACAATTGTTTCCCTTTTCATTTATTTAAAAACATTATTCTAAAAAGGGGTCCTTGATGCAGAAAAGATTAACAAACCCTGGTCTAGTTCAACTCTTTTATTTTTTATTTGTGAGGAAAGTAAAGACAGAAGTAAAGTAACGACCATTTTTGTGTATTACTGGTAGCTGTTTTATCTTACAAGACTGAGTTTCATGAAGGAGAGGAAGAAGGAAGGGATTATTATATTCCCATTATATGCAAGGCATTGTGGTAAGCACAACTGTTATCTTTAATTTACATTTAAGGAAATTGAGGCCCAGGATCACACAGTTAATAAGTATCTGAGGCCAAAATTAAACTGAAGTCTTCCATACTCCAGACTCAGTGCTGCCAGCTGCCTGAAGGCAGCGACTGTCATCTTTTTTTTAATCTCCCTGACACCTTGGACAGTGCCTTACATAAAGTAGGAACTTAATAAATAGATTTGTAGATTGGATTCTTGATCCTACTGTCATATGGCAACTGTTAATTTACCATTTCAGTTCATTCTGCCTTTTTTACCTGAAAGTGTTAATGCAGCATCAGACTATCCCAAATACTCCTCCAGAAGATATCAGAGAGTAGAAATATTTGGTTGCAGAAAATGGGAGAATTGTAGCACCCACATCATACACACATTTCAATTTTAGTCCCATGTTTCATGTACTAAACTTTTTGAAAGCAAAATTACATTTCATTACATTTTTTTTCTCTTTTATGTAGGTGGTTAATTTGGAATCAAATTCTAAGTGCAATGAAAATAAGAGAAAAGGATGATCATCTAGTGTTTGAAAAGCTTTGTATGGTAAAGTTCCAGAAACAGTCATTTTTAAAGAAGTTTTTAAAAGTTTACTCTTTTATTTAACAAGAAACCGTCTGGTATTTAGGTGATGGAATCCAACAAATACCTCCCACCCCATTCTTTCTTTTTCTTGGAGATAACACTCAAAGTCACCTAGACAATCTCTTGCCTTTTCCTTGTTCCCAGGTCTCCTATGTCAAAGCCATTGACATCTGGATGGCAGTGTGTCTCCTCTTCGTGTTCTCAGCACTCCTAGAGTATGCTGCTGTCAACTTTGTATCGAGGCAACACAAGGAACTATTGCGATTCCGTCGGAAACGAAAGAAGAACAAGGTAGGATGTGAACATATTATAAATCTGGAAAGGATTTTATAGCCTCAGAGAAGGAAAATAACCTGATAGGAAGATAAACATGCTAACATTGCTTTGGTGTTTTATAATTTGTAGTTTAGTAAAGTTTTCTAGATAATTATAAAGGACTCTAAATATTCACAGAATGTTATATTGAAACAAGCTGTATAGAGCTCAGAAAAGTTTTGCAGATTACTGCCAATGTATTTACTGTTACAAATAAAATCTCTTATTTGAATTAAGAAAATCCATTGCTTTACATATGTTAATTCTTAAAGGTATCACAGGAGAAGAACTAGGATTTTAAGTTAACCTAAATCAATCTGCTATGATAAAAGTTTTACTTTTAAGCTTTTTTCCATCTATATTCTTCAACCAAATATCTTTTTATCTGATGAGACAGAAGAAAAAGAGCCACATAGCTGATTGATCTTTTCTTCATTTATATATACCTTTAAGAAAAAATCACTAGGTTTGGCATACTACTACCATGTCCTGACTTAGGCTGGCACCATGAACATTTTGAAATAAATCTATGAAGGGAGCTTCTAGACATTATTTTTACCCACAGATAAACAAATTGGTCTTAAAGGTCTTCTGCTGTTTTTTATGCTATCCTGTTTTTTCCTTTTAATAAATGTCAGATCATATTTTAGAAACACAACTATAACAATAAATAGAAGGTTTAGCTTTATCCTATATTCCAGTGCCAATCCTTTTGTTGATTTTTCATAATATAGGAGTACCCACTTAAATGTACAATCTCCTAGGCTGGATTTTGACAGAGGAAAGAGTGGCTAGGAACTGGAATATCAAAATATCTAAGTGAAATTAATTAAAACTTCAAAAATTATAATTTCATTTAAATAGTGTGCATCTCCTAAGACAGAAAAGATTCGAAGACTTTTTAAGCTCACTCCAATATCACATGATAGCTGAAGTTAGTTCTCAGTTTTTCTTAATATTTCATGTACATCAAAATAGTTACTTATCCAGCTGTGCCTTATGGTAAAGGAAGAGAGACAGAGAGAGAGAGAGACAGACAGACAGAGAGAGACAGAGAGAATGCTATTTCTAGAAATGTCTATTTCATTGTACTGTGGGAAAAGTACTAGAAAAATCTGGCAAAATATCAAGAATAGAAGCATCAAGTTTGCTCATTTATATAATATTTTGCCAAAACTTGATCATATTAAATAGTGTTCTGAGAAACATATTAGATGGATAGATTTTAAAATAAGAGAATCTTCTCTCTTTGTTCTTCTCCTCACTATTCTCACCTTCCCATCTCTTCTCTATTTCCTTTACTTTCTCTTTCCCCACTTTTACCTTCTCATCCATCCCCTGTTCTCCACTCCCTTCCTCTTAACATTATTGTCTGGTCCTTACTTTTAGGTATAAAACTAAAAACAAAATCTTCCCCAAGAGTTGGCGTTCTTTTCCTGATTCTTCAGTTGAAAAACTGATAAAAGCTATTTTTCATTATTCATTATAAGTAAAGCACTGCCCCTTTTCTCCTCACTTTTGTTTTGTTGGGGATAGGGGAGAAAGCATCCTTACTTATTCTTTTTTTCAGATTTACTTGTCTTCCTTATTTTTTAAGTAGTATTCAGAGCTCCTCTATATTTGGGAATTAGAGGGAAATAGGATAATACATGAAATATTTCAAGATAAGTGGCATTCTATTTAGAAGTCAATGTATCAGTACAGGGAGATATAAAAGGACAAACATATTTCATACCTATCATGAATCATGGAGGCAGGATGATTGGATGTATAAAATAGTGGACTAAAAGTCAAAAGGACTCAACTTTCAGTGACTAGTGATTTAAAGAGAATTAACAGATTAACTGCTCTTTACCTCAGTGTAACAGATTCTTTTCCACATTTACATAAAAATATTTCCACTTTGTAGAATGTTAGAAATATGAAATAAGAAACTGTGATTTGGAAAATTAGAAAAAATATGCATTTGGCACATAAATATGTATCCATGCATATGTATATATGTTCATATATATGTATATATTAAAAGTAAAAAATGAAGACTCATCTTCAGGAATCAGCACACTCTAGAAATTTAAGTTAAGGAAAAAATTCTGGACTTTTCTAAGTTCAGTATAACTGAGCGCGAAAATCCTGGTTATATGAATACTCTACTTGTTGATAACCTATGTTAAGATGTTATATGTCATTCAAACCAAATGTGCAACTTTATTGAATTATATATTACTTGACTCTGATTTCTCCATCCCTCTTGGTCCACTTTGCCTTCCCACAGACAGAAGCTTTTGCATTGGAGAAGTTTTACCGTTTCTCAGACACGGTAAATTCACTTTCTTAACTTCAACTAGAAGATTGCGGTCATTAGTTAAAGGCTAACAGCATATTTCTGCATGGAGGCAGTGTCTGGTGGGGAAACAAAGCCCATTTTTCTTTTAAAGTAATAACAAAATCATCAGCAATCTAAGCTATTTCTTGGACCTTTCCTTCCTTTATTCTTTTTTCCTTACAGGGGAAAAATTGTCCCATTTCAGCCTTTTTTCACTTAGGGAAGGCATTTTAACTATCACCTTAACTATTTTTTTTTTCTGAGCTCTTTGATAGCTCACACTTTTCTGGTAAATATATATTTAAAGAAAAACAGTTCATATTTTCATAACTATTATCAAAATGAAAACAATGAAACATTTTACCCAAACTAAGTAGTATCAAAATGAGTAAAAATTTATCTATTTTTCTTTTTATTTCCTATTTAAAAAAGGAAAAAGAAAGTTGCTCCAAGGCAATCCTATATTTGACTTGAAATGTTCAATTGGAAGAAAAACAAGTCTTTTCAGATTCCATATGTGTTTTCCTAATTCTTCATGTTGAATTTTGATTGAGATACATAAGACAAATGAATCTTTCTGTTTGCAAACTACTAAGTTCCACATATGAAATGAGGACAAATGCTTGGGGAGGGGGTGACTGGGGGGAGAAGCATAAGTCAATAAATATGTCTTGGCAGACTGTGCTACATATGGTGCTTAGCTTGGGGGAGAATGCTATGCCATATAAAAATGATTCAATGAAAATGGAGGAAAGGTGGACCTGTTCTATGTGCTATCTGTGCTAATGGAAAATGGTATGTCATCATTTGAGAATACTAAAATACTTAATCCATAAGAGATAACTTTGCTTCCAATGCTGCTGACAGAAGAAATTTGAAATGATCTATATACTGCTTAAGTTATTTTGTAGTATGTAATTCCATACTATTTTCCCTCTGCCATTAAAATTGCATGCTCTTTCTTATATGGGCGGCTTTTCCTAGACTTGTTATATTTGTGATGTTTGAACTGGTTTTTAGTTAACACTAAATAACAATACATAATTGCTATGCAAGAGTTATTTGTTAGACTAATAATGTCATTTGATTGCATGGGATTTGCATGCACAATTACATCTGTAGCATGGCAACATCTTGCCTTTGGGAATATTTATTATTATTTTTCATCTAGGCCATATTACGTTTTTATTATGTTTAGGGGAAAAAATTTCAATTAAATGTTGCTTTACCAAAAGATGCAAGCAATACTCCAGTGGAAAAAAACAGGCAAACTCTTTGCTCATAATTCATACATCTCAAGAGTATTCAATACATACCTACTGATAATTAAAATCTTACCAGTAGGATCAATTCATATAATGGACAATCTGATTATATTTGCTATATAGCAGTGGGGCACAAACCAAACTATTCTTCAGTAGTCTAATTTTTAATAAACTGTTGATTATTTTGAGTTACTGAAAATGTATCCATCATTCAGGAAAGAGAGCTGGACCTGGAGTCAGGAAGACCTACTTTCATTGCCTGCCTCAGACTTTTGCTAGCTGTGGGCAAGTCACTTAACCATCATAAGACTGTTTCCTCATCTATAAAATGAGGGAGAAGTTGAAGTTGTTGACCTCTAAGTTCCCTTACATTTCTTAAATTTCTGATGTTCTTAGACCTTTTTAATAATTGAGAAAGAAAAGAGTGACATGCACACTGAAAGGATAACAAACCAGAGTAAGATGAGAAAAGCAAAGGATGTTATCTAGATATACAGATAAAAACTACAATTGTAAGTATATTGTGGGGAGACCCTCAGATATTGTCACTGAAATGTTTTCTAAAATCAAAGCCTATTTATTAACACTTGGAAACTTCTCAGAGAGAACTGATTTGTAGCATGTATCTCAAAACATTCAAAGCAGATTAGAAAGCAAGTAGACCAATAAAATATACTACTTAGAAATTGATCTTTTGACTTTAAATAAGCATTTAAAACTAAATAACAAAGCAGAGAGGAAAAGTGGGATAATGAATACAGAGCTAGCCAATTAAAGAAGAAGCTTTTAAATCTTGCTGATTTGTACTTTATGACCTTAAGAAAGTCATATAAACTCTCAGTGTCCACCAAGAGGCAAACCTCTTGTGGTTTTAAAAGGAACTTGTTTTCTCAATGAAATCCTAACTTCAGTTCTTCACTAACAACTGAGAGAGGAATGAGAATTAGAAGGGGAAGGGGAGAGAAAGAGAATGAATAATTTTTAGTTAACAAGTTGTTCACCAACTAAAACCTTCTGGGTGACTGATTTCAGTCCTTAACTTGCCAAGTTGTGGATCAAACTGTGTTTTGCCATTCAGATGCCCACTTAAACATAATATTGGTCTAAAAAATTTCCATTTAATTAATTCCCCTCATTCTCTTTAGGATTTAATTTAAAATGATCCTAACTAATCTACTATTTTTCTATTGGACAATTACAATGAATAAAGTAGAACGGAGCTCAAATTATCTTTGAAGATAAGGGGACATTAGGATTCCATTGACAAAAGATACACCAGAACATTATTCCAAAGGAAATTATTTGTCCAGGTCTTTTATTCCAATGTTCTATTTGTCATCTTTCACCCTTACTAAATAAGATCCTTCACTTTTTTGTAAATAATGGAAGTTTGCCCCTGGTCCAGATTTCCCCACCCCACAGTGTTAGGGAGTACAGTGTGTTAATTACATGCCCTGTGGTAAATGTTCATCCTTGAGTAGTCTGGGAGTTTGTATGTGTGTGTGTGCATTTACTAAATTGTGTTAAGTGGAAATTGCTTTGTTCATTGATGATTTTGTTGTTTTTGTGCTATGTGGTTATCAAAAAATGCCAAAATGTTTCTTAATAACCCAAGGAGAACCATGTGAGACATATGGACAAAATGCCCATGCTTCAATTTATTTGTTTCTTAATATAATTTCAGTAGCATTGAAGCAGGACAATGCAATGACTTAGGGAAATTATAATCTCCTAGTACATATTATTAAATATTATTACTATAAGCTATTATGTATATTTACAGACTAAGCTATGGGCTAGCAGGTAAATCTACGGAGATAATAACAAATCCTCTGATTTTTTTGAGTCACTATCAATCCTTTTAAAATATCTGGAGAAATTATCTCTAAGTTTTCAAGACAAACAGCTACAATAAACTAGTTATCCATGATGTATGTGTATAGAATAATGCAAATGATAAAAAGAAAAGTTCACAGAGATAAACTTTAGCGCACATACAATATTGATTGATTTTCTATAAAGATATAAGAAATTCTAAAAGATCTCATGCCTGAAAAATCGCTAAACACATACACATAGAGTGCTATATTATTTGTCGTTATAAAGCAAAAGAAATTATGTGAATGGATTGTATTTTTCTCAGGAATTCTTGTAGTATTTTCACAAACGTGGTAGGTCCTCTGATCTTAAATTATGCATTCTTTCTTGAAGTCATACTGTAGTGACTTTGATGGAGTAGTTGAAACATCAAACGATGGATAGATAGATGGATGGATGGATGGATGGATAGACAGACACATACATACATACATATGTATATGTACACCTACAATGGATCTTCTGTCTCATTTTTAATATTTTCCTCAAACTACTGCATAACTAAAATTTGTGAGGATTGTAGTTATTTCTTAGTAATTTTCTGGGGATTCCTTATTCTGTTTGTAAGATGATATTTTTAGAATGTTAATTTCCAACTCATATATGAAATTTTTGTTCTCATCCTTCACTTTCTTCTTTTTGTCTGTTTTCTCATTCAACAACCAAAAGGTTACCTTGAATTATAGCACATTGGAGCTGTAATAGACCAGAAAGATCATTTTTAGAGATGAGAAAATCGAGGCCCAGAAACATACATGGAAGAAACTCTTCCAAGGGTGCCTCTTTAGATAGTGATTTAAATAGTTAACTATGGACCAGTAATTTCATTCCTAAAGTAGATTTTAGAACATATAAACCTGCAATTTATAAGGGCTATTAATCCCCTCCAACTCCTATAGAGTAATAGTTTATATTTCCCATGTTTCTCCTGTCCTTTCCAGCTAAGAAAAAAAAATTTGAAGAGAGAATTTTTAATTTCTGAAATGTAATCTGTGACAGTGAAACAAGTATTAAACTTTTATTCAGAAAGATCTGTGTTCAAACTCCACCTTAAACACTTGGTAGCTATGTGAACAGTCACTTAATGCCTTTAAACCCAAGTTC
Organism: Potorous gilbertii; assembly: GCA_028658325.1. Lineage (NCBI taxonomy): Eukaryota > Metazoa > Chordata > Mammalia > Diprotodontia > Potoroidae > Potorous > Potorous gilbertii. Next base: position 63,918,247 of record CM053774.1, on the reverse strand, counting down.
CTCAGTCTTAAATTTAGGGTAGGGTTGTTTGCCTATTTCATAAGGTTATTATGAGGCTTGGAATTGCAAGTAGCTTGGGATTATTGTGTGCTAGATATCATAATTATTTTTGCCTCTTCTTTGATCCATAAAACTCTGAGTAAATATTAATTGCAACATAATTGTGATGTTAAAATGGAAAGAAAATATAAAGCTAGACATAATAATTTTGAGGTGGTAGGAGACTGGAGAGCATCAGGACATATGATTTAATTACTATGAGGAACTCCTTCCCATGGAAAATGCCCCATTGATGCCAATTTGCAACTTATCCCTAATTTGTATTTTGGGAAATTGCTTGGGAAGTACACTGAAGATAGATTGCATCAAGTTAGGATTTAAACCTTGGTCTATCTGACTTCTAAGTTGACTCTCTATGCATCATGCCATGCTAGATATGACATATAATTTTAGTATTTCTAACTTTCTAATTTGGGGACTCAATAAAGTAGGAAAGCTCATTTTAATTTTATATACCAAGCACTAGGTATAACCAGAAATTAAAAAAAAACTGTTTGGGTATCTGATAATACTTTAAAAAATATTATTCAATATATGATTAAATATTTTTATCCTTTAAAGTTTTAATGGCAATTTACTTCAGAAAAGAAAATAATTTGGATGCTATGCAGGGTGGCCAAAATGTCTTAGTGTAGTTTAATTCATATTAAATGTTTAATGAACATTTAAATAAAGATTTAATAAGTGTCAATGTATACTAAGGCTTTATTAGAGTATCACAAAAAATTCTTTTTGGATTTAAGCAAAGAATGATAATCCAATAGATACTCTTACCTCTGTACTGGAAATGATATGAGAAGTGAATTGTTCCAGGGTCACTCAGACAATAAATAGATCCAGGATTCAAACTCAGGATTTAATTCCAAATCTCCATCCTACGCTGGAGGGCTTAAGTTGTATCAAACCTAAGACAGCTAGTCAGAAAATCCTCAATTCAGATGCCATCTCAGACACTTACATACTAGCTGGCTGACCCTGAGTAAGTCACTTAACCTCTGCCTGCCTCAGTTTCCTCAGCTGTAAGATGAGGATAATAGCATTTACTTCCCAGGGTTATTGTGAATATTAAATGAGAATATTTGTAAAGTCCTTGGCAAATTGGTACATATTAAGCACTTAGTAAATGATTATTTTCCATCTTTCCCTATTTAAATTATACCCAAATTTGCATAGTAAGACAAATTCATTCTTTAATAAAAAATGGATTCTATTCTGTGAGACAATATACCTATGTATTTAAAAATGCATGCAGCATTTCAAGGAGTTATGATTAGTTGTTGCAAACAATAAAATTAATATCCTACCTCCCTCCCGGAGTTGGAAGGAGACTAGTTTATAAAACTTAAAGTTCTGTAGAAATGTAATTGTTATTAATAAAGCAATGAAATAATTAAATTTTAATAACATTACTATTTGTAAAATTTTTATCTATTTTATAAACTCAGGTCTTCCTGACTCCTGCATTGGTGCTCTATCCACTGTACCACCATCTCACCTCAGACACTTGACTTTCACTAGCTGTGTGACCTTGGACAAGTCACTTAACCCCAACTGCCTCATCCTGGGTCATCTCCAGTCATCCTGATGAACATCTGGTCACTGGATTCAGATGGCTCTGGAGGAGAAGTGAGGCTGGTGACCTGCATAGCTCTCCCTCACTCAAAACAAAGTCAAGTGCAAGTCGTGTCATTATTTCTCTGATGGCATGATCTTCTTTGGTAACAAAGAAACAATGAATTTATTACCTAATAAATAACTTGAGAGTTACCATGGTGGAGTAGGTAGACATGGTACCTGGTAGGCTCAAGTTGTTTCAGCAACAGCCTGATATCATCCTATTTCTTCTGGAATGCTTCTACTCTAATGTAAAATAAGGACAGGATCAGTAATTGAAAGAGAAAAGAACTTTAATGCTAGTTCTCTCTGCCCCTGTCACAAGTTATTTCCACATTCTTTTGAAAGAATTTGGAGCTCAAAGAAACTGTAAAGATCCATCCCGCTCATAGAACATATAATAATAGCTTAACTTCCAAGATGTCAATTTCTCTTCCTCTCTAAAATGAGGAAATGGGACTAAGATGGCCTTTACAGTCCTAAGCAAGTGTAGATCTATGAATCTATGATCTAGAAGTTCAGAAAGGCCAAATAACTTATTCAGCCTTGTAACAACTGCCCCTTTAAGTGAAGAAGGGTAAAAACATGTCATCAGCCACCATATAGGTATATTAATTGATATACTCTTCACATGGCTGTTGACCTGACTCATTTTTAGGTGGAGGGTGCAGAATCTAAGAGTGGAATTATACTAGCAATTATAATATAAGCTTACCAAATAAATTAGTAAGAAAATCTATATTTAATATCTTTTCAATAAGAACAGCTTACTTGTATGTTTTAACTATACAAAACATTTTCCACATATATTAGATCAACTGATTATTTTTTTAGTTTTTATTTGGTTGATTTCATATGAAATACTTAGAGAAAAATAATACATATGATATTTTAAAATATCAATAGGTGATTATTGAATTGGTCTCATACTTACATACATGTATACATATATAAATATACATATGCATATATACATATGGAAATATTCTTATTCAACAACCTAAAGATGTTCAATGGAAAATTCATTGGCTTCCATTGCTTATGAAATTATATTAATATCTTTTTACAAATATATTTGATTCAGTCAGTGTATATTCATGAAAAAGTACCTATATACTACACATTTGCAAAAAAAAAAATTAAATCATTAGGAGAAATTACCCCTTTAAAAACATCCTATGTAGGATACAAAGAAATGTCAAAGTATGATCCCCGTCCTGGAACAGTGTTCAATCTAATTGGTGAAATAACATATAAATACCTAAAAAGTTAAATGGTACAAAAAATAAAAAAATAATAATTTACTATAATAATGAGTCTTCATCTGATTAACTTTCAAATAAATGGTGTAAATGAAATAATTGTAAGAATTCAGAGGAGGGAAAATCATTTTGGGTAGATTACTCAAAAGTGTCCTAGAGGACATATGAGTCAGGTCTTGAAAGACAAAGAAGTTAGGATTCAAATAAGTCATGAGGAAAGGTAATGGTCATGGTAGATGAAGCACAATCAAAAGCACAAGATGTAGTCATGAGGCAGTCAGTAAGGAGAATAGTTTAACTAGTCATAGAAAAAAAGGCTAAAAAGGAAAATGAGTAAAGACTGTGGTGGCTTTGGGATGCTAGACTAAAGAGACTGGACTTTACCATGTAGGGGATAGAGACTGGACTTTATCATGTAGGGGATATCCTTGCAGGTTTTTTGAGGAAGGGAGTTACATGAGGAAAATGGTATTGGAAAGGTTATTAAGTATTTAGTAAGTGTTTGTTATGTGCAGAGCACTAGGGATAACAAAATATAACAGAATGTAAGTTCTAATAGTAAGTAATATTATATTCTAATGAAAGAAAAAAAACGTGAAAACAATTGAATAAATTTTATGCACACATACACACGATACAAGAGTAGAAGGAAAGCACTTCAGAGTGTTTTATAACATTTTTGTGTTTCTCAAGCCCTTGGGATGTAATTTAATGTAGCATTTTACTTAAAATTAAGTATTTAATTAATTATTCCCTGGGAGACAAGAACTAAGCAATATGGGGTTAATTTACCTTTATCTGGACACTTTAAATTGTCTAATGTACGTTTAAAAATGAATTCTGTTCTTGATTCAGTACGAAACATGAAAATATGCATCTAAGTACTATAAAAATTGATAGATTTCCATGTATAGTGAATATTTGATCATAAGGTTTGTCATACACACATTATATATACATATATATGTACCATATATGTATATATATATATATATATATATATAAAATTTGAAGCATAGTTCCTTTGAGATAAATAAAATTGTGAGCTGGATTTGGAGTCAGAAAACCTGAGTTCAACTCTGTACTCTCCTACTTATTGCCTGGTACTTTGCAAGTACTTAATAAAGGCTTATTGATTGGTTGCTATCTATGCTGCTTTCGACCAAGCTACCTGGTCCTCAGCATCCTTATCTATAAAATTATAGGGTGCACTAGATGATGTCCCTTCCTTCTAAATCTATAGCCTAATAACCTCTTAAGTCCTTTGCAAATCTAAATCTATGTTATTATGGGCTCAAACTTCTATAATGATGTTAAAACTAGGATGGGGATGGAATCATGGTCATAGTCAACTCCTCTAGCAATTATTGCCTTTTTATTTTATTTCTCTGAAGGACTCACATGAATAAGTATCAATACAGATACATCAGGGATAGGATTTAACCAAGTAAATCAGCTGCAGAGAGCTTTGGATCAGGTCAACATCTTGGGTATTTGTGGATTTGCCTCTGTTGAAGTACGTGAAATCAGGTGATAATTTATCAAATGAGTTAGCAATCCTTCCTTTTGTGTTTGATTCAGACATGAAAAAAGATTATGAGATATCCTGGTGAACCACACTGCAGCAAACAGCTGATCTGCCTAGAGAGTAGTTCACATCTTACCTGGAGTACAGAGGGGAGAAACATTATTTACCAAATAGTTTATACTTTATCTTAGATGTAAGCAGTACACTCCTAGGGAGTCATTTACTCACCAAGATATTCTTGTTAAGGATTTCAAAGCAGCCAAAGATAGAGTATTTCCATGGGAATGGAAAAGCTGGCAGTGTGAGTGAATATGCACACTATAAGCCTAAGAGAGACTACATTTTTGATGATGTCAGAAAAAAAGTTAAATAATACTGGCTCATCCACTGATTCATCAGTTTTGTATCAGTTATTATTCAATGTATACAATTGCCTATAAATTTTATAATCTCTTTCCCAAAATAGGTACTCTGTACTTTCTCAAGTCAAATTGATATACATAATTACTGAAAAAACATTAAGTGGATCACAGCATTTCTCTTGGACTCAGTCTTATTCTCACTGATATTTCCAACCCAACTCATGAAATGATTAAAATTTTCTTAGTCATTTATCTTTTATTTTATGCTTAATTGTTGTACCTTTGCCTGTAATTCTAATTCAAAAACCCGTTGTCTTTTCCCTCCACTTTTAAATGGTGAGAACTAAAATCCTGCAAAGCTTTAAACTGTCAGTAGCAAGAAAGCACTCTTGATGAAGTGCTACATATTCTAAACAACGCTAGTAATTTACCATCATGACCTCCATGAACTTAGTGTCATATTTAGACTAGTTTGTGTATCTTTTTTGAAAATCAATGTTCTTTAATATCAATTAATGACATATAGAGAAATGGAGACCTTGTAAGTATATGCCAGTTATCAAATTTAGTGACTATTTAAAAAAAATGTGAAATTATTTCTCCATTTGCATTTTAAAGATGAGCATATTTTCAGCAAGTGGCTATTTTTCAGGGGACAAAACCAAATGTTTTTTCAAACAACTTAGAATTATTAAAAAATTTAAGTCATAACAAAATTCAATGAAATATAAAGATCAATGTCTCCTAATTATTTTAAGTCACGAAACCAGGGTGCTTATAAAGTAGCTGAGTCAATTACAAGTTTAGATTTCAAACCATTCTTTTCAAAGATGTTTATTAAATATCTAACTTTGTGCATGGTACTAAATGGCCTATATTCTTCATTTTCCATACAACAGGAGTTAGGAACACATAGAGTCAGAGTTCAGAGTAAATATAAAAGTAGAACACAGGAAGACTAAAATATACTTTCCCCAAAATATCCAATAAAATTTTTTTTGGTTAACAGATTTATTACATCTTTAGCAAAAACAAAAATGAGGTTCATCTAAAAAAACTGCAAATATTTATCAAGTCTTCTGATACAGTGTCAGGAGACATCATATTTTTATTATTTAAGAATGTATCTATCAATATGCAAATTAATAAAGTCATTTAAAAGTGAGTTAATCATTTTTGATGTGGACGTTTTTAAAGTCATTGAGATATTACCACAGCATTGAAGTCCCTTCCAAAATACTTTTTAAAAAATCTGTTACATTATTACAATATTTTACATATTGACAATTAATGTTTAATAGCAACATAAGACAGGTAACAAATTAAATAGGGGGGAAAATTGCCTTTTAACATTAAAACAATTGTAATCATAATTTTTTCACATAATATACATGAATAAGTAAAGAAAAGATCTGTAATTTTTTTCAGGTTGGAGAATTCCTGGTGTGGGAATTACTTCCCCTGACATAGATCATCATTTTCATATGGTTTAGTAGATAAGTCTCTGAGAATTACTGGGGCACATAAAAGTTCAGTGGTTTTTCCAGTGTCACACAGCTTAATCAACTTCAAAGGTATTGGATAAAGATGTAAATCCAGTTTTTTCCTGACTCTAAGCTTAGCACTCTATCCAGTATGCCATAATGTCTTTGTATGTGGTAGAGTTACACAAATACACACATATACATCTAAAACACATTTATAGACATGTGTGTAACATTGGCATGTAACATGTGTGTTGACATATTTTTAATTACATGTACATATGAGAAGCACTATAGCATAGTGAATGTAGATGGATGGATTGGGTTCAAACTTTAGTTCTGACATACACTAATTATGTGACCCTGGACAGGTCATTTAACCTCTCTCTATTCTAGAAAACTCTCTGTGATTATAAACATCAGAGGACATGACAACCTATATTGGTAGAGGAAGTTCCTTTTCCCAATAAAATCACAGGTCTAGTCCCTCTTCCTTTATCTGCATATACACATATGTATACACACATATCTATCACTATATAGATGTAGATAGATATGTGCATCTCTATACCTATATAGAAACAGATACATCCAAATCAAAATTCAAAGATACCACAACATCACAGGTCATTTCTCTCTGAAAATCATTCTATTACATATAAACTCTTTTTATTTCTCTTGTGACAGGATGATGAGGTAAGGGAAAGTCGGTTCAGTTTTACAGCGTATGGAATGGGACCATGTCTGCAAGCAAAAGATGGTGTTACCCCCAAGGGGCCAAACAATCCTGTCCAGATCACACCAAAAAACTCCGATGAAATGAGGAAGGTATTTCTTGACAGAGCCAAAAAGATCGACACCATTTCCCGAGCCTGTTTCCCATTAGCCTTTTTGATTTTCAACATTTTTTATTGGGTTATCTACAAAATTCTTAGGCATGAGGATATTCATCAGCAACAAGACTGAGTCCACAGAGGCATCAAGGCTTAGTTGTTCCATTTAGCAAGAAATATCTTTGTTACATATGTTTTGTGTGTGTATGTGTGTTTGTGTACATGCACATTTGCCTGCATAGGTGTGCGTATGTGCATGTGCAGCTGATGATAGGTGTTTTAAAGAGACATATGGAAAAGAGGTTCTATTTTGACTTATTATGCAGCCATAATCAGATGAATGAAGATAAGTACATGCTATGATAAACTTTCTATTTCATATTAATTAAAAGTGACCAATTTTTTCATAGTAAATCATATCATTATATATTAAAGCTTTACTGCCAATGTGTTTTACAGTACAACTTATTACATAGTGGTAGTAACACACACCACTTTTTGGAGTTCCTATTTTTTTTAATTCAGTATTATTTCCTATTCAAGTTGGTTTAAAAAACCCCAACTGAGTCCCATATAAGCAGTATCTACCTAGAATTCTTTTTGTATTAAAAAAAGCATAGAAAATAGTAACAAGTAAATATGTCTACCTGCCACTTAAATCACTGCTTACTTCAGTAGAATATATCAAACTCTGGTTTTGGTGTTGTGTTGACACAGCCAATAGCTCTGAAGGAGAAGAATAAATTTTATAATACAGAAAATATTCAACTTTTTAAAAGAATAATTTAGTGTTATGAGATTTTTCATAACCAGGTCATCTCTCTAGGTAACTAATATCAGTGGCCCAGGAGGCCAGGTAGCCAATAAAATTCCCTTCTTAATCTTTAGTATTCTCTTTGAATTATGGTCAGTTCAATAGGAAACATTGTTTTTAAAGAATTGTTATGCCTGTGTATTTTTAATTATTCCCAAGCAATGTTTGATAAATGTAAGGGAGTTTTTTAGACTTTGATAGTTATTTAACTTTACTCATGTGATTTTGGTTAATAATTTTTATTGTAGCTGAAGATGAAGCATTCAGTGTTCAGTGAAATAGTCACATTTTAATATAGCATGGGAGCTGAAAAGGTAAAAGAAAGTATTTAAAAGTTGAGGCTAGAGACTGATTTAGTGAAATTGCAATGGAATTATAGATGAATGTTGGAACACATTTTCCTATGAGATTTATATGTTTTTAAAACAATCCAAGTTTATAAGGACAATGCAATTTGTTATATAAATGTGCTGCAGAATAGAGTCTCTTTCCCCAAAAGCTTTTAATTACTGAGTTTTACAAATTTGAGGATGTCATAAATGTCGAGCACAGTTCTTCCAATGCACAAGATACCTCCTTGGGAGTCTTCTCAATGTTATCAAATTGAAACGGAACTCAGTATTTTAGTTCCAATTATTTGGTTGCTTTTTTGAGCTGTTTGAACCCAAATCAGAAGTTATACTATGATAGAATAAGTGCAATTATCTCAGTGGACATTGTTTGTGGCACATCAAACGTCCCAAATCTAACCACCCAAATCCCATGTTGACAGTACAAATGAAATAGGATTCAGGATTCTGGTTTGATTTGCTTGCTTCCTCTATTAAATTGTCCTTGAGTAACTGCTCATTTTATAAAAGCAACACAAACAATTTCAGATAATTACTGCATATAGGCACCCAATAGGACACCAAAGAGCAAATTACTTTCAAAGAATCATTTCTGCACTGGGAGAGTTGAGAGCAAGGCAAAAAAATCTAATAAAAGCCCTTTCTTAAACTCATATAATCTGGCAGTCTGGTGTTCTGATCTTTGTACATTGACAAACTGAAATTTAGAACTTCCATTTAAATAAACTGAAGACGTTTCTCAGTTTTAAGGATCACAGTGCTTGATGTGCCTGGGCCTTTGCAGCAATTAATTGCATTATGGTCTTATTATATATTACTTTTAATAATCCTTTTTTAAGCATGGCCACTTTCACTGCTCAAATTTCCCTTCTGAGACATAGAACACAAGTTTCTTGTTATCTTAACATTATAGACAAACACTGCAGCTCAAACAGCTTGTTACTATAAACTTTATTTTTGAAAAGTGTGTATCCAAAAGCAAAAGAGTGTTTGAGGCAAACATATGCTGCATTGCTAGCAACCCAGTTCATGTGAACCAAACCTTGGCAACATATTTTACTAAAAACGAGAGGCTAGAGAACGTGTTGAGTGTGTGTGTATGTGCGCGTGTGTGGAAGGGGAGTGAAAAGGACAGCTATTCCAAAAACAGTTTGTATTTAGTTCTATCCTTTACCATATTATACATCAATATTTCCCACTAATTAATAATATGTTGCCTTATCCCCAAGCAGTATATAGAATATGGACATACATAGTCATGTTGCATTTTGACTGCTAAAATCTACTCCAGATATCAGCTGTTTCTAAACTAGAGGATGAAGCATAGATGACTCCAGTGAAATAATTACTCTTAAACAAGTTCAACAAGAGTGGTTTGAAATATTCTTCATATTTGTTTCTCTATCATTATGTACATATTTCTTCTCTAAAAGTAATAACAAATTGCTCCCATATACATATGACTGACTATGTCAAATGAGAAAATTGCACCTGGATGTACAAAAAATACTTTTTAAACTCATTAACTTTAATTGGATCTTTTTTAAATGACAAAATATAATTTCATTTTAACCCAAAAGAGAAGATCTGACTAAATAAGTCTTTCAAAAATCAATCAGTATTTTGGATCAAAATGAATCTACATAAAACTATGGCAACTATTGTGATTCACTATATTGATAGAAATGAATTCTCCAGAAAACATCATAAGGAGGTAAGAAGCTAACCATATATTCACATAGCCATAGGACTTTAACCCTACTTATACAACCCATATTAATATTTATGTATATGCGTATAGTATATATTTATATACAGCATATATGTCTATGTACATACACATACAGTCCATACATCTAAAATGTATAAAACACACATATATGTAGATATACATATATATGACCCAAGATATAAGCAAAAATATGAAATTATACTAGCTCATCATCCCTAGATTCTTGAGTATCTTATCAGCCTAGGATATAGGATTGCCTCATTCCCCTAACCCATAAGAGAATAGTTGAGCACTGATCCTAAAAGACCTCTGTCAGGACTAGAATATGTTTGTAAACATACCCCCCAGATTCTCATTCCACATCTAGTTGGTTTTTGGTTTTTTTCACTATGATTATTTCTCCATCCAAGGGTTACATCTGGGTGATCATAGTGGTGAGTTCCCCATCCTCCCAATTCTTAATAAGTTCCAAATCCATAATTTCCTTTTCAATTTTACCTATTCACTTCATAGACTTATGACCAAGCTAAAGTACAGAATTCCCAGGATTTCATTCTCAGGAATGTCCATTTTCCTGCAGCATGCCTATACAATTTGGGTCAATGAATCTTCATCATTCTAAAATATATTAAGCTTCATGGAGCAAAGTTGTATAATTAATAGAGTTGGACTCAAATCTAGGAGGACTTGGGTCCAAGTTTCACCTCTGACAGAGTTCTGGCTGTGTGACTCTAGCCAAGTCAATTAATCTCTCAATGCTATAGATAATTCTCTGACCCTAAGGAGCTGAGATGGTGATGACTTGTATTCACAGAGAGTATTTCCTCACCCAGGATCCTTATACCCGTTGAAATCAGAGGTCCAGTATTAATCTCCTGCAGCTATTGACATTCTTAGAGAAGACTGCAGGAAAAAGAAAAGACATAACTAAAACTGACAGACTAATTTAAATAGCAGTTGCTATAAGAACCTTTGCCATCTATAAGTAGCTTTTGTCCTAAGGATAAAAAGTCATCTCTGTATAGCTGACTTTTTCTTGAAAAAGAAAAAGCATCCTCTCATTTCTTCTCCATATTTCCCCTCTCAGTTTCCTCTCCCCCTTTCAGCTTTCCTTTCCCAGAATGGGGCTGTCCTCTTACTACCACTTTGTTGAGCACTAGGGCTTACCTCTCTTCTATGCCCCCACCATTCAATTCTCCTTGCCTTTTCCCAGTTGATATACACCCTTTGCCTTACATCAGCTGCTCTTTTCCTAACCTGATCTGTTCAAGACTACCGGTCAGTTAAGTCTGTCAACAGAATACCCAACCCCTTGAAATTCACCTGTACCCACAAAATCCTTATTCTATGTAACACAGAGGCTCATAATCTGGGGTTTACAGACACCATTTAGATTCCAGATAAACTTTTCATCGTGGGAAACCTGGATGAAAAACAACTATGTCATTGCTTTCATTAACTTTTAATAAAATTTAGCATTTTCTTTCAATTGTTTAAAAACATTATTCTTAGAAGAGGTCCTTAGGACTTTACCAGACTGGTAAAAGGGTCTTATCCCCCAAAATTCAAAGAACCTCTTATTTAACAGAATAGAAATGGATTATGTGATACTTAGGTTCTAACTTAGAGGAAATTGGAGGAAAATTCAATAATTATCCCTTTGTTTTGTTAAAAAAAACATTTCATAGCCATGGACTTTGTATTTATTGTTTTTAACTTCTAAAATATGTTTCTTATACTTCATAGTACAGGTGTTAACATATACTTCCCAAATTTATCATCTGCTTTAGCAAGAAAAGAAAAATTAATTAGGTCCACTGACCTGGCACCTATTTTAAGAACATCAGTCAATAAATGTAGAGTACAAAATGTTTGGGGAATATATGGAAAAGAAAAGTGGTACCTAGCTTCAAGGAGCTGATAAGGAAGCCAAAACTAACACATATTGAACAGAAATATGTGCATATAAATAAATTAAATCTGACAGGGGATGAGGGGATGAGTCAAGAATTTTGTTGGCAAGTCAAAGCATGTCTAATTTTACTAAGCAAATTTGTTTATATTCCCAAACTTGTCCTTTCAGTCATATTCACTAATTTTGAAGATAGATATCACAATTTGCTTCTTAATTTAGGAACATATTTTACCAGATTATGTTACTGCCTGAACTGTGGGCTTTTGGAAACTGTAGCAATGCTCTTGGTAAATGGAACTATAACTAAATGATACACTAAATGATCACCAAACATTTCCTGAGTTTCTCAAGGTGACTCAGTTCAGGTGGAAAAGTTACAGCAGCCAAAAATTGGAGAATTTCAATGTAATTTTCAAATGGATCTAACACAGGAAAATGCCCCCACTACCATGGACTATGCAAGCCAACACAGTCTACAATGGGATTCAGTGTTAGAGCTAGAAAGGATATCACTTTTATCCAATTTTCCTGTGGCATTAGTGCTAGATGTAAATAGCCATGAAGAACAAAATTAAGAATGCTAATAATATTAACCACACTTTATGTTTCGAAGCTCCCAACTAACTCAACGAGCATTCTTCTCAGTGTCCAAAATCACCCCTAGGTATTCAACACATTTCTTTGGAAGCAAGGCACTGAGTGTAATACCACAGCAATCTTCTCTCATCGGAACAGTTTTAACCAAATAAATACCTTTATTGCATAGTCCTAATGTTAAGTATAAAATATAACTCTTGCATATGTGAGAAATTTATGAGATACAGTCCCATTTGTCCTCTGCATATTAAAACATATTATCAATTCTACTGAACTGTCCTTCGAAAGAAACGACTGTCATTAGTACAAAGAGAGATAGTGTGGCTACAGATGGAATATAAAACCTCCAAAGAACCGTAAGTAATAACGCATTTGAATGTGCAAATCAGGCTTCTAACAGATAAGAGCAAATTGCCCTTAGTACTAAACCCCATTCATACCTTTTTGAGAAAGGACCTTCTCAATTATAGTTGGGGATTTTGTGTGTGTTTTGTTTTCTTTTTGTTGGTATTGCAAAAGATAAGGAAAGAAGAAAGACAATTCCATGCTACTCTCAAGGCTGTCTGACCTTTTTAGTCACTGACGTTTCCAAAATCTTAAGGATTGCATTTTGAAAGTCATGAATTTTAGAATTTTTCAATTGGAAGGGTCCACCTATGAAATCACCCAAATCATTCCCACTTTAACATCTTTACATTTTAGGTAGATAGATACTGCTCTCTTCTACATTTCTTATGTTAAACAGAGGCATCAGTTCCAGAGGAGGTTAAAGCTCATATGAAAGGGATGATTCCCTAAGGTTGAGGAAGTATCTAAGGCAGCAAAACTTCTCTCAGAGACTATAGGAGGGAATTTATATTCCAAGAGTGGACCAAGGAAATAGAACTCTCTAGTAACAAGCTAGGACTTTCCCCTTTAAAAAGTCTGCCTTTCTTGTCATGGGATTTTAGAGTGGATGGATTGTCCTATGTCAATGTGACCCAGGAAGTCAAAAGGCTAATTTCAAACTGGAAATATAAAGTCATATTTCAGTTATAAGGGTCTTTAGTTCTTCTAAGTAGTATTATAGCAATGTTTGCACATTTCAGTGGATTTGATAAATTCTTTAGTATAAAAGCATAATGTGTGGTGTCCAAAATGCAGTAATAAAGTTATATGAAGTAAAACATTTGTCAAAATCACTTTGCTACAGAATAGCAAAGGATTATACTAGATTTCTTTCCCAAAATGGCCAGATGTTTGTCATATCTTAACAATGATCAGTTTTATTGGAAAGTTTCCTAGTGTTTTTAATAAGTCTTTCCATTATTTCTTATAATTCTCACGTGGTAAAAATCAGAATGGAAATATACTCATTTTATTCAATACACTTGAACCTAGTCTCAAAAAACACTCAAAGTTTTCATCAGCTAAGTGGATTTCAAGAATCTATAATTTTTTTGCTCTTGCCATTTTCTCAATTTCTTTCTTCAATTTGCCATAATAATTTATATATTAGAATGAGAAAACTGGAAAAGAACACGTACTATACATTTTTTAGTGCAAGATTTCATCCTATGCTATCCAGAATATAGGAAACTCCAACTTGAATACTTCTGGTGAAGGGACCTCATCATTCATTGTTGAATAGTACTAATTGTTTTTGTGTTTCCTTAAATTGAATCTAAATTTCTGGTCCTGCTACTTCTACCAGTTTTTCTGCCCTCCTGAGCCACATAGAATAAATCTATTCCTTTTTGCACATTGTAGTCCTTCATAAAGTTTCTCCTGACAAAATAATCCATGTATCCTCCCTTAATCCTGTACCATGAGTTTTATTTCTACTTAAGCCACTTATAAATGCACTTTAGTCTTGAAGGATAAAGAGATGCTTCCATTTAGTACAAGGATGAAATATAAAATTAGTGTGTAGCATAGACAAATCAAAATTTATGAAAAATATCTGTATTATATATATATGCAGTAAAATTAAAAAGAAATGTCTTCCTTAACCTTAAACTATATTCAGCAAAATTTTTTTGTTATATTTACAATTGAGGAATATATGGGGAGAGATGACAATATTAAAAGATCCCTTACAGCAAATTAGATAAGTAAAAACCATATTAGCCCAAAAGAATTCTTCTTTTCTTTTCACTAAAGATATGATGAGATATAATTGATACATTAAGTTGTTTTTATAGCAACAGCTGGTCTTCCTTTAGGGTTGATTTTAGCAAAGGTGCCTTCAGGCAACCCACATCTTTAATGTTATAAACACATCAGCTCTAATGGCTTATGATTGCAGATGAGAATGTTAGAAGCTGTGGGTTAAATGCCAGGGAAAAAATATGTATATAGAAAGATTTGGATGTATTGTATTTTTGACATGCTTGAATATGATTGCACTCTTTCACTTTCATCTCTGTGAAATATGCAAGTTGCTGTCTTTGAGTTTTTATGTAACTTACAGTTGAATGATGATCCTAAAAATAAAAATGGACTTAAGTATTGACATTCTTCTACATTCCATGGATGTATACTAGTGTGTTCTGTCAAACAAAAACAAACAAAAAGAAATGTGCCATAAACTTTCAACATCAGGTTTTAACATCATACAGTGAATTTTGTGATATTGAGGAAAAAAAATGTTTAAAAGACAACCAAAAGCAGTATTACTATGGTATTATGTAAATTACCTGTCTGTAGTTTTCAAAAGTGTCTTCCTGAAATTTGTGTTCCAGTGCAAAATGGCAGGAAGATTTCCTTTTCTTAAAATTATATTAAAATACCATGCATGAATTTGATCAAATTGCTTTTGGTTGTTTATCTTTTGTTCAGCATTATAACTAACAAGCTCTAGTCAGAGTTGTTAACCCATGTGCAGCTTATGCATTCATGTAACTGTAGACACTTTGATCAAATGGAATAAAGAAATCTTTTTTTTCAGAGCATGAATTATTCTATCTAGTATGTTTCATTGTTCTGGACCTAACTCAGGCCAAATTAGTACCTTAGAAGTTTATAATAGAACCTGGAACACAATGACACACTTAGAAGTCATTCAGCAGTTACCAAAAGAAACTTACTTGGCCATTGTAGAAAGATATTCAATAAGGATAGGCATTGAGGATTTAAGATAATTCAGTAGAATAAAGCTGTCTCCCCCAAGTTGTCGGTTTTGACCATCAAGCATCAGAGTCGGTACATGGAGTACTTTCTGGCTGCTTTCTGGTAACCAGGAAATGACATTAACATCTTGAGTCTTTAGTACTACAAGCTAACCAAAACTCAAATGTCCTCTAATACCTTTTAAGGAAAAATTTGCCTAACTTAAAGGAGGGTTGGGGTTAGGACATTGCTTCTACTATAGTCAATAAAGCACAACTTGGATGATTAAATATTATTTTTGTAACCAGTATTTTCTTAAAAATAACCTGGGCTTACTCCTTAGCTGTAATACGATTCTAGGAATGGTAACAATGATGTCCATCATCATAGCTGACTTTTACATAACATCCTAAAGTTTGCAAAGTGTTTTTCACATAAT
Organism: Potorous gilbertii; assembly: GCA_028658325.1. Classification (NCBI taxonomy): domain Eukaryota; kingdom Metazoa; phylum Chordata; class Mammalia; order Diprotodontia; family Potoroidae; genus Potorous; species Potorous gilbertii. The sequence continues at coordinate 63,902,167 of CM053774.1, read as the reverse complement.
ACCTGATTTGAGCTTCCTGGAAATGTAGATAAATATGTAAAATGAGAAAGCTGAACATCTTAAAGTTCTCTTTTAGCTCTCCCTATATCCATAAATCCTATGAAAAGATCAATGAAAGAAATGCAAACTCTAAACTAAGCCTTACTCAGAAGCAATGCAACAGATAGGTACTTTTGAGTAATAGCTTAAAAAAGTAGAATTCCTGACTATAAAGCCAAAAAGATGACAATAGATGCCTTCAATTATAAAGGAGCATTAGAAGCTAGATTATTATGAATAATTCTCTACTCCACATGAGAAAATCAAGTTGTGGCAGAAGAGATTTTATCATTATAAATTAATATTTTCTGAGAGAATGGGTTTTTATGGAGCAGATGGGAAGCTTAGATGTTCCAATAAATTTATTCCATGTAGACAGGCAATCTAGATTCATGGACTTCAATCTTAGTGGGTAAATGTTGTGATATGGCAACATAAGGAGGTACAGTGATCAGGCTAAATTAAGCAAAGCTATCACATATAAGACTAAAGAGGTGATACACTCACTGGGTTAGTAGTGGCCCTTAGTGTGTTCTCAATCGCCCACTATGATTTTTTTTTAATTTTTCAGGATATTTTCTTTTTTTAGATCTTGAAAGTGAATCTCTTTAATATACTTCTGAGAATTTGTTAAAGTATGCAAAGGCTTTGGATTTAGGGGCACAGAGCAGGGAAAAAAATTCTTCTTTAGAATATCTTTACTAAATTGTTATGGTAAGAAAGAGTGAACTCAGCACTCCAGATAAGGATTTGAGTAGCTTCTTGTGCAAGGACTAAGAAAGAGTCTGCAACATATGGATTTAAATAAGATAAATCAGAACAATCAATAATATTTTCTCAGCCTCCTTAAAAGAATTCCAGTCCAAAGGTTGCTGAAATTTGACAGGATTAAAACTGGGATAGGATGTTCATCAATAACAAACAAGCTAGTTATGAGACACAGGAACTAGGCTTGGCTAACCCACGGCAAGACACGAAAGACTGTCTTGATAAATCTATATACTTTGTAGAAGTCACAAAGGAAACAACATACACAGTTTTCAGAATAAACATGAGTTTGGTTTTAGAGAAACAACAGATTCATGCTTTTTCCAAAAAGTAACCAGATGAAATCCTAAATAAAAATAATTCTTGAAAAGATGAAAAATAAACCGAAGAATATCTTCACTGAAGATATACAGTTTAAGCTATTATGAAGGGGTGGCAGTTAAAGTGGCACAGAGGATAGATCACCAGCCCTGGAATCAAAAGGACCTGAGTTCAAATGTGGCCTCAGACCCTACCTGTGTAACCCTGAGCAAGTCACCCTTAACTTGCCTCCAAAAAACAAGATCCTATGAAAAATAAATGGTGTAGTTTAATGGTTAGAAAACTGGCCTCAGAGTCAAGAAAATCCTAAATTGAAGTCCCACCTCTGAAACATACTGACTCTAGCCTGTCACTTAACTTCCCAACAACTCTTTAAGACTAATTTGCCAAGCAGGTAGCAAAGTGCTTTTGTAAAGGGAATATCCACACTGGGAGTTCTCCATTCATGAGTCCATTTTGTTTTAAATTGCAATTATGAAACACTCAAGTTTGAGAAATAGAGACTTAACATTCTTGATTCAAGAACATGAATGACAGATATGGAAATACATTGGTCTCTTGAATAAAATTTTATCTTCAAGTTACCTTAATTTAAAAAAAAAATAGAATCCATTCACCAAGAATGACTTGGTTACGTTAGAACTATAATTTTCATATGTTTTATGAAAACACTGAAATAACTGAAAATAAAATAACTTGGGAAGGAAAAAATTGAAGGCAAAAGATATCACTGTTCTATGTTTGTTTAACGGAAAATACAATTTGTAGGGTTTCCAACAGTAAATATTGCAAAAAGGTGATGGAAGCTAACATACTTTAAAATTCTGAACACATTTTTACTAAAAATATTATCTTTCATAGCTTATAGAATATGAACAACATGCTAAGATTGGATTCTATTTAAAATTCATTTGACATTCTGTTCTAACTTGGTGATCATTTCTGGAAAGAGGCATCATAAAGAAAAATGATGAGCTCATATACAGGTAACATGAAAATTATTTTTAAAACTTTTAATCTGCTAATCAATAATTCATTTGCCTTGAATGTACAAATAAGTTATGTATCATGAAAAAAATCCACCCCTTTAAGGTACGTGCTTTGTTTCAAGATCGTTACTCTACCATTCTAGGTATATAGTGGTCCATATATATGGAAAAATCTTTATTTTTTTTTTAAACTGAACTTTAGATGTGGTTGTCAATGATGGGGAAGATGTTGGTCATTTCACATATTGGACTGCAAAATAAGGAAGACAAAACTCTTCTTAGGCCAAAAAACTAAGAATGGTTCAAGTATATCAAATTTCAGAGCTGAATTCTTCTGGGAAATAACTCACCCCTCACCTTAATTATAGAATTTATTGCCTGACTAGAAGTGACACAACTCCCTTGATACATGCCAATTGTCACAGTAGGTCTCAGCTTAGTCATCCCAAAGTGGAAAGATTATTTCTTTCATAAATGATTACATCATGAACAATTGTTGGATTCTTGACTTCTTGTCTCTCCTCTTTCTATCTGTCCCCTCTCTCAATCTCCCCTTCTACCTTCTCCACACAATTGTTGAAATCTTCCAATTGCCTAGATATGACCACATTGCCCCCTTGCACAAGAAACTTCAATGGCTCCCTATTACCTTTAGGATACAATTCTAACTACTCAGTCTGCCATTGAAAGGCCTTCACAATTCAGCTCCAGACAGTTCCAGGCTTATCACACATTTTCTTTCCTGGATACACTTTTTGTTCCAAAGTATGCAAACTGGCTTACATATTGCTCCCTGAATTCAGAATCCTATCTCCAGTCTCTGTTTATTTGCACAATCTTCTCCCCATGCTAGAATTCACAGAATCTTTTAGGAACGAGTATTTTTAAAGGTTCCATTTCATATGCAAACACCTAAAAAAATTTTTTTTAACAATCCTAGTTGTTCAACTTCCCTTCTCAAATTATCAAGTATAATTAAGTGCTGCACTCCCCCTACAAATAGAATATGAGCTCCTTAAGGATCAGGGCTGGGTTTGGGGTGGGGGGGAAGGAGTTGTCTTTGTACCTCCACCAACCCCCAGTGCCTTCACAAAGCTGGTTTTTAATAAACACTTAATGGATTCAACACAGTTGTGCTGCTTTCCCCTAGGTTCAAGCAAATTTACCATGTAGATCATCAGATGGACCCTCAATGCTAGAGTTATGTTCTGCACTTATTTATTCACGTCTCATTTCTCACAATGACTGTCTCAAATCTGTTCTCTCCTTTCACCGACAATGGTTAGCTGACTCTGCACTTAAAACTTGGAAGATCTTGACTGAAAAGATTGAGGCCATCTGACCTTAACTTCCTCAGTTCCTTCCTATATTCCTTAAAACTTTTCACCATTACCATTTTTTTCTCCTTCTCTCCAGGTATGGAAAAGCAATACCCCTACTATTTCATTAATCTCTTTTCCCTACCCACCTCGATTCTCTACTACTTCTATAAAGACTTGTTCTAAGAATCAGCTATTCTCTTTCATGCACATTAACTTTCTTCCTTACCTGATTCAAAAGTCAGCTATTATCTCTCATGTACTTTAACTTCCTTCCTTCCAGTTGGTTCCTTTGCATCTGCCTACAGACATGCTATCACAATTCATTTTTTTTAGAACCCTCCCCTGATCTCTCTTTATCCCATCCAACTATTGCCCCATCTTAGTCCTTACCTTTACTATAGTTTCTTAAAATTTTGTCTGTATTTGATACCTTGCTTCCTTACAACCCATTCCCTTCAACAACATCATCATCATCATCGTCACTGTCGTCATCATCATCATGTTTTATTATATACCTATTAGTGTCAGGCCTTTGGATGAATGTTAAAGATCCAAAAGCAAAAAGGCAAAACACAGTCCCTGTCAAAGGGGGATGATATGTAAACAACTATGCACATATGATATATATATATATATACATATATATATATATATATATATATATATATATATATATATATACATACAGGGCAATGGGAAGTAATCTTAGAGGGAAGAAGAAAGGAAGGGACCAGGAAGGGTCTCTTGCAGAGGGCAGAATTTGAACTGAGTCTTGAAGAAAACCAGAAGGCAGTATTGATGAAGAAGAGCATTCTAGGCATGGAAGACAGCCAGTAAAAAGGCAATGTCATGTAATATAATGTGTTCATCCTTTGTTGATGAAGAAGACTATGCCTTCAAAGAAATAATGACATGACCTGCATTTGACTTTGTTTTGAGTATGGGAGGGCTGTGCTGGTCACCAGCCTCACTTCTCCTCCAGAGCCATCTGAATCCAGTGACCAGATATTCATCAGGATGACTGGAGATGACCCACAATGAGGCAATTGGGGTTAAGTGACTTGCCCAAGGTCACAAAACTAGTGAGTGTCAAGTGTCTGAGGTGATATTTGAACTCAGGTCCTTCTGACTTCTGCTCTATCCACTGCACCACCTCGCTGCTCCTATGTCACATACATGGGAGAACAAAAAGTACATTGTTCCTAGATTGGAAATTATATGTCCAATCTAAGGAGACTGGAATAGTAGGAAGGTTCCAAGTTAAAAATATCTTTAAAAACCCAAGAGATGGTTTCATATTTGATCCTAAAGGATCCAGGGGCACTTATTGAGTGGGATGGGGGCAGTATTTGCTGAGGTGATGTGGTCTCCCTTACATTTTAGGAAGATCCATTTACAACCAAAAGGAGGTTGGGCTGGAGTGGGGAGAGACAAGTTAGGGAGGTCAGCCAGGAGTATCTCACAGTGGTCTGGACATGATACTCATTATTTTTCCCTCCAAACAATCACCTTTTACAAACTTCCATCTTCCCAGACACACAGCCTAGTAATCTTGACTACTTGATGACACATGCCATATATCCTATCACAAAGATTCTTCATTTCCACCTTCCTAATATCTCATATATGTCCCATTATCTCTACCATTTTACTGAAACTATTTAAAAAGTCATCAAAAATCTTCTAATTTTCTAATACAAAGTTTTTGTTTTTTAAGTGCTCATCTTCATTGATCATCTATGGATTTTGATCCCATCAACGAGTCTGTCTAAGTGGAAGACCTGACCAGAGACAGAGTTCTCCTCCTACCTCTCTCCACCCACTCACATCTGTATACTTCATTCAATCTCCACCCTTTTCTCAAATCCTTAATGTGGATAATCCCCAAAGGTTTGTCCTGTCTCATATCTTTCTCTGCATTCTCATTCTCATTCAATTTAATAAATCCCCAGCTTCCAACAATTTTATGTAGATAATGCCAAAGTCTCTCTCATTCCAATCCTAATCTTTTTCCCCAAGGACATACATCTTCAGCTACCATTAAGGAATTTTACCTGGATGCCCACAAGCACCTCCAGTTCTATAGATCTAAATGCCAATTCCAATAGTTTTCCCTCTAAACTTTTTTTTCCTTGTATTACTATCTTTTGCCCAGCTTCTCATATTAGTAACCTTTGGTGATTTTTTCCTTTTCTTTTTTTCGCCACTTACTAGCTCCTGACTTACATTTCCACATTTCTTAGATCCATCCCCTTCCCTTTGCCACCACCTTGGTTTTTGAAAATCACCTAGACAATTGCATTAGCCTCCTAACTCTTCCCACCAACACTCTCTCTGCTGGCCAATCTTACTCATACCACTTAAAAATTTTATATATAGATTTGGTTATGTCACCTGCCTATTCAGAAATCTTCAGGGATTCCCTACTCAAATTCAGCATCTTTTTGTCTGGCAAGCAGGCTCTCTACATCCTCGTACCCTCCATTTTTCTACCCTTATGTTATCATTACATTTTGCTCTCTAGTTGCAGGAATTTCTAGCAAGATAATTCCTTCTACTAATTAATAATCATTTTTAAATTTGTAGTATTATGGAGCTTCCTAGGACAATGAGAGCTTAAGTAACTTATCCCAGGTCACACTAACAGTACGCGCATATCAAAGGAGAAAACTGAAGCTAGATCTTCCTGGCTTAGAATCTAGCTCTATAATCATCATCTCATTATTCCTTTCTATAACCTTTATACTTCAGATAGAATGAACTATTTTCTTTCAGATGTGTATTAGATACTCATGCCTCTGCTGTGCTTGTAATATTCTCCCTTTCTCTCTTATGTTTAATTTCTATTCATCCTTTAATGCTCAGCTCAAATACCAGCTCCTCCAGGAAGTCTTTCCTGATTCAATTGTTGATGAGGATCTTCCCTCTTAGATTTCACACAACACTTTGATTTGTAAGTCTCTAATATAACTATTATATATTTTAAATTTAATCTATCCCCCATCAGACTATAAACTTTCAAACTTAGGGACAGTGTCTTATCTAAATTTTATTTGTGCCCTAGAACAATTCTCTGAAAACTTGAATTGCTTAATGTTTGTTGCATTTTATTATATTGTTTCCTTATTTAACAGAAAATATTGAGTTATTTGCTTGTTTTGGATGCCAAAACAGGTAAAATGTATATAACGTTTATTAAATAGTCAAAGGTTACTAAATCTTTGTGAATCATCTATAGAAATGCAGCCAAAATAAGTCTTTTCCTGGACCACAAGATGGCTCCCTCTCATTGGCTTGGCAATATACAAAGGTTTTTGTTAATTGAATTGTCCTCATTCTCTCCTTGGGGAGACAAAGACCTAAGCACATGGCTGTGTTTATGGAAGAGAAGTAGTTAATGTAATCCCTAGTGTGAGAGGCTTTAAACTTGGAGGTAGTGATGGTGATGGTGAATCTACTTAGAGGCCTGATGTAGAATGGGGCAAGGTCTCACATCTACACCTATTTGACAAACAAGGGTTCATTGATACTCTATGGCATGGAATTTGAAGCCAACTCTCTTATGGACTTTCACAATTGACTATAAGCCAAAACCTTGGACAAGGTATGAAAAAGAGGAACTGAGAATTGAGAGTTTTTTACTTATTCTCTCCACCCTTTTAATATATTTATTTCACCTTGACTTTTTCCAACTACCAAGCTGGGATTTTTTGGTAGCTGTTTTTAAAAATCATGCTGACTGAACACTAACCTATAATTAGATTCTATTATCAAGTGTCAAAGATCTAAAAAGATTAACAAGGTCAGGTGAGTGACATCAACAAAACTGCTTCGGTTTCAGTTTGATCAAGACAGTAGAGGCATAGGCATATTTATATCTACAAGTTAAATTCCCAACCTTTCAGGCAGAGCTAGCCTCTTTAAGAAAAAAAAAAGATCTTTATGGTTTAAGCAATCCAAATTACACATCAACATTGAAGAGTAATTCATCTGTAAGATTACTGGCACTTTTTTTTTCCAGTTTTTTGGTGCATTACCCTGCTGAATTTGTGGTTTTGAAAGGAATCAATGAGGCTTAAGCTCAAAGCCTGAAATAAGGCCTTTATATTTTCATTAATATTTTTAATATTCTTCCTCTTTCAATAAAATTAACTGAGAACATATCTGTGTGTCATTCTGAAGTGAGCAAAAAACATTAATTGATACACTTTTGTAGATAATATACTGTAATTTATAAATAGAAGCACAATCCCCCACTTCTTGTAATCCCAGGCAAATCTTGGATAGCAAAAGACTTCCAGCAAAGAGCCAGCCATGGAAGACATGCTCCATCAGCTGCAATTTCAGGATAAAAGGTATTAAATGAAAGGAAGCCATTTAAAATATGAAAAAATGAAGAGACCTGAATGTGCTTAAAGTTGAATGTTGATATAAACTGAACAAATCAATGGTATTGGCAGTTTAGGAAAGTTAAGTATGTAAATTATCCCTTCTGGTATTACTTGCTTCCTGTTTCTTTGCCTTTGTGGGAGATGTTTTGTGTTTTGTGTTCATTTGTTTTAGCTTTAAGCATAAAATAGGATTCATTGAGACCAATAGCTTTCTCTTTTCGAGGCTATTCAGCCCCTAGATTTTGACCTGTTAAAAAAGTTTTTCCCATAAGGCTACATTCTAAAAATGCCAAGCAAAACATGCTTAAAACCTGCAAAGCAAGCATATAAAGCAATCTAGTTATTTTTGAAAAATCAAGGAGTATTTGCTTGGAAAAGAATATTTAAAAGATCCTGTGAAGTCAGAAAGTGTCACATACAAAATTTTTTAATGTTTATTTCTCCTACCTCTTCTAGGTCCACAAGAGCCCTACCATCTAACTGGCACAGTTGTAAATTGTCCAAAAGAGATTAATTGTTCAGTGTCTCTTGAGATTTGAGCAGACCCAGAGTAGCTAAATGGAGATCTGAGACAAAATTAAACAATTGTCCCCACTGAAAAGAAACTTATGCCTGTGGTGGTAGCAAATTTATTGAAAATGTGCAGGTTGGTTGAGAATTCAAGCTTAGAACCATAACTAAAATGTCTGTGATCTGAGGAAGTACCCCTACTACCCCCACCAAAGTAGTCTGTGGTCAGACAATATAAAAGATGCCCCAAAATTAAATTAAGAGAAATTGAAGAGTAGAGAGATGGAGAAACCTCATTGAGAGACCTCAAACCTTGGTATACAGAGCTCCATGGAAAGGAAGACATTGCCTTTGAGGGAGAGAAAAACCTAAGACATCAGCCTGGTAGCCCCTGTTAGGGGAGCCATGACGGAAAGAGAAAGTTCACCTGAAATAAGGTCACAAGGGTAGGAGGAAACTTTTCCTTCCTATTTTAACAAACTACTAGGATTAGATAGACAGCTTTCTTGTCTGCCTGCTGAAGAAGTATTAGCACCCTCAGCATTTTAGTATATGAAGGAAAAAACTTGATCTATATTAAAGAAGCCTGATCAATATTAAAAGTTTTGCTTGTAACTGGACTGTGTGTTGGTAAAAGCATGTCAAGAAGGTAACTTTTCATCAGATGTCTGGATTCATTTCATACAGTGAAAGACCATCCTAACCATAAGCAATATGTTCTCTAATCATCTGTATGGTATGTATACAATATTTTTTCCTCTAGCATGGGTGAATTTTCTCTGATATACATATATATCTATATACATATATATAGATATATATGCATATATATATATATGTATATATATATATATATACATATATATATATACTCTCTTACTCCACCCTTCAAATGATGACCAACGAGGTATGTTCACAAGCATGCAAGTTGAAGTTGGGTCAATATTCACTAAAAATTAGAAAAAAATAAAATGAAAAGCCCATAGCTGCCATATTCATCATGTATCCCCTAAAGCTTAGATCATCCATGCAAGAGCTTGCCATCAGATGATTGAGATGAAGCATAAGGCACATCAACTCTGTTAAAATATACACTAACTGAGGATTCAGCAATTCCAAGGCCAACAAGTCTCCAAATACTAATCACACAGACACTTTCATGAGTTAACCATCTTTGTCAGATCCTTAGAAAAATGACAATGACTTCCTTGCAGTTCCATAGGTAAGACATTTCATCTCTCAGATCTAGGCAATTTATCTGGCTATTCATGTGTACAATGCTCTCCCTCCTCATCTGCACCCTCTAGCTTCCCTGGCTTCCTTCAAGGCACAAGAATTGTACCTTCTAGAGGAAATCTTTCCTGAGTCACCATGATTCGAGTGCCTTCCTTTGATTATGCTAAGTGGTACAGTGGATAGATTGCCAGATAGGAAGTCAGACTAATTTTTCCAAGTTCAAATCTGGGTTCATATATGTATTAGCTGTGTGACCCTGGGCAAGTCATCTGCCCCAGTTTGCCTCAGTTTCTTCATCTGTAAAATGAGCTGGAGGAAGAAATGACTCCAGCGTCTTTGTCAAAACCTCACATGGGGTCACGAGTAGTCAAACAGGACCAAAGAACAACAAATGTTTGCAGTACGTAGCTTGTTTGATCTTATTTGACTACCTGCTGTTTTCACCCTTAGACTGTTAGCTGCTCCTTCAAAGCAGGGACTGGTTTTTGCCTCTCCCTTTCTGTTTTTAATCCCCAGAAGTCAGCACATTGCCTGGCACAAAATAAGTGCTTAATGAATACTTATCAACCAACAATCACCAGCTCATGCCAGTATTCTGACAAGATACTTAAGAATTAAAAACTCAGTTCATATAATCTAATTTTTATTGTATCTGAATCCCTTCCCAGTAGGGAAAGTATATTGCATTTGAGAGTAAGAAAAATGAGTTCAGATTTTACCTCTTTCACATTACTCTAAGCAAATCTGGTCTCTATTCCCATTTGCTAGACAATTTATAATGCTTTGATAATTTGATGTTAAGAGTAGAAAATTTTAATTTTAAAAAGTCAGTTTCTTTTCAAAATAGTTGAATCCTTCTTATCTTTAAATCTGCTTCCATGGTACCTCTGCCCTCTCCTGCTCACTCATTCACTGGTCCATGCAGGCAGGGCTCCATCTTGCTTCCACCTTGGTAACCTTCCCCTGACTGTCAGCTTTGTGTGGCATTCTCCACTCCTCATCACCTTCTCTTAGAATCTCTGGTTTTCTTCAAGACTCAGCTCAAACATCACTTTTTGCAAGAGGCCTTTCCCAGTTCCCTTTATGAGGACAATGAGGTAACACAAGCACTGGACAGATCACAGGTGAGATGACCAAGTGCAGCTCCAGGCCATGTCTTAATGGTGGCTCCTGCACCCCTACCCCTGAAGGTTACTCTTGCACCTGCCTGCCTAGCTATACTGGGTCCCATTGCCAGACTAGCAGGGACCACTGCATATCTGGTGAGTGTGTATTATGAACATTAAGTATTATGTTTAATGCTCAGAGACATGGAGGGATGTGACTCCTTGTCTCTGACATCCCAAGTGGTGGCATAGCAGATGGGAGGATGTGTACCCCATTCTGAGCCTATGTCTGTGAATCTCTAGCCTTGTATCTGATTGTTGTTACCCAGCAGACACAAAGGAACTGGGTTTCTATATTTTGACCCCTCCCTTTATCAACCATAAGAGTACCACTGTAAGCAGGAAAAGTTTGTTAACCTTGCATGGCTGAATTAGGTGAATTTTTCTAAACTGATTGCAATGATAAGGGGAGGTTTGCATTCCTTTCCAAAGTGAAGCTGGCTAATCTAATAATATAGAGTTTGGTGGTATAGAGCTCCAGACCTGGAGTCAGAAAGACCTGAGTTGAAATCTGGCCTCAGAAATTTACTAGCTGTGTGAATTTGGGCAAGTCACTTAACCCTGATTGCTTCAGTTTCCTCATCTGTAAAATAAGCTACAGATGGAAATGACAACATACTCCAGTATCTTTGCCAAGTAAACCCCAAATGGAATCATGAGTCAGATATGACTGAAACAACTGAACAACAAGCACCCAGTAATGGGTTCAGACACATAGTAAGCTTTTGATAAATATCTGTTAATTAAATGATTTCTTCACACCCCTGCAAACCAGGTCATTCCGTTATTTCCCCATTCTATAAACAAGGAAACTGATGCCCAAAAAGAGTGGTCCTAGGTTGCAGAATCATATATCCAGAGCTAGAAAGGACATTGAAAATTATCTAATCCAATTCTCATTTTATAAATGAAGAATTGAAGCCAATACAAGTTAAGTGGTTTGCCCCAAATCCTACAGGTGGTAAGTAGCAAGATTCAAACACTGGTCCTCAGACTCCAAATTTCATGTTATTTCTACAATTATGCTACCATCACATACAGTGAGAAATTAACAAAAGGTCCAACTCACATCTTCTAACTCCCAATTTGGTATTCTCATAAAATCACATCAAGTTACAAACTTGGAAATTACTAAACTACATGAGGAAACTTGGTTCCCTTTATTAAAGAAGTAGAGTTTTAGATGGATTATTTCTGGCAAACAAGAAATTTTTGAAAGGGGTCCAGAAGGTGATATTGCTAAGGGATAATCTGTAAATCAGACTGAGAACCAGTATTTCTTTTTTTTTAATAGTTCCAGTTCTCTGGGCTCTGATTGATGGACCTGTTTGAACCAATGCATATTAGTTATTCTGACATCTACTAACCTTGTTTTGTCATCTGGAGTGGCAGGGAGAGGGGGTGTGTTCTTTTTCATATCTCTGACTTCTGTGAAAATATTTCTGATCCCCTTGATAATCTAACTTGTCAATTTCTCAATTAAAAAAAGTAAAAATTTTAGTTCTTTCTGAAGCTATAATGCATTTATATAAATATAACTGAGATGGAAGCTGCCAGCAGCACTCTGCAAGATGGACCAAATTCTCAGATGAAATGTTGCAACATGGAAAAAGCAAGACAATGGAAGGTATAATACTATTAGAAAATGGGTTTTCTTAATAACTACTACACACTTTAAAGCATAAATCTAAAAATGGCCTGGGGTAGTTCCACACAATCATTAATTTCAAATGTTTCAAAATAATAGGTCAAAATCTAAAATCATTCTTTTCTGCAAACCAACATGTAGGTACTAGTGACACATCTAGCCTGGATGCTAAGACCCTGTCAGATTTCACTATTATTTTATCAGATTAAAACATAATCAAATTATTACTACCATTCCATTCATCAATCATGTAGCCTATACATAATCTTGTCTGTAATTATGGCACAAAGTCAAGTGGATCAGTTATTCTACTTAGGAATTATTTATCTATTAGGGGATTAGAAGAGGATGGTCATGGAGCTGGGAGTCAGGAAGACCGGAGTTCAAATCTGATATCAGACATTTATGATCCAAGGCAAGTCACAACTTTCGTTTACTTCAGTTTCCTTAACTGCAAAATGGGTTTAGTAATAGCACCTACCTCATAAAGGCTGTTGGGAAGCTAGGTAGTGTGATGGATAGTGCAACAGACCTGGCGTCAGGAAGACTAATCTTTCTAAGTTCAAAGCTGGCCTCAGATACTCACTGGCTGCATGTTTCTGGGCAAGTCATTTTAATTTGTTTTCCTCCATTTTCTCATCGGTTAAGTGAGCTGGAGAAGGAAATGGCAAACTACTCTAGTATCTCTGTCGAGAAAACTCCAAATGGAGTCAGGAAAAGTTAGACCTAACTGAAATGACTGAACGAAAATGTTGGATTTTTGTGAGGACCAATAATCTTTGTAATCAGAGTTCAACATAGTACCTGGTATGGAGAAATTCAATTCCTTTCCCATTAAATGTAAATATGAATAAAAATGAATAATATTAAAATAATATGAATCCCTTTCTGGGGAAAATAAATATAGATCATTATCCCCACCAATATACTTAAATCCATAGAATGGTTAGAAGAAACCCCAGAGATTATCTGGGTTAACTATTTTTCCTAATTAGGAATTCACTGTAAAGCACCCATGCACTGTTTCTCTACTACCTGATTGCTTGGAATGTCTTCCTCATTGCTGAAAGATAGGACTGTGTAATGTACCAAGAAACAGCCTTAAAGATAAGAAGATCTTATTTCAAGTCATACTTCAGACATATACTGCATGTATGTCTCTGGATGAACCAAATTTCTCAGTTCTCTGGGTAAGTCTCTAAGACTATAAATTGTAAAGAAGATACTACCTTATTCTAGTGGAGGGGTTTTCCTCATCCAGTTCTCTACATCAATGAAATCACAGATCTAGACTGTGTTCTGGCTAAACCCACATCTCTGTAATTTCCACTGGACCCAATGTACTTCCCCCTATGAGATGCAAATTAAATCTGATTCTTCTTTCAGCATTTCAAATGTTCAAAGAAAGCCATGGTGTTGTCATCAAGCCTTTTCTTCTCCATAGTAAATATCTCTGATTTCTTGTAAACAAAAGATGTGATTTCTAGTAGTATCTAGTCTCCCTTATACAAAAACCTCATATTTTTTTTGCCCTTTCATGTACTCTACACTTCAGACAAACAACTTCTAGGTCTGTTCAAGTATGTTCATCCTTCATTGCCAAAGAAGACCATGCCATCAGAGAAATAATAACATGACTTGCACTTGACTTTGTTTTGAGTGAGGGAGAGCTGTGCAGGTCACCAGCCTCACTTCTCCTCCAGAGCCATCTGAATCCATCACCAGATATTCATCAGGATAATTGGGGATGACCCAGGATGAGGAAATTGGGGTAAAGTGGTCTGTCCCTGTAATGGTAATTTAAATGGGAAGATCTTTCTCATTCATTAATAGGCCCATGTGACCTGCCTGAGTCACATGGAAGTCTGAGTCACATGGAGCCTGTGATGGGAGGAGCTTACTTAAAGAGTAGAACAGGAAGAAGTGGAACTGGAGCACAGGTGAGAGGAAATTGGTAAGAGCAGTCAGAACTGAAGGAGAGAGAGAAAAGCAGGTGGTTGGCCAGTGTGAGTGAGAGAGCTTGTTTCTGATTTGTTTTAGGGACCTGGTTTGTGGGAAGCCTAATAGAGGGAAGGCTGGGGGCTGGTGTTGCCCTCTGCATTGTTACTATGTATAGATTTCTTTGTTACTATGATAGATTTGGCTTTCTGGCATTAGAACTTGGTTTCTCGTATCTGAATAAATATTTTGATTCTGTCTTACATGTGGAGAGTCTGTGGTATTTCATGATTCAGAATAGTGCTGGTATAGCCATGGCTGCAGTAGGCACTGTGAATATCACATTGGTGCTATAGTCCCCACCCCATCCCCCAATTCAACTCTTCCCTCTGTGTACTGACATAAACCATCCCAAGACCTGGGATATCCATCTTTCTTATCTTGACCTTTCTGAATCATCTTCTTTTAAAGCTCAGCTCAGTTATTACCTGAAACTCATCCTGATCAGCCTAGTTGTTGAAGCTATCCTCCTTCTGAAATTTTAATTTATTTGTTAAATGCCATTCTCCATCCCAGTATAAGATCCTTGAAAATTGGACACCCATGGGTAGCACATTGTGCACTTTTTAAAATTAATTTGTTCAGTTAAATTAAAATTTCTCCAAATCTGGCCTGATCAGCACAAATTATGTTCTCCATTTATACTGGGAAGAAAACCAGTTGAAGTTCACTAAAATTTGAGAATCCTTTGTCTTTTTTAATTCAGCAAACATTTGTTTGTATATTATTAAGCTCAAAGCATTGATAATACCAAAACAATGTATAATAATACATTGTTTTTAAGTATCTTATAGTGGAGAAAAACCTGCTTCTGAAATTATAAGTCTAGTCCCAGGTAATTTTTCTTAATAAAACAATTAGAAGGCTTATTTAAGCAAATTGTGGAGGTGAATCATAAGGACCCTGAACTAGGATGGTGGCCATATGAGTAGAGAGAGAGAGAGAACTGTGAAAGGTGTTGTGGAGTTATAATTGATAGTACTGAATGTGTGAAAGAGAGCAGATTTAAAGAAAACTTAATAAGGTTTTGAGTTATGGTGACTGAGGAGACAGTGATCTGATCAATGAAGAGGGAAGATAAATGGAAGGATAAGGACCTCTCTCCCATCCTGATTCCATCTTCTATTACATGCTGTTTTGTTCCAGTTGCAATATTGATTAACACAGAATAGATATGCCTATTAAAGTCAGTTACAGATGTTGACTAGAACAGAGGCATGAACAGAGAGAGCTCAATTGAGACACACCAATTGAGACCTCACTTAGGGCTGACATTAAACTAAATGTGTCAGGCCCATTATTCACCCAATTCCAAATCAATTGCAGATCTAGCTCATATCTCTCTGTCTTGACCACAAAGATATCACGAAACTCTTTGTCAAATACCTCTCTAAAACTCAGGTATACAGTATCTGCACAGTTCCCCTGATATATTTGCTCAAGGCAAATAAAGTTGCAAGATCTCATTAAGCCTCAGCAACAGTGAAAAGATAAAATGGAGCAAGTCATCTTGGTGAAGATCTATGGAAGACCTGGAGGCTATATGTGCAATCAGCCAAGACTCTCTGTGACTCAGACCTCATCTTGCAGACAGCACGCATAATATATAGGCAGCACTCAGAAAGTCACCATGATTCACCAAGGTATCACTTAATGTGTTAATATTACTCTGAAATTTATTCTTCCTTTCAGTCTTACCAGAATTATTATTCTACATTGTTGATACTAGCAGTGACCTAGACAGCTAGTAATATTCAGAATGTGTTAATATTTACTAAAAACTTACTCATATTAAGGGAATATATGTGATCCCTGTCCTCAAAACATTTATAATTCAGGGATATAAGATAGATGTTTATGATCAACAGAAAGATGAGTAAAAGAAAGTGATACATAGTAAAAAAAAGACCTGTACTTGACTTCACGATGGATGTGGATTTGAATCCATCTCTGTCATTTGCTAACTGTATTACCGTATCTAAGCTACTCAACAACTCTGAACTCCTCCTCTGAAAAAATAGGGGATAATAAATAATTATAATACTTAACCTCATTCAACCAAAATAGATGTGTATTTACTCACTTTATAAACCTTATAGCATGTATTTGTCTCAGAAGATAACAGTAGCACGGTTGAAATTAAACCATTCTAAATAAAAGATTTCCTGAATACACAGAAATCTAATTAATAAATGTCTTATATGAAGAAATGGCTAGCCCACAAAAGAACAAGGGTAGTCTTTTACTGGAGGCCTAGGTTACTAGTCTATGAAATAAGAGCCAAAAGGTAATACTGATACCGTGTGGTTTCTCCTGGGTAGGATAGGTCTATGGCATGTGATCCAGGGTAGTTTAGTAAAATGAATGGTGGAAAGGTGAGGAAGAAGTTGACCTAGTTAAGTTGACCTAGTGCTTTACAAAATCTCATTTGATTCTCACAATAACTCAGTGCTCTTATTATCTGCATTTTACAGATGAGGAAATTGAGAGAAAGGTTGTGACTTGGCCAAAGTCACACAGCTGTTAAGTATCTGAGGTCACATTTGAACTTAAGTTCCTCCTGACCAGATTCAGCCAGCTGAGATCCACTGCATCCTTTAGCTGCTCCTAGGCAATGCAGGGATTTGGTGATATAATCTGAATATTGGGGTGAGGGAAGGAAGAATCTCAGACTGGGAATAAGGTGGTGAAAATCTAGCCTTTCCACCTTTCGTCACTTTCCATTTTCTATAGATGGCCCATTGGTCCAGATACTTTGCTCAAAAAATCTACCACTAAAATAATGTCTTTGTACCCTTCTAGTAATCTGTCATCTCCTTTATATTCTCATTCATTTAAAGTCCTTCAACTCCAGATCCACCTCAGTAAGGGCAGGGAAGGGCTTCGTTGTCTGTATATTCCCTTCTTACCATTCACCACAGAAGCCATAAAGATAAGGTTCAAAAACGGTTAGTTGCTTGGAACTTTCAAAACTTTATCATAAAGAATTATAAGTTATTGTCACAAGAAGTCTTATCTTAATCCCAGCACCCCTTCTTGATGACTTACTCTAGAACATCTCACTAGAACACCTTTTCTTATTGAGCAGATATTTCCTGATTTTGAACCTAGGAACATATATCACAACTCAGAGAACAGATTTCCCCCAAAGAAAGTTACCTCAGCTTCAAGGTACTTTGTGGGTCTATACCCACTGACACCATAGGCCACAAGTCTCCACTGATATGTTTTACTTTAATAGTTAGATGACACAATTCAAAGCAAAGGGACTTAATGGCATGGCATAGTAAAACAAATAGAAGGAATTCCCTAATACAGTGTATATAGTGTATCAGCAGGACAAATGAGTATAAACAGGGAATTTTCCTTGAATGGCACACATGTAGGAAATATATATGGCTAGGGAATATGTCAAGAAGCAGCTCATGCCTCTCATGACTCCTCATCATTATGCTGCTTCACACCAGGCCTGGTACCCTTGAGTCTTTTCCAAACAGATAATCTGATTGAGCACATAGATGGACACATGGCCACTGATGGAGGCTGCCCATCTTGGCCTCACTTAGAGCATGACTATAGAGTTTGCCTCTGCTTCCAATTCCTAGTTTCAGCTGTAATCTTTGATCTTTGACTATAATTTTATCTCTCCCTCAAGAGGAAAATTATTTTTATGAACTTCAAAAGAATCTGCTTTTGTTTGAGCTATAAGAGCAGAAATATACCTTTTTAGAGTGGGGGGGAGGGTGTTAGGCTTATTTCCACTATAGACTGGCTTGTCTATTCATTTATAGAGTTTTAGCTAGAAGGTCTTTCTATCTCCAGCAGAGTATTCTTTGCCAAGGGCTCCAAGCTTATTAGGACAGAAAGCAGGATTCTCCCAGGTAGCTAATGCCCTCAGACAAAGTCTTAAAATTTTAAGCCAAACTCTTCTGTTCTCCCATGTAAATTAGTGAATAGGAAAAGGCACAGAGCCCAAACTAAACCTAGGAGTAGGGTTATTGTCTGTCCTAACTGCCAAGCTACATTTCTGGTCTTTCCTGTCCTTTCATAGTCAATTAAAGACACATTCAGCTCATTCTATCCTTATGTGACCATTCTCATTAAGTCCAAATTACACCTCTATGTTAATTTTTTTCTGTCATTCATCTCTAAACAATGAATCTGGATGGCTAATCTATAGCCCCATTCCTATATTTGCCTTCTAAAACAAAAAAATAAAATAAAAAGGAACTTATGGAAAATCCCACATGTCATCAAGTAGCAGGATGATGGTGGAAGATACATTCCTTTAATGAAGCATAGCACTCACTATGGATGATGCCTTTGGATACAGAATAAGCACATTCACATTCTCAACTTGTAATTTACATTTCAAGTCTAAATTTGGATGCCAAAAATATCCCATTCACTAACAGTTAAATCAAGGAGACAGTATCAAATACTAGAAAGAGTGCTTCTTATTATTGAGCTCACATAATGTTTTAAACATTCAATTCAAACCAAAATCAAACACATAAAATTTGTTGAATCATTTCCATTTGAAAATACTAATTTTTTTAAAAAATATAAATTCAATATAAATAATAGAATGTTTGAAGATTAACAAAGTTTTTTTTTTTGAAACAGCCCTAGAAGATAATTATCAGTAAAAGTACTCTTGCAAGAGATAGTATGGTACCACAGAAGGACGATCAGGGCTCTTGGAACCAGTGTTCTTGGCTTCAAGTCACCAGTTTGATGCTTACTAACCAAATGACTCAATCCAATTATACAAATATTCATTAAGTTTCCACCCATGTGCAAGGTACTGTACTAGGTACTAGGAATAAAAGAGAATGGTAATCTCTACATTAAAGAACCTTTTGTGAAAGAAAATACAGTAAAATTAAAAACTATAAAATAAGTATTTTTAGTAAAACAAAATACAGCCTTATTAAAAGCAAATGCAAAGGATGATCCATTGATTTATATTATATATAATTTCAAAAAACTGAAAACAACCTAACTGTCCAACAATAGGGAATATGGATGATTATGAAGAATACAAAGAAATATTGGTAAGACTTTTATGAAATAGAGCAAAGCATAAAAATCAAACCTAAGAGAATGGATTATACACTTACTATGGAAGATGCAATTGAAAAGAAGGGACAAAGAACCCTGATGCAGACATAAAAGAAAGTATTTTTTAAATTGATTTATTTATTTTTATTTTTCAACATTCACTCCCACAAGTTTTAAATTTTCTCCACCTCTCTCACTTCCCTCCTCCTCAAGACAGCATACAATCTGATATAGGCTCTACATATACATTCCTTTAAACATATTTTCACATTAGTCATATTGTACAGATGAGCTATAATGAATGGGAGAAACCAGGAGAAAGAGAAAACAAAACAAAAGAGAGCAAAAAATATTCTTCAATCTGCATTCAGACTCCATGGTTCTTTTTCTAGATGTGGATGGCATTTTCCATCATTAGTCTTTTGGAATTATTTTAAGTCTTGCATTGCTGAGAAGAGCTAAGTCTACCAAAGCCAGTCATCACATACTGTGGCTGTTACTATGTACAGTATTCTGGTTCTGCTCACTTCACTCAGCATCAGTTCATATAAGTCTTTCCAGGTTTTTCTGAATTCCACCTGTTCATCATTTCTTATGGCACAATAGTATTCCATTACATTCATATACCACAACTTGTTCAGCCATTCCCCAATTGATGGGCATTCCCTCAATTTCCAATGCTTGGCCATGACAAAAAAAGCTACTAAAAATATTTTTGTGCAAATATAAATATTTGTGGGTCCTTTCCCATTTTTATGATCTCCTTGGAATATAACCCTAGAAGCAGTATTGCTGGGTCAAAGGATATGGAGACTTTTATAGCCCTTTGGACACAGTTCCAAATTGCCATCCAGAACAGATGAATCACAACTCCACCACCAATGAATTAGTATTACAATTTTCCCATATCTTCTTCAACATTTATCATTTTCTTGTTTTGTCACGTTAGCCTATCTAGTAAGTGTGATATGATACCTCAGAGTTACTTTAATTCACATTTTCTCTAATCAATAGTAATTCAGAGCATTTTTTCATAACTATAAATAAAAAGAAAGTATTTTTTTAAAAAAAGTTATCTCATGCATTGAAACTTACTTAAATGTAAATAATATCTAAACAAGCATATTGTTTGTGTTTGTATTGATGGTTAAGGTTAAGTTTCTAATAAAAAGTATTTGATTATTTTAAAATGCAGCCTTGGCGTCTTTCTTCCAACAAAGTGTCCCACATATATAAGAGTATGAGTATCCTTCGTCATCAATAAAATGAGGATAATGCTTCCAGTATCTACCTCCCAAAGTTGTTACAAAGTATTTGATATCTAGTCAATGTGACATGATAATGATGCTACTGCTGACATCCTTCAACAAAATCTTAATATGATCTCCCTTCATGGTATGAGAGTGACTATGGATTTTTGCCCTTTACCAATGCCTGCTAGGTGTCATTTTTACAATTTATAGGATGATTTTTTTTTGTATCACAAAAATCTACTAAAATGCAGAAGGATTTTAATCTGTACTGATGGCAGAAGGACCAGCAGTTATGAAGTTATTTGGATCTCTAAGGTGGTGTTATTATTTCCCATAATGGTCATTATACTGACAGGCACATTATATTCAGTGATTTCCTAGGGTCACTAAAATGTTCCAGGCTCCTTTTATATAATATTGTACAAATATACACAATCCTTTAAAATCAGGTATTTAATTGCTATGTTTATTGAGTTGCAAGCAATAGAAAAAAATTACTAAAACAGGTTATTATCATTAAAAAGAGACTCCCCAATTTTTTCTTATGGTATGCTTTCACTATTGTTCTTAAATTAATTTTAATATTAAATATTGTTCTTTAATTAAACTGTTTCATTAGCTACATGAGTGCCCATAAAATCTTTTTGACTTTAGAATTGTAACGGTTCCATAAGAAAATAAGATTTTCTTTACTAAAAATAAATTAGGAAACTAAAAATGTTTGAACTGAGATGATCAATGCACCATTGCAAAGTACACTGAAAGAAGAAAGGAATGATTTAAATGTGTTTTTGTTTTTTGAAAAACATCAGTAAACATATGTGAGCAGCCACTTTGTAAAAAGTACTTCTATCAGTTATAGCTACATAGGGAGAAGAAGATCAAGGGGGTCGGGAGTCATACTATAGACAGATAGATAGATAGAGATATAGATAGATAGATAGATAGATGATAGATACACACAGTCATATCAGTTGTTTTTTCCCATGGAACTAAAGATTAAGTTCAGCTGACTAAACTAATCTTTGCCTCAGTATGACCCCATTTTGACAAGTGGGGACTGTTAATCCAAGTAGTTTTCCTAATTGTAAGGAGAGCCTGAAGATTCCTGAGGGGTGGGAGTACCAGAGGACAGGGGAAAGCCTGGGCTCCTCTCATCTCCTACCGATTCCAAAGTTCCCTAGCTTCTCCAGCTGCCCTGAGAAGCCTCTCAGAACCCTTCAGTCTCACCCTCAAGCTGGCCCAACAGTTCCTAATGCTAATATAGGGTCGTATCAGTTTGGTTTCTTTTTTAGTCAATTTAGTTATTTGACTGAATTGTATAAGATGGAATTTTACATACAGTCCTTCAGATGACCCAATTCAATCAAAATTCTCCAATTAAGTGTGGGTTTATAACTACAAAAGGATAAAAAGACAAAATTCACAGTTGGGGAGCTAACATGGTTCTTTTATATCCTTTTTCCTCCTATCCCCCAAAGAAGCTGAGAATAGTTTTCCTAGTCTTCCTCTGAAAAGTATTTTGTCCTCTATTGTGGTGGCTTTTAAAAGAAGAGCCCAATCTAAGATCCCACTTAATTTCATTTTTCACTTCTCCTTCTCCCAAGGACATTTTGACTTATTGAGTGATTTTTTGCCTCTTTGGAGTCAGACAACAAATAAATGGCATCCTGTCACATTGATTGGTTAATATTGAACACTCACAATGTGTCAGGCACTGCCCCTTCCCATAAGAGATAGAAATTCTTAGCATGATATCATATGTATTCCTTCTAGTACAGGTCACAGAGAGATAGGAATAAATAAATACCTTAATATTTGAAGGATCCACAACATCCTGAATTTGAAGCACTCTTTCCAACTATACAAATCACAGCCTCTTGGTGCTTTTGGAAATAGTCTTTGGGAGTTACTCTGGACAGAAAGAAATGAAATAAAAATCATCTGCCTGCCAATCTTCTGATCAGGAGTCTATGCATACTTAGCCAAATTCATCCTTTGACAACATACATTTAGGCCAACGAAGCAAAACACACTCACTCTGGAGTTAGAGGTAGGCTTAATCCCACTTCTTATTTTAATTACGTGCATGAACTTGGGCAAGTCACTTAATGTCTCAGCCTCAGTTTCCTCATCTGTAAAATGAGATTATAGGACTAGTTGAATCCTGAGGTCTTTTCCACCTATAATCCCATGATCCTATTGACCACTGTCAAGCCCATATTCAAAGCATTTCCCTCTTGTAGGAACGGCTGCAGTTTTTTCTTATTGGCATAGCCTAAAGAATTACAATATTTATATAGTGCCTAAAGATTTATAAAGAGCTTTTCTCAAGATAATCTTGTAAGGTAAATATTCCCCTTTTATATATGAGTAAAATGAATAGTTGGCGATGTTAAGTTATTTACCCACGATCACACAACTAATATGTATCTAAGGTAGGATTTGAACCCATATCCTAGCCTCATTTATCACTTTATTTACCTGACTACTATATGGTGTCTCTCTGAACTCAGGTTAACCTCATGCCACAATGATATACTGGAATAGAATTTTAGAAATCTATGCATCTGTAAATGCACACATACCCATACATAAACTACAAAACCATTGAAACCTCAATGAACTGGATGCTTGAGTAAATGGGAATATTCTATTGATTTTAATTTTCAAGTTAACTGTTAACCTGAGGTAATTTTAGTTTCAGTTCATGTTGCTGAAAATCCTTATAAAATATCATGTTCTTGCCTTAGTGAGAAGAAAATGCTATTTTGAAAGTAATTGGATTTGTCTTTCAAAAATGGAATATAGACCTCAAAGAGATTAAAGACAGAAAAAAAAATAAAGAGGTCACAAAAAGATACACACAGAACTTTTTTGGTAGCAAAAAAATAATAATCTAGAAATAAAGTGGGCTCCTGTGAAGTGGGTAGTGACTAAATACATTTCGGCATACCAATAAATTAGAATATAACTGAGCAGTAAGAAATGCGTATGAAAATTTCAGAGGGATATTAGCAGACCTATATGAAATCAAGCCAACAGAACAAGGAAAATGAAGGTAGTAATGACGATCAATTAAATAAAGAATGTTGAAAAACAAGTGAACTTGGACACCATATTTATGGTGATCAATTAGGGGCCCAGAAAATAAAACACAATTGCCTCCTATAAATAGAGATGGGGGACTACAGGAGCAAAAAAATAAAATGCATTTCCAGTTAGTCACAATGGTGGCATTCTGAACTGCTTTCATTTGTTCTAAGGTAGAGTTGATAAGGTACATAAAGGTAAAAAGGCATAAAGATAAGGTTGATGAGGTAGATAAACATATTGTTATGTGGTTTGTATTTTTTTAAAAGCAATCAATAAAACATTTAAAAATAAAATTAAGCCTCCTGCAGCACTTCAAGGGCACTGTCTTGAATAAAACTACTCAGCTGACATTCTGAATAAACTGTGCATGAATTTAATTTTGTTGTAATTCTTTTCTTTCTTGCAAAATCAAAGGCTTACAAGGGCAAATCAGACTGTACTTACAGAGACAAATCCAAATAATTGAGCCTACCAGTAATTTGAGTTCTGATTAGCTAAATTCAAGTTTGTTTTGTTTTCCATTGTTTTAAGATAGGTTTTTCTTTTCTTTTATTTTCTGTTTTAATACCCACATGCACCCTGAAGGAGTAAGAGTCTGGGGCATGAGCCCCAGATAATTCTCTCATCTTCTGAGGTTGAAATAATTTTCAAGCAGTTGTGGAAAAAACAAAGCCTTGAATAAGGTGGTCTAAAAGATGAGATCCAGAAATATATGGGACAATAGGGAAGAAAGAATACTTGAGATAAAGACAATGTGCCAACAAGAACTAAAGCTAAAATCAAATTTATGAGAATTTATGAGAATTAGGGATTGAGTAAAACAGGAGAAGGCAAAATGAATTATCATAAAAGCTAGCATGTATATGGTGTTTGAAAGTTTGTAGTGTGCTTTATATACATTATCTCATGTCGTTCACAATAGCCCTAGGAGGAAAGTGCTATGACAAATACTGTCCCAATTTTACAGAGGAGGAAAGTGAGCCTAAAAGAACTTAAATGACTCAACTATTATGTGTCAGAGGGGACTGAACCCAGATCCTGATGAGTACTGGAGCCAGCCCCTACCCTCACTAGAGCCAATTATTAAATTTCCAATATCCATATTTACACCTCCGAACAAGTAAATACTAGCGATCAGGGCTTGTTCTGTTCTTTCGTCAATTCTCTATTGTAGACTTAAGAAAGTGATGGAGAAATGTGATATTGCAGATTAAACTTAAAAGTATGTCATGACTATTTTTTTTCCCTAAAGTGGGTAAACATTTGCCAGCACACCCCCAAATCATCCTAACCCCTATAGTTTTAGTTTCACTAAAGTTGTTATTTTCAGTATTTAATTTCTTTTTAATAATATTTTATTTTTTCCAAATACATGTAAATTAAAATTAAATGTAAATTCCAGTTACATATAAAAACAAATGTTAATATTCATTTTTTTAATTGAGTTCCAAATTTTATCTAAACCTCCTTTAACTCCTTTTTTCCTAAGACAGTAAGGAATTCAATATAGGTTTCATATTTTATATATATATATATATATATATATATATATATATACACACATATATGTAATCATGTGAAACATTTCCTTTAGTACTTAATTTCAATAGAAAGGACAACTGGTAGTGGTAGGACATTAGCAGCAATCCTCATACATTTATTTAAGAAATATTTAATAATCTTTTATTAGGATACTATCCTTCCATCCCATTCCCCAGGTCACTCTGAATCACTTTCCAAAAAAAAACCAAGCATGTGTTTCCTGAGTCTCAAGTTTAGTGGACCTGATGGTAGAGAACAACTAACAATCAAAACTGAGAAGATTTTTCAACCCCATTTCCAATCTGTAGCCAAGCTCCCAAAAATCTGTGTTTGCCCTGGAACACATTTAAGTCATCCATTCTCTTACTATCCCCCAGCCAAAGAGGTCCCTGGCATACTAAGGTTTCTACAATCTCACTCTTTTAAGTCAGCTCTCTCCCTTTAGATTTACTGCCATACCCTCCAATCCTCTTTTCAAGTGTATTTTCTCACTTCTAGTTTCTCCAACACCTAATGATCATCACTTGTCCTGAGGTTACTTAATGGCACTACTATACAACCCACATTAATTCGCAGACTCACAGAAGATCAGTTAGAGAGACCACAGAATCAATCTAGCCAACTCCATATCTGAAGAAGAATTACATCAACATCATAGCTGACTAGTGATCATCTAACCTTTATTTGAAGAACTTTAGTGACGCGATATTTGGCATAGTCCCATTCTACTTCTAGATAAACTGTTCTAATTATTAGAAAGTACTGACTACCAGTTATAATCTGCCTCAAAACAGCTTCCACCCATTGTTTCTACTTCTACTCTCCAAAGCCAAGCATAACAAATTAAATCCTTTTTCCATGGGGATGACCTTCAAATACTTGAAGATAGCCATCATAACCCCTCTAAGGTTTAGTTTTTCTTCTTTATTTTTTCCTTCCTAAACACTTCCCATTTTTCTATCAATGCTACTGTGGCATAATCTGAAGGCTTTTCACCACCTTGTTGGCTTCATTGTTTCTTCTTAAAGCCCCTGTTTCTCCTTAAAGCCTCCTGCACACAGCTGTTTCTCCTTTTCTCCCTTTTGGTCCCACAACATTCCAAACCCCTAACAAAATACCAGATGCTAGTTTCTCCACATGAAAGGTCTATTCCAGAAGAAATTTCTGACCAGTCAGTATAGCTTGCCAAACTGCCTATGCAAGGACTTTCTGAAAGGAGGACCAATATGTCTTTTTTATTGAAGATGGTCATGCCATCAAAATAAAAATCTGATAACTCATTAGTGGTAACCATATTGGGGAGAGAGACAGAGGCTTAATCCTACCATCCTGGCCGTCTTGGTCACATGAATTGTAAATAAGTTCCAGAGAGAAATGAAGGGGAAACCCTAAATGCCCACTTTGGCCAAACAAAAAGGACAACTAATTGCTTACACAAAATGAGCATTCAAAATCAATCATAGGCTTGAAACAATTAAGTTACTTTAATTTGGCACACCATACTAAAAAAGAAAACCTTTTGTTTTCTGCCAACAGGAAGTAGACTGCAAACTAAAAGTTGTTATCTGCTTCTTTAGGATACCTCTCTGGAATAGCAGAAAATAAACCAGCTTTCTGAAATGAACCATTTCCACAGTAATGGCATCTACCAATCATCAAGTGTCTGGATAGGTGGGAGTTTTTTTTTTCTTTTCATCCTGATGCTGTATGATCATAAATAAAGTGAAGTACACAGGCATGCTTCAGCAGCCCTGAAGGAGTTCCTAGAGGTGGATAGTGAAAATAATTTTCATCTTATTCGAAAGCTGTACCTTAGGAACATTTTGTACATTAAAAAAGAAATCCTACGCAATGAACATCCATGGAGTTTCCCTTTAACTAACCTCATGAAATCCAATTGTTTTTACTGCTTCCCATGAAATGAGGAAGTGATTCAGAACACCGTGTTCCTTTTTTTTAGGAACTAAAAGAGATGACACACTAACTGTCCTTTTAAGAATTAGTGTACAAATATAGCAAATATCCTTGCACCGTTGGTTGAATGTGCTCCAAGAGATTTCATTTCAGTAGAACAAGGATGAATAAGTTTAAAATTCAGATGCCTCAGAGGGTAAGAGCACTGAATTTGGAATCCAGAAGACTGATCCTGCCCCCAACTATTACTGGATGTATGACTGGACAAATAATTTAACCTCCTTCAACCTCAGTATCTTCATACATAAAATGAAGATAAAAATACCACCTCCCTCACAGGATTGTTGTGAGGATCTATGGAGATAACATGCATTCATCATTTTGTGAATCTTAAAAATGGGTACTAGAAATGAGATATCATACAGACAAGTGCTTTATAAATCTTAAAATTCCAGCTATCTTAATTATTCCTTAACAAGTATTACAAACAAGGTATCTGTCTAAAGAGCTTGCATCCATTGTAGTGAGCAAAATCAAATTACAAAGAAGGTCAAGTTTGTCTTCATTATTTCATTCCAGCACATATGCCCTATGTTAGTCATCCCTCTCATGCACGTTAAAGAAACCAAGGGTCTTACATCACAGCACTGCGATTGTCCTGTATATCAACTGATGTGTCTGTCCATAATACGCTCTATTAAAATTGTGTCTATTCTGTATTTTCCTCCTTCAAGATTCTGCTTTATTCAATGTAACTCATCAAAATTGTATCAAGAGCCTAGTACGTGCATGTTACTGTGCTAGGTGATGGAGATACAAAGATAAATCAAACGGTTCTGATATCAACAAATATCTGAGTCCAGAATCTAAAGATGGTCCCGGAGCTTTTATATGGTCCCTGTTTAGTGATAACTTTCCCAAGTCCAGCTGCTATGAAAAAAGAGGAATAAAAAGATCAGGAGCAACCTCTTGGAAGTAGACGACCAAGCCCTATGTCCAGAACAGAGGTCTTAGAATATTTGTGCCGAAAAGATTGTTAAAGATCATATATATTCACAGAATGCCCAGGATCATCAGGGACCTCAATCTTGGACTCATAGTTGAAATAAGATCCTTCTAAAATAGAGGTTCTTGATCTGGGCTCCACAGATTGCAAGGCATCTGTGAACTTAGATGGGAAGGAAAAAAATACATATTCATTTTCACTGGGCTCTAACTTAAATTGAGCATTTCCTTCAGTTATTTTTAAATATTATGCTGAGAATCTCTAGGCTTCACCAAGACAACAACAAACATTTATTAAGTGTCCACTGTGTTCTAGGCAGTATGCCAAGAGCTGGGGACTGAAAGAAGGGCAAAAGAAAGTTAATTGTCTAATGAAGGAGATAACACACAAAAACTGTGTATAAACAAGATATGCACAGGATAACTTGTAGATGATCTCAGAGGGAGGGCACTAAGATTAAGCAGAATCAGGTAAGATCTTTGGCAGAAGGTAGGATTTTATCTGAGAGACTTGGAGAAAAACAGGAATCTCAGAAGAGATGAGGAGTGAGAGTTCCCAAAATAGGAGACAGGAAAAAGTGCCTGGAGTCAGGAGATGTAGTATCACATATGAGGAACAGCAAGGAAGCCAGTGTCATTGGATAGGACAGCAAATAGAGGGGAATGAAGTGTAAGAAGAGATATAAGAAAGGAGTTCATGACACCAGAAAAGGTTAAGAACTACTGCTCTAAAACACAGCCAAAAAATGAATCTCCAGTTGTATTTGAAGATCATTGATGATAAAGGAGGCACCTAGGTAGCATAGGGGATAGAGTACCATATATGGAGTTAGGAACACTCATCTTCATGAGTTCAAATCCATTCTCAGACACTTATTCACTATACAACCACAGGCAAGTCACTTAACCCTATTTGTCTTGCTTTCTTTATCTCTAAAATAATCTGGACAAGAAAATGACAAACCACTCTAATATCTCTTCCAAGAAAATCCCAAATAGGGTCACAAAGAGTCAAACCCTGAACAATAATCAACAGTGACAAAGGAATCCAACATCTCCTGGGGCAACACATGCCACTTTCACATAGCTCTAATTGTAGGAATTTAGAAGAATGGTGGCAACCTCAATCACTATTGTGACTCAACATTACTGCTACTGGGTCTATACCTAAAAAAAAGATCAAAGCAAGTCTTAGTCTTGGCAAAGAATTTTTATCTGAGGGGGTGGTCTTCAATCAGGGAATAGTTGAACAAACTACGGTATGTACATGTGTTTGTGTGTGTGTGTGTGTGTGTGTGTGTGTGTATGTATGTGATGGTGATGATGTACTATTATGCTGTAAATAATAAAAAGAATGTTTAAAAAATCTTGGGAAAATTTATATGAACTGATACGAAATGAAGTGAGAATGACCAGGAGAATAACTTATACAAGAGCAACAAGAGACAAACAATTTGCAAAGTCATAAAAACTGATATATACCACAGAACAAACTTATAATGAAATAAGCTGTCCACCTCTAGATAGAGAGGAGATGGATTCAGAGTATAGACAGAAACTTTAGTTTTTGAGATGACCAATGTGGAAATTTGTTTTGCTTGATATATTTTGAGTGAGTTGTTTTTTTCCTTGCTTTTGCAATAAGTGGCGAGGGAAAGGATGTAGGCAAAGAATTCAGAACCGGAAATAAAATTATATTTATATACATATATGTATGTATGTATATGTATATGTGTACACACACATAAAAATGAAAGCAAGTGGTTTCTGTGTATCATACACTGTGCTAATAGTCCCTGCCCTCAACAAGCTCACATTAAATTAGCAGAGATGACATAAAAATAGCTAGGTACAGAATACCTAGAATACCAGAGTAGAAGAAGGTAAGGGGCTTACTAGCTCTTCCACTTATTATCAATGTAACCTTGAAAAAGGGTAGCCAGGTGGCAAAGTGGATACAGGGTTGTCCTGGAATCAGAGACTTATCTTAATGAGTGCCATTCTGGCTTCAGATACCAACTAGCAGTGTGTCCCTGGAAGAGTCACTTAATTCTGCTTGCCTCAGTTTTCTCATCTGCAAAATGAACTGGAGAAGGAAATGATAAACCACTCCAGTATCTTTGCCAAGAAAATCCTAAATGGGGTCACAAAGAGTCAGAAATGACCGAAAACAACTAAATAGAGAGAAGAAGGTAATCTGAAAGGAGAAGAAATTAGCAGTTGAGAAGACTAAAGGGTAGGCTTTAAGCTGAGTCTTGAAAGAATCCAGGAAACTAAGAGGTGAAAGTGAGAAGGCAGATCATTCTACCCATGAGGGGCTGGAGATGAGACATCGATGTTTTTGAGAAACTTAAAGTAGGTCAGTATAGCTGGTCTGTAGAGAGTATGGAAAGAAATTAAGTTTATTCCTTTTTTCAGTAAAGTATAAGAAAACTGAAAAGATAAGAAGGGCCAGGTTATAAGGAGCTTCAAGTGCTAAATGTAAAGGACTTTATAGTTAATCCTGGAAATAATTGAACAAGAAGGGTAATGTAATCAAACATTACTGTTCTGTAAGAAACAATAAGAAGAATACAATGTAGCATAGAAAAATATATGAAAGGATACAAAGTAAGCAGTACTGGGAAAACAACATAAAGAATAATTAAAATAATGTAAATGGAAAGAAAGAAAAAATCAAAAGAAATTACCTGAATGTTAAGAAATTGTCATTACTAAACTTGATTCCAAAAAAGGGCATGAGAATTCAGTGATGGGAATCTATGATACTGAATAATATGTGGGGTTTGGTTGATGAGTTGGGGATTTTATTAGCTGCTTTTTTTTACCCTTATTTATATTCTTTCTTGTAATAGATGGTTCTAGGCAGGAGAAAGGGAAGGGGGGAAATATATTGAGAAATTAAAATGATATAAAAGCTAAATATAGCAATAAGAGTTTAAAACAAAGAAACCTACATATTAAATTTCACAACAATTCTACCTCTTATCAAAAACTGAACTCCACAGGGGAGCTCAACTGCCTATTTTTCAGATAGATTGTAGTTGACAAAATCTGATATTCGAATTTTTATCACATTCAACTCTGCAGTGCAAGACAATGTAACTTTGCTACATTGTGAGCAGAGGGGGTTGGGGGAAAGCTCCTAACCTGGACACAAGTCTTACCCAAAACACACCACAATGCCCCACTGAAAACCCTGAATCATGGTAGATTCAACTACTCATATGGAGGACACACCTAAAACACACAGCAGTCACACCAATCACTGCTACCCTTCTATAAACCCTCTATGACCAAGCTATTCAATTCAATAAACATTTACTAAACCCTAAATGTGTCAGCATTCTATTCAGCACTGGAGACACAAATAAGAAAAAGACAGTTCCTGCCCTTAAGAACATTACAGTCTAATAAAGACAACACAAAAAAGGAAGATAGAAAGTGGAGTGGAGAAGGAATACTCAGTGCAGGGATGTCTTGTTCCATGGAGTTCACACCAGGCAGGGTCTCAGATGCAAAGTGGAGTGAGCTGACTTCTGGGAGCCAAGATGGCAGAGTAATCAGTAAACTATAGTAACTCTCCCACATTCTCTTCCAAATAATTACAAAATAGCTCCCCAAACAAATCCTGAAACAGCAGAACTAGCCAAAAGACAGGGTCTGTCTTTCAGTCCAGGAAACTTGTAAGATTGGCAGAAAATGTCTGTCTCACTCATGTAAAAGGAGAGTACAGGACAGGACAGGAAGCCTCTTAGCAATCCAGCAGGAGATCCTGAGCCCCAGTGCAGGGGAGCAGGCAAATGCCAAAATGAGAACCTCCCATGTGCCTCAGTATCATCAGAGGAATAGGTGGGCAGACTCCAGCTCTGACAATCTCCACATGCTTCAACATAGCCCAGGACAACAGGTAGGTGCCAGTCTTACTGATATCTAAGGAAATGGGCAGGTGCCAGTGCAATCCCCCATTCCACCCTGCCCCTCACAAGTGCTTCGGTGTAGATCAGGGAAAATATATAAATATTCCACTGGCCTTAGCCCACCAAACACCAGCAATAGGAACCTACTTCACCACCAGATAAGCTGCCAGATCGCTATGACCTCCAGCAGCACTAGACATCCCTAACCACTCCCTCTCAGTGCAGCACCAGACACAAGGGTCCCCTGTGGGTCTCAGGATAACATCAGTGCAGCACCAGGTAAACAGCCAGGGCCTGCAGCCCCTGGCACCAAAAGCTTGAGATAGTGACCCTTCCACCCTGGGAGAAGAGTTCAAATTTAAAAGAAAGGAAAAAAGGCCCCCAAAAAGGATGAGCAAAAAAAAAAATCCTACTATAGATAGTTATTATGGTGACAGTGAAGATCAAGATGTAAACACAGAAGAGGATAACAATATCAAAACACATACAGGCAAAACCCCAAAGGAAAATAGGAAATGGTCTCAAGCCCAGGAAGAACTGATGGAAGAGCTCAGAAAGAAGCTTAAAAATCATGAGAGGCAGAAGAAAAATTGGGAAAAGAAATGAAAATGATAAAAGAGAATTATGAAAAAAAAAAAGGACAGGTATCTACCAGCGGCTGAATGTACTCATGCTGTAGGGGAGCCCACAGCAAGGAGGTGACCTCCAGTGACCAGACCACCCCTACTCCCACAACTCACTCCAGGAGCTTCAGGGTAACCCAGGGGAAACACAATAAATACCACCTGGCATTATCACACCAGCAAGTACCACTAGCTCCAGTTCAGCACCAGGTAAGATACAGTTTCTACATACTCCAGCTTCTAGAACTTGAGACCCCAGCACACAAAGCTAGTAACTGGACCTCTAGCCACCAGCACAAGAAGTGTAGGACAGTTTTACCCGTTCCCCAGAAGCAGAGATCAACTTTAAATGCCAGAAAAGGGCAACTACCATAAGTAAAAAGCAAAATGGAAAAATCAATCACCATTGATTCTTATTAGAATGACAGAGAAGATTAAAACACAAATTCAGAAGAGGACACCATTGTCACTATACCCACATCTGAAATCTTAAAGGGGAATATTAACTGATCTCAAGTCTAAACAAACCTTGTAAGAACTCAAGAAGGATTTAAAAAGTCAAATTAGAGAGGTAGAAGAAAAACTGAACAATTCCTTTAAAAACACAAATAACAAAATGGGGGTGGGGGAGTAGTACACTGAAGAAAACAATTTCTTAAAAAGTAGAATTGGCAAAAGGGAAAAGGAGGTACAAAAGTCAACTCAAAAAAACAATTCTTAATAATTAGAATTGGGTAAATGGAAGTTAATGATTCTATGAGATATCAACCATCAGTCAAACAAAATCAAAAGAATGAAAAAATAGAAGAAAACATAAAATATCTCATTGGAAAAACAACTTGCTTGATCAAGGAGAGATAATTTAGGAAGTGTCTGTCAATCTGAAAGCCATGATTGAAAAAAGAGAGACTGGACACCATTTTCCAAGAAATCATCAAAGAAAAATTGCATTTAGAACCTAGAATCAGAGGATAAAATATTCATTAAAAGAATCCACCCATATCCTCCTAAAAGAGATCCCAAATTAAAAATGCCAAGGAATATTATAGACAAATTACAAAATTACTAGGTCAAGGAGAAAATACTGAAAGCAGCCAGAAAGAAACAATTCAAATATCATGGAACTAGAGTCAGGATAATGCAGGACCCTGCAAGACCTTCTACATTAAAAGACTGGAGGGCTTGTAATATGATATTCCAGAAGGTTTAGCAGCTTAGATTACAACCAAGGGTCAACTACCCAGCAAAACTGAGCATCAGCTTTCAGGGAAACAGATGGACATTCAATGAAATAGGGGACTTTCAGACCTTCATGATGAAAATACCAGGCTCAACAGAAAATTTTACCTTCAAATACAAGACTCAAGAGAAACAGAAAAAGGTAAACAGGACAAGAAAAAAAAACCTTGCTATTCAATAAAGGCAAACTGTTTACATCCCTATATGGGAGGATGATACTTGTTAATCTTGCAAATTGTATGTTAATTATGACATTTAAAAGAGATATGCGTAGAGAGGAAGTGTGAATATAAATTAACTGACATTATGATAAAAACCTAATTAGGGGTACAAAGAATTGCAATGGGAGAAGAGGAAAGGAGAAGGCAGAAAAGGATAAATTACATCACATGAAGAGGCACAATAACATACTACAATAGAAGGAAAGAAGAGAGAGAGATGAGCATTGTTTGAGCTTTACTCTCATTGTATTTGGTTCAAGGATGGCATAACATGCTCAATTAAGCATAGAAATCTAACTTGCCCTACAGGCAGTAGGAAGGGAAAAGGGGAAAGAAGAGGGATAAGGTGGTTAGAAGGGAGGGAAAAAGTAGTAAGGGAAAAGGAAAAGAAAATGAGGGGGACTGATAAAATGGAGGGAAGACTGAGGGAGGCGGTGGTCAAAAGTAAAACTCCTTTGAGGAGGGAAAAGGAGAAGATAGAAATAAAAGCATAAATACGGGGAGGGGTGGAACAGCAGATAGGATGAAGAGAAACACAAAGGTCATAATCACAACTGTGAATGTGAATAGGATGGACTCTCCCAAAAATGGAAATGGATAGCAGAATGGATTTAAAACCATAATCCTACAATATGTTGTTTACAATAAAGACATTTGAAACAGGGGACTACACACAGGATAAAGGTAAAAGGTTGGTATAGAATATATTATGCTGGGGCCAGAACCAAGATGGTAGAGTAGAAAGTACATGTAACCAGCTCTTTCTACACAGCCCATAAAATACCTGTAAGGAAAGACTCTCAATAAATTCTAGAGCAACAGAAGTGGAGAACCAGAGTGAAGGAGATTTTCCAGCCCAGGGTGACCTGAAAGGTGGACCGGAAATGTCTGTCACATAGGACACGGAGCAGAGCCCAACCCAGCTTTGGCCATGCCACTCAACTCTGGGAGGAGGATGCAAGCAGGCCTTGGAGGTGGAATCCCTAGTTACAGCAGCAGTGTTGCAGATCCCTCAAACCACAAGCACCAAAGATCAGTGACAGGGTTTTTTCAGTGGGCTCAGAAGGGAGAAGGACCTTCCCATAGTTCCAGCCTCAGGCAGCAGCCGGAAAGGCCACATTGGTCAGGTGGCAGCAGTTCCCATAGCATCCACTACAGCAGCCTGCATCCATTGTTGGATCATAAAAACCCTGGGTTACTGACCACAGGATACTTACCTCAGCCCTGTGTAGAGGCCCTGCAGCACTGATCTTTATCTCACACTGAATGGCAGTCCTGCCCCGCAGCTTATCTGAATCTCAGCCCCCAGTGCTGGCTTGGATGAACTGGAGGCAAGGTGGTTGTGAAGAGGAAACTCTACTAAGATTCTGGGCACAAAAATCTCTTCTTGCTCCCAGAACAGTGTACACACTTGATTGTGCCACCTTGGAGGAACTGAGATCTTACAGATCCCCAGAGTATACCCTACTTTGACAAAGTCAAGTAAGTAATTAGGAAAATGCCCAAAAAAGGGGGAAAAAATAAGACAATAGAAGGTTACTTCTTTGGTGAACAGATTTCTTCTCCCATCCTTTTGGATGAGGAAGAACAATGCTTGCCATCAGGGAAAGACATAAAAGTTAAGGCTTCTGTATCCCAAACATCCAAAATAAATATTCAGTGGTCTCAGACCATGGAAGAGCTCAAAAAGGATTTTGAAAATCAAGTAAGAGAGGTGGGGGAAAAATTGGGAAGAGAAATGAGAGAGATGCAAAAAAAATCATGAAAAGCGGGTCAACAACTTGATAAAGGAGACCCCAAAAAATGCTGAAGAAAATAACACCATTAAAAATAGGCTAATTCAATTCACAAAAGAGGTTCACAAAGGCAATGAGGAGAAGAATGCTTTAAAAAGCAGAATTATCCAAATGGAAAAGGAAATCTAAAAGTTCACTGAAGAAAATAATTGCTTAAAAATTAGGAGCCAAGATGGTAGAGTAGAAAGACACATTTATGCTAGCTCCGAAACCACAGCCTATAAAATATCTGTAAAGAAGAACTCCTAAAAAATTCTGGACTGGTGGAAGCCACAGAACAACATAGTGGAGGAGATTTCTATTCCAGAAAGACCTGAAAAACCTTCAACAAAGGTCCTTTGCACACACAGGACCAGAGTGGAGCCCAGCCCTACCTTGGCCACACAGCCCCAGGAGGGGTGAATCTGGGCAGGCTTCAGGGATGCAATCTCCGGTGGCTGAGGGGGTCCCTCCACCCACAGATGCACAGGTCAGTGAGAGAGACTTCTGGGCTGTCCAAGAGGGGAGCAGGGTGTCTCCATAACTCGGGCCACCTCGGGAGGCAACAGTAGAGGCAGTGGTGGCCAGAGGCTCCTGGAGCAGGCAGGAACTCAGCAGCAGCTCCATTACAGAAGGTCTCTGCATAAACCCCCAGAGGGAACTGAGCCTGGGAGGCAGTCCTGCCCCCACCTGAGAACCTGATTTAATCTTACCCTGAATAGCAGCCCCATTCACTGCTGGAAGCCCTGAGGCTGGGGAGCAGCATTTGAATCTCAGACCCCAAGCACTAGCTGGGCAGATCTACGTGGGGGTGGACAGGAATCTCAGAAGTCAAGTAACTGACTGGGAAAATGCCCAGAAAAAGGAAAAAAAATAAAACCTTAGAAGGTTACTTTCTTGGTGACCAGATGTTTCCACCATTCCTTTCTGATGAGGAAGAACAATG
>CM053774.1:63809116-63864681 GCA_028658325.1 Potorous gilbertii | reverse complement strand
AAAAGTAACTGTACAAAACATAAAATAATTCTACTGGTTGACATATGACACATAAGTTAAAATAAGCAAAAATAATTTGTCATCAATGTCATGAGTTGGATGAAACAAGAAGTATCTCCATTGACTAGATGGTCATAAAATGGTCACTTGCTCTTGAAAAGTAGAGATCAGGGGAGTACAAAAATAAGTTGGAGGACTTTCCATGTAACGGAGTCACCTTTGCCACACTGGGCTTAGTCACCATGACATGGAAAAGTAAGGGTAAAGTGCCTCTAGTTAACTTTCTATGATTAAGCAAATAAACTTAGAATCTAGAGCTCACATCTCTGGGGCCTAATATGCAGAACTTATAATCATGACTCCTGTAGATCATATCAACTTTGATTAATATTGATTGGAATAGAGTAGGGACCCAAATGAATTTTTTCTCACACAGATAAGATGTGATGATGATGGTCATGTGAGTAGATAGAAGGGATGGATGAAAGAGATGTTGTGAGTGTAAAATTGATAAGATTTGAGAAATGATACTATATGTAGGGTAAAGGAGAGTGAGGAGTTTAGCAAAAGTAGTCAATAGCAAAGATTGGTAACTAGAAGAATGGAGGTGCTCTTAGGAGGGAAGAGAAAAAGGGGGGAAAAAGAAATTTATATGATAACTTTATTATATGTTTGGAAGGAATAACAAGTTGTACATAATAGATTTGCAGTTTCACGTGCAGTTACCTTTTAATTACACTATGTTAGAAAAATGCTTGTTTGGTTTCAAGAATCTAATAAATAAATGTGGAAAAAAGAAATATAGAAAACAGGCAAACTGGAAAGGAGGTTAAATGAGAGGTTTGGGTCAGGGTTGTATTTGAGATGAAGCTAGAGTGCCCTTCAAAATGCTGTGAGAAAGGAAAGAATATGAATAGCATGGTGGGCAGACCAAGTTTGGTGAATTTCAGAAGAATGTGGACAAGGATTACACAAGATGTACAGGCATGGATAGGCAATCTACCTCACTGGAGGGAATTCCCAATGCCATCACAATTCTGTTTGTACATTTGAATATTTGAGATGCCTATGGAGTTTCCAGGCTATTTTTTCAATAATTCATTTTGAATATTAATGTTGTAAAGTTCACTTTCCTAAGCATTCTGTTTACTTTATAAATAATTTAAATGCCTGTTCTTTTCTTACAAGAAATTTAAAAATATTAATAGTCTTAGGTAGCTGACTGGGATACTGAGAGGTTAAGGGACTTTAAGGTGACACAGTTAGTATATGTCAGACAGGAATTGGAGGCAAACCCTCCTATTACTATATCGTGTTGCCACTGAATGAAAGGACATTTTCAAATCTGTATGAATTATGAGTTTGTTCCTTTATTAAAATATGATTAATACTTTATCATGTCAAGTAGGTTTTCCAAGGCTCTTCAGGTTTTAAGTCAAGAATGAGGAGCTTACCCAACTGAAAAGATTCTAAGTATAGAGAAACAGAGATTGTGAGTCCAACCAGAGGTTTGGCACTGGGTGATAAACTTTTTCGGAACTTCTGAAGACCAGTAGCTAAGCATATGTAACCTGCATCAAAAGTGAGAGTAGCGACTCAGATTAAGTAGTTCCTTTAAGAATATCAAAGGTTACCAACTAGCTGACACTGAAGGCCACTAGCCTGATCCTGATGTAGAGAGAGGACAAGGAGCTGATGCATCCCGGGCTTACCTTGGCTTTTACAGCGCTCTCCACTCTACTTAGTGGAAATACTAGAGAGTTATGAAGCGCTCTATGGTTCTCAGAGATGAGATTCTCCAGTTTTGTCTTTTTTTTGGGGTGGCCATACTGGTTCACTAGTATCAGAAGATATGAATTTTTTCGCAGAT
Organism: Potorous gilbertii; assembly: GCA_028658325.1. Taxonomy (NCBI): domain Eukaryota; kingdom Metazoa; phylum Chordata; class Mammalia; order Diprotodontia; family Potoroidae; genus Potorous; species Potorous gilbertii. The sequence continues at coordinate 63,862,811 of CM053774.1, read as the reverse complement.
CTACCTAATCAGAATCATCTCTGAATACTCATTCCACCAGGAATCCTGCCCTCCTCCCTGAACTCATGATATTTTGCTGAGGCCCCTAATCCTGCACCTTTGTTGTACTTCAGTTTTCCCAGAATGATAAAAGCATGTTTAATTTTAAATAATGTTTTATCCCTTCACATATTGTTTATTAAGCACTATATGGTACATATATATGTGCACATAAATATATGCATACATGTATGTGTATATGCCTATGTAGATATTCACATGTGCCTGTCTATCTATCTATACATACATATATCTCTATAAATTTATATCTGCCTGTATCTTTATCTAGCAGTTAGGTGATGCAGTGGATAGAGTGCTGGGCCTGGTGTCAAGAAGACTTATCTTCCTGAGTTCAAATCTGAACTATGTGACCTTGAGCAAGTCACTTAACCCTGTTTGCCTCAGTTTCCTCATCTGTAAAGTGAGCGGGAGAAGGAAATGGCAAACCACTCCAGGATCTTTGCCAAGAAAATCCCAAATGGGATCAAAAAGAGTTGGACACAACTGAAATGACTGAACAAATACACATATGCATTGAATAGACACACATATACTCACATGAGTGCCTGAAAGTTACTTTTGGTAGACAAGTTGATCTAAGTCTAAGAGTTTTAGATAATCCACAGTTCATTTTAGTTAGTTTCTCTAAGATGGGGAAACCCATGTGCTCCTAGTCTAGAACTTGTTGACAAATACTTTTGGGGTGAAATAATTACCTTTTACTCATGTTGAAAATAGAGATAATTGCATTTTGTGAATAATAACTTTTGGGTGAACTACTGAGAAGTCCTTAGGATTGCAGTAAAATTCTGGGGATTGACTGGGAGAACTTTTATTAGAAATACTTATAACTAATGTTAATTAAATGAAAAAATAGGTCAGTTCTGAAGACATCTCAATAGAAGGTAGCAGTTGGATTTCTTTTTTTATGACAGGCCACTGAGGTTGGGAAAAATAAGGGGAAATGATAGGGAACTGAAAGAATCCATTATATACTCTGAACTAATTGCTCATCTATGTTTAGGGGTGCTTACCACTACTTGGATAGTTAAGGATTTAAGAAAACATTCTTCTCCTAATTAACCAGTCACTTCTTTCATTGCTTTCACAGTCGTATTTCTGTCTTTTCCTTTCTCTTCCACCTCTTTCTAATCATTCTTCTTCTGACTCTGTGATATTTCCTTTTCCTCTTGGTCCATCCCATATATAAATGACAGTTAATGTGCCTTTTGGGTCATCCCTAATGAGGACATTTTTAAAAATTTGTATTTGTCCCAAAGTGCACGCCCAATTCACATTGTTTCAGGACTCAAATGTCTTCATATGTGTTGAAGGAAGTCAGCTCTTTTGGCTTTTAAGATAAAGCCATCAATCCAAACAAAATAATGGATGTCATTTCTTAGAATGTTCTGAAATGTAGCTGCACTTTTTTTGTAGTCTTGCCAAAGGCATGAAAAATCAGAATGCCATAAAAATGCTAATGAGAAAATCTCAGAATTGCCATACGGTTTTCATTATAGCTTCGAAATGTTCTCCTCCAAACTTGCAAACATGACTTCTTATCTACTTATGACACAGCTATTGCTAATGGCTTCATTTGCAACATATTCTAAACATTTCTTCCATACTTAGAAGATGATGAGGAGCAACTCCTTATTGGTTAAATACTTTTCATGAAATTATAGGGTTCCTTATTTAAAATTAAGTCACCCATCTTATAATCATGGTTGAATGTCTTCTGTTAATGAGAGTCCTCTGGTATGGCAAAAATTTAATTTAATAAATGTAAATTTTCTACTTGGGTAGAGCTTACTATTTAAGATGTACAAAATATTGCTAGAGACATGGTTCAGCAACTAAAGAAACGTAGGCAAGTTGGTTGGTTGATAGAGTATTTATTCAAACTCTTACTACATTCCAGGTATTGTGCTAAGTGAGTTCTGGGAACACAAAAGAAGAAAAAGATAGTCCCTTCTCTAGAGGACCTTATAATTCTAATGGAGGAAGATAAAACATGAAGGAAAGTTAGAAAGTTAAAGATAGAGGGGAGGTAAGGAGAATACTTGACTGGTGACTACACAACCACTCAAAGGTGGAGAAAACCAAAATGGTGGTGGAGGAGGCCAAAGGGTGAGTCTTCTAGAAGGAAAATGGGGACTAGGGAGTTAAACTGAAAAATAAAACAATACATTTTATGAATTCCAATCTTTGCTTTTCCCAATATACCTTCTCATTTCTTATCATGATTTCAAGCCTCCTCTTTTCAAATCCTTAACAGTCACACTTCTGAAATTCCTTAAAGTTTATTTTAATAATGAGCTGACAAAAGGCTCCTCTGCCTCCATGCAGGAACTCTATTTAAACAGCAACTGCCAGTCCCTGAGTCATCAGATCAGACTGTGACATGCCCACTGTACATAATAGCTTTTCACTTAACTTGTTACTTCAGGAAACTAAGGAGGACTATCCACCCTCACATGAATCAATCATTTCATCAAGATAGAAACTTCCTGCTGACATTTTAGGCCACGGTACTATCCACAGACTGAATTTCAGATCTGCAAATTCCTGAGGACCAAAATATTTATTTAGTATTTACCAGATCTAAAAGGATAGCAAATCAGTAGTTACTTTTGCAAGTCTATTCTCAAGCCACATTCAAAGAAAAGTATACAAAACTCGACCTTCTGGCTATTTCCTCGATAAGTTCAGAAATGGAAGGTCATAAGAAAGTTGTTGTGTTTTGTTTTGTTTGTTTGTTTGTTGTCTTTTGTCCCAGAGCTGTGATTTCAATAGCAGGGTGGAGCTCTTGATAAGGATACTCCCTCCACTGATGTACATCACTAACTTACTGCCTTAAGAAGTTTGGGTATTGAGAATTTGTGACTTGAATTCACTTAGACAATATGCGTCAGAAGCCAGGGTGGAACCTAGGTCTTTCTGACTTCAAATTAAGCTCTTTAAGAATCTATGCTTCTTATGAAAAAAAACCTACCATTCAAAATGGACCATTTTTTTTTAAAATGACCTAGATGGCAAACTCAAAATCTGTATTATAGTGTTGGCTAGATCACAGCTCAGAAAGAAATTGCTTAGCTTGAGAATTATAGTCTGGCAAACTAGAAACATTATGTTTTCTCAAAATGGGAAATCCAGTGCTGGCTATTGGTACTGTATTTAGTATTCATGTATGTGGTTAAAATGTTGAATTACAATCAAAGCTAAGAGAAGGAGCTCAGATTAAATAAGACATGATCAAAATAAAATGTGGATTATCCAAAAGCAATATAGACTATTTATTTGAGTGACGAATTTGGATTACTGAGTTTTTTTCCTTTTTCTTTTCCCCCAGGCCTCTCAAGTTTCAGATTTCAGCCAAGACTTAAAAGCAAAGTTCTGCATACCTTAAGAAAAGTGACTGCCAGATTTCCAACCCAGTTTCAAGGCAGGTTTAGATAAGCATCCAAATTTGGTGATGATTTATGGGTTTTGGAATGTTTATCTGAACCAAAATAAGCCTAGAAGCTTTTTGACATGGCCCACAACTCATTGAATGCTTCATATAGCTAACAAAATTATTTTTCCTCAGTTGTGGAAAGGACCAAATTTTTAAAATTTATATATAAATAAAAATTCATATTCTTATGAAATCTTAAAATTGTTAAATCTGAAGTTTAAATAAAAACCTGTAATTTTCAGCTTCCTGAAGTTCAGTTCAAAAAGAGTCTTTTAAGGATTTACTGTATTAGGTGCCAAGTAATAAAAAAGACATGGTATGAGCTTACCCTCTTAGAGATTACCCTCTTAGAGCTTACCTTCTTAGATATTACAATCTAGTAAAAGTTACCCCATTAAAGTTACCCCCAAAAGATTTAGTATTACTCAAGGTCTAGAAAAAACAAGATGGTTTGTTTTATGGGTAAAACCAATTTCCAAATAATTGTATACCATGTACAAAATATGTTTTAATAAAACATTCCACCTAAGAGTCTATTTCTGATTTCCCCAAACCAGAATGACTAATGTCTGAAGGCATAATTGATATACTCAGTCTTTTTCTTGGCAGGTGTAAATGGAGTCCAAAGCAAAATGGATCAAAATATTTTCATATAGTCTGTGGGTATCCAGCAAAGTGTAATTCATTTGCTTCCTCAAGCCTAGTGATAAAAAAGATAACTGTGAGCTGAAGTTTCTCATTTTCCTTAGGAAAAGTCCCTGGAAAATTCTCCCTCAAATATTATTTCTTAAGTGAGAAGTAGCATGATTTGCAGGGCAGGAGAGGCTTTGATGAATTTAAAGTCAGAGAACTAGGAGGATTCATTTTAGGACTTTACTATTTCCTACATGTGTTTCTTTGCATAAATCACAACTTTTCCGGGCCCCAGTTTCCCTAGGTGCTAATGAAGGGGCTAGATGATCAACTCTAAATCTAAGATACTGTAAGTGACAGAGAAGTCATAATTCAGTCACTAATCAGTTATGTATCTGTAGGCAAGTCACTTAACTGTATGGACTTCAGTTACATAGTCGGTTCATTGAAATGAGTGAACTTAGTGATATCTGATGACCCTTCCAGTCCTACATGTATTTTGCATTTTAGATAGAGGGCTTTGTACTCAAAGCAAGTTGAGCACGCAACCCTTGAGGGTCATGGATGACTTGCCATCTACCTTGGTAGAAACAGTACCCACATGGTTGAAATTGCCTATCTTTTGAAGAAGTTTATATTAGTTTTGTATCGTATCAATCATATCACATCATATCATATTATATTAGTTATCTATATAAATGTGTGTTTCTTATGTAGTAGAGCACAATGTGTGAGCTGGATCAGAATGGGAGGACAGGAAGCAACCATCACCACCTATCTGGCAAGTTGGGAAAAGTCTCACAGATGAACTCTCCAAATGAATTGAATTCCCATCAAAGAATAGAGAAGTGCTCTTTGTCTTCAGTAAGCTTATAATATAGACAAATAGGCATAGTCTGCAATGTACATGAAAAAATTAGAGAAAAAATTCAAACATTGAAAGAAATATTGATCAATTTACTGATTTACATCAGCCTTGATCAGATGGGGTACTGAACTCGGGTTTAATTGGTCTAGAGAACTCTCAGGTAAGAATACTATGTCTATGAAAGCAATTCAATATCTTTTCTTCCATTTATAGTCTTAGATAGCTTCCTAGAGCCCTGAGAAGTTAAATGGCTTTCTTATTGTTGCACAAAATATATATGTCAGAGATGGGACTTGAACTCTGGTCTTCTTGGCTTCAGGGCCAGTTCTCCATTCTTTCTATCATGCTGCCTCTCAACCTGAATTAAAGAAGGCAGTAAATTGGTCAATCATTTTGAAAGTCTGTGCAGATGTCAAATTATAGGAAAAGTTTGATGAAAAATGTGACACTGAGTATAATTACAAGACCACACTGAAAGGAGGAATCTGTACCAACTGAAACAGACTTGATTTCTATACAATTATAGGTAATAATGAAACAATTCTACAAGCACCATGATTAAATAATAGATTTGTTGAACCCACAACAATCTTTAATAATTTTAATTCATTGGGGGGAAAAAGTATTTTACCTTTTGTCCAGCCTAACTGCCGTGGGCTACCAGGTCATCTTACCTACTCCAGGTCTTCAGTGATCATCCGGATATACTTATGGGAGAAGAGACTGCCAGAGTGAAGCAGAGGTGTAGGCTTTATTCCTGAGACAGGCTACATGTTGATATGAAGGACAAGTTCTACCCCTAGAGAACCCTCCTCCTACCAGAGGAGAGAGGAACTCAACCCCTAGGCTTTCCTGTCTCCATATAAGCTCTCCCAGCTGCATGGTTTGCTTGTGGACAGCATGCTCTCTACCCCTTAGCCAATTAACAGGTGTGCTCAGACCACGGACCAATTTCAAGGGTGGGATGCCTTCCCCAGCAAGTTTCCCCTGAGAAGAGGTGGAAAAACAAGATAGCTCGTGTCTCACTCCTCAATTCCCGGCTGTTCCCTGGGGGGCCTCATGAGAGCTTAGCAGTTAAGCCCTCACCTTCACCTGATCCGAGACCGTTCACGTGAGAACTGAGCTTACACCCCAACAACCTTTCACTAAATAATTCTACCATTTATTAGACTATGAGCTCCTTGAGACTAGTCCTTGCTTTTCTTTGTATTGTTTGGGCTTAACTGGGTGCCCGGCACCCAGTGGGTATTTACTAAACGCTTGCTGACTTGACTTCCACTATGAATCTCCTTAAAAAATTTTCAAGCAAGTTTCTATCCTAAGCATGGGATGTGTTTGACAGAGAGGACAAATCCTTGATGGGGGAAATGTATGGCAGACATACATTTTCAGATATAGCCAATGTATTCATTTGTTTTGCTTTACTATACTTATTTTACAAGGGAGGACTTACATTAGGAGAAACAGGAATAGTCAGGTAGTGAGAGCAGTGTTAAGACAGGAAGAAAAGAGCATCAATGAAATATTTTTTAAATACAGAAGAGAGAAAAAAATAGTGGAAAAGGGGTCACAGTCAAACATGGAGCTTTTTCACTAGCATGCTAAATTTAACATACATTTCTTTGAGAAACTACAAAATAGAAGTTCACAGTTTTAAATAAAATTCTTCTTTTCATTACATATTGAAATGTTTGTGTATGTTGATATTTGTTTATAATAAAAAATGTGAATCAGGAATAAGAAATGAGAAAGTTTAATGATTTAAAGATTATGAATTATGACACCTATACATCACAAATGCTTTCTTTGAAAAAATAATCATGAAATTCTGGCATGATATGTATCAAACAATATAATAAAAATGAAATTTACTATATTTTAACATATAGCAAACTAGTTATTGAGGTTGGAGTAATTTTTAAATCAATAGGTAGGCCCACAGAGTAATGAGAGCAAAAAATAAAAATTAATTTAAAACTAGAAAAAAAGAAAAAAATGACAATTTAAAATAACTCTAACCTGACCTCTGGTAATCTGAGCAGTTATTGACTCCACAAAATGGGATAAGGATAGGAAAAAACCATATACATTGGAATTGCATTGAAATTGGTATTGGTATTGGTATTGCTTGGAATAATTTTAAATAGTAACTTAACCAATGCAAATCAATTGCCTATAATGAAGAAAACTTAAAAGCTTTAAAAAATCCTAAGTCACTACACATCTAACTCAATTTGCCGAAAGTCAGATTTGAGGAATGACCAACTTAATGCAAGGACAGAGCCTAAAGTATCTATTGTCTTTAGCCTTTGTCAAAGTAAAGGTCATGTTTAAGCTTGCACAGTACAATTTAGCTGCTGTAATTGTTTTTCTTTTTGCTAATCAAAACACCAGTTTTATGAAAGGTTACCATTCACAAATCTAACATCCTACATGTTTCTTGGCGAGCCAAGATATTAACAGCATTTTCCATAGTTTAATTATGAGTGAGTGATTTTCACTGTATCAACAACAGAAAGGCAAAATTTTTCTTATACTGAATGTTAATTTTAAAAATCAAATTTATTTTCCCTCCTCCTAACTCCCTCCTCTTTTTTTTTTACACAGAAGGCTATTTCTACTATTCAACTCTTTCCTCGAGGGCTGTTTATTCACTTGTGGATGGATTATCTCTTTTTTTATCCTCTTGATTTTTCTACATTCGTTACCCATCCAGAGTGCTTACCCAATACATTTTAAAGAAAATGGTCAGTTTTGCTAGCCGTTGGTAGCCCTAGAAAAATATTTCAAAGAAGTTTAGAAGTAAAGAATGGTAAAACTACATAACTGAAAAAAAAGGTTACAATGAATGACTAAAGTGAGGCTTGTGAATTGTTTACATGGTATTTTCTCCATTTCTCAACTAGCTAAACTCCAACTTAATTGAAAGTCAATGTTTAGGAAGTGATAACTATGAAACAATGAAATACAGTAGTGAATTACAACAAAATTTACTCGACAACAATCTAACAGGCTACTTAAGCTTGATATAGCAGGAAAAAACTGGATTTGGAGTCAAAGAACACGAGTTTGAATCATATTTTGACATATAATATCTATATGCATAATTAGGACAAGGCACCATACTTTTGGGGACTTCAATTCATCTGTAAAATGAGAAGGTTGGACCAACTACTTGCTAAAGTCCTATCCAACTCTATGTCTATGATCCCAAATCTATATTATATTTTTGAATACTTGAGGTTTTTACCACTCACCACTGCAGTTCTATATACTATACTTCAGAACTTAAAAGATATCTCTAATAGTCAAAGGCAAGAAAGACTTAGAACAGGAAATAAAAACACACAGGGAAGTCTTATAAGAATTAATTAAATTAAATTGAATTAAAGACTGAAACACCAAATATACAGTCCTACTAATCCCCAGCCTTCCCACTTTCTTCTTGTTTTGGCCATGTTTTCTTTCTTATTCTGAATTATTGTAAATCATCGCTCTTACTTGTTTGAAGTAATGTCATGAGGAGTCATATCTGCTTTTCCCATGAACCAAGAGGTTTTGAAAATAAACAACACCTACAAAGAAGAAATGCATACAACTGTACAAAGAAAAATCTATTGGAACACAAAAGTTTACAAATACAAATCCAATGTAAAAATTTTTAACAATTTGAATTCAATTTGAGATTATGAATTGCATATTACAATGATGAGCACATTATTTGGATGCTAAAACATCCAGCCTAGATGGTCCTAGTGAATTTGCTCACAGAAGTAAATCTGAGTTCCAGTCATACTCATGACACTGAGCAAATGATTTCATCTCTCTAGATTCTAGTTTCCTTTTCCATAGAAGAAGGTTGGACTGACTGATGCCTGAGTCTCTTATTGTGTAATAATCTTGTAAACCATAGTACTGTTATTGAAATTTTGCTTGGATATTGTACTTTATGGTTTACAAAGTACTTTACATAAATTTTATCATTAGTTTCCGATAATTCATTATTATACCCAAGTAATCAAGTTTTTTATATTACTTCTACTGATTGTCTCATTTATGCTGGTTGTGTAGCAACAGGGTCATTATCTCTATTTAAAAAATAAAGAATCTCAGAAAGGTCAAGTGACTGGTCCAGGGACACAAAATAAGTAGTGGTGTCAGTCTCCAGATTCCATGAAATAGGATTCCCCTACATACAAGTTACCTCTCTTTATTAAGTCTATTGTTATTCCTGAAAAACTAATACATCTAGTATCGAAAACTTTTAAACAAGAAGTAAAGTTAAAGAAACCTGTGCATTGACATCTATAATCATCTTAATGGCAAGTGTACAGACAAGACATGGTAGGGTTTTCAGTTTGGTAGTGTTGGTCACAATTTTTTTTTTAAATAACATTCCCTTTTTTTTTCTTTCCCTCATTTCCCTAATTTAAAAGAAAAAAAAATTGTAACAAATATGTATAGCAAAACAAAATAAATTCTTCCATTGTCCATGTCCATAACTTTATGTCTCATTCTATATCTTGGTTTAGTAGTGTCATTTAACCTCCACTTAAATCCTATGGGATGCCTCACTATGGCAATAAGGTGAAGCTGGCGTCACAAAGGCTATGGCCAGCAGCCTACTATGGTTTTTACAGTGTGTCTCGTGATAATCTCTTATCAAATTTAACTAGATTTAAAGAAGCTTATCACCAGATTATCCACTAGATATTCAAATTTTATAGAAACTAATTAAAAATTATCTACTAAGGATAGAGTTGGTAATTATATAATTGAAGTTGATATCCAGGCTAATGAAACCCAGACCTTTCAAAGTATTATAGAAAAATCTAATTTTTAGACCAATTAATACTGTCCTTTGGGATCACTGCATTCATATCAACAGGAAAACAACCTGAGAACTTGTCTGCTGGGAATTCAGATACGCGAAAACTGGAAAATCAGTGTTAATGTGAACACTGCCCTGAGCAGCATAGCCATCAGATGGAAAAAAAATGTTTTTTCTGGTCATTTCAATAATCAGACACATATACCATTTTAATGTTAATACCAGTACAACTCATCAATTTCTTTCCTTTTAGCAATTTATCTCTTCACCGTCCATCTTAGTTTGTAAGTTCTTTGAGAGAAGCAGCCTTGTCTTTGTACATAACAAGGTAAATGAATCTTTAATGAACAATTTTGAATGATAATGACGAAGTTCGGGCTGGATATTGGCACATACTAGCAATTAGGCCATCAAAGTAAGGACAAGGGGAAAGAAACACACATGTCCTCCAAGTAAAAGAGGGGTGAAATCCAAGGGAGAATAAACCAAGGATGATGAATTTAGAAAATGGATTTCTCCAAAGGGACTTAGAACAGGCAACCAGAATCCAAGAGTCCAATTCAGGGTAGTCAGAAGAAAATGAGACAGTCTATAGAGAGTGTTGGAGACACAGCTTGTCTCCTAAAGCTTTTGTTATAGCTGATCTGCCAAACATATTCTTAGGGTAATGGAGGGAAATCTCAGAAAGTGGTCACATAAAAATGTTTGGGAGCAATCAGACCAATTTCTCATCACAGACCCACCTTTCTAGGAAAAATGATGGCCAACCAATTGGAAAAGGCTGATAGGAGAATACCAGGTGCTATATTATAAGGAACAAAATGCTTAAGAAGGAAATAGACAAAGATAACACATTGCCCCCACAGCTTCCTACTAATCAAAAGTCCACTGACAAGACACAAACACACTCACATGAGGAAAACTTTTGGGGAATTCTAGGCAACAGACTCACACGGTTCCCAAGCCCTGGAGGCCACCTAGTTCTGATTCTCACTCCCTGAACAATACAAACTGTGGAAGGATACCAAGGCAGAAAGTAAAAAAAAAAAAAAAATTACTAGAAATTATCTGATGCTCACTCCTTAAACAATACAAACTGTGGAAGGATACCAAGGCAGAAAGTAAAAAAAAAAATTACTAGAAATTATTACATATTTTTCTTCCTCTTTTATTATTCAGGCATCTCAGTTCTGTCCAACTCTTAGTAATCCCATTTGGGGTATTCTTGGCAAAGATGCTGATGTGATTCGCTGTTTCCTTCTCCATCTCAATTTACAAATGAGGAACTGAGACAAACTGGGTTAAGTGATTTAACCAAGGGTCAGATAACTAGTAAAAGCCCAAGGCCAAACTTGAACTCAGAAAGATGAATCTTCCTGACTTTAGGCCTTGTACTCTATCCATTGCACCACCTAGCTACCCTCCTGCTCCTTAAATATCCCCAATAACTTTTAGCCCCATTGACCAGTATTAACTGTGGTTCAAAACAGCCCAGAGCTACCTAAGTTATTATTTCCCACCACAAGGATGAACCACCTAGCTGTTCCAAGCTCCCTCATTATCTCTGGCCATGGTACTGACTGACAATGATTCCAACAGATTCAGCTAGTAAAGTCACAGAATGAAATCCCTAGGACAACTTACCTGGACCACAAAAGCATGGTTTGGTGGGCTCCCAATTCTAAATCATACACTTTATACATTAGCTACATTGTTATCTCTTTGGGCCCATGGCCTGGTTAGTCCTCTGAGGACTGAAGGTGGCCCAGTAAACCTTGAGTTGAGGAATCATATATTTGGAGCTAAAGACATCTTTCTTGAATAATATCTTCCCACTCAAATAAAACTAGTGTGATAAAAAAAATCAGAATTTACAGTACTGTATTGAAGTGAACTCATTATAACAAAGATTGGTAGAATGTGGGTCATATCATAATGATGACACTAGCACTGGAAGGTAGAGTAGATGATGGAGTAAGAGGAATTAGTACAACCTAACTCCCTACTATGTCTTCCACAAAGATCTAGAAAATGCTCTAGACCAAATTCTGATTGGAAAAATCAAGAAAATGTTATAGCTCAGGGTCGCTTAGGGAGACAGACAAAAAGAGAAGTGGAAATTGAGGAGTGTGTATGCTTCAGAGAGCATTCTAGTATCCCAGGACTAAGAGATGCTCAACACAATGCAACAGGGAAGAAAGTTATTGTTGTTGTGTTTGTCCTTCATTGACAAAGAGGAAAAAGATCCTAGGAAATCTTTGACCTAGAGCAGGGTGCAGGAATGGGTGCCATCTGGCAGCTATTCCATCTACTACTGGTACACAGATCTAAGAAGGAAAGAAGAAATCACAAGTATGGACCCATACTGAGCAAAATACAAATTCAAGTAGCAAATATCAATTATGTAGCCCTAATCCTAGGTGCAGGGCAAGAACTCTCAGTTCTAACCTCCAACCTGTCACAGAAACCTGCAGGAAAATAACTATGGCAGTATTCTGAAAACAAAGGGGAGTCTGAAGTTCAGTCACTCTGGACCTCAGAGCCTCCCTGAAAGTTAATAGTGGTTCAGTCCATCAGCAGTCTACTGAAACTTCCAAACAGAAACAAGCTGACAGAACCAAAGGTGGGCCAGGAACTTCCAGAACTTAGTTAAGGAGAATCACAAATGAATCACTTCATTTTGGGTGCACTAAAAGCTTACAAGTTCCCAGTCTAAGCTGTGAAAAAACAGAACATAAGGGAACAGGAGCTCATGTCAGACACCACAACCACCACTGCTACCATTCAGAAGTGTGCAGATTCCAACGTTAACATAAAATCCAAAGGCAAGAAATAGACTGAAAGAATGAGCAAACAAACAAAAAGGAACCTACCATAAAAAGCTACTTGTGGCAGCAAAGGAACTCAAAACACAAACTCAGAAGAAAAGAATGACTCAAAAACATCTACAAGCAAACTCTTAGAGAATCACTGGATCATTCTCACTGAATTTATCATCTTGGTGATGGGTAAGGAGGCCTGCAGCCCTTCCTACCAATTTCCCAGAACATTTGTTGGTACAAAGGAGGATAACGAGATCTGGTTGCCTGTATTCAAGAGCTCCCCTGAAATGTTAAAAAACACAATTCTCTAGAGTTTGGCCGGGAACAAATTGGGGGACTACTTATTACCTACTACTTTCATAGGCTAGAACGCTGTGTTGCAACCAGTAAAATTAAATTAAATAGGATAAATATAAAGTTTTACATTTGAGTTTCAAAAATCAACTTCATAAGTACAAGACAGAGGAGATATGGTAAAATGACTAAGTTGCAAAATGGATAGAATGCTTGGTCTAGAGTTAAGAAGACCTCAGTTCAAATTCTGTCTCAGATACTTATGAGCCATGTGACCCTGGACAAATCACTTTACTCTCTCTGCCTCAGTTTCCTCTACTGTAGAATGGGTAATAATAGCAATAGAAGATTGTTGTGAGAATTAAATGAAATATTTGTAAAACACTTAGCACAGTACCTAGCCCATAACAGGTGCTTGATAAATGTTTATTTCCCCTTACCAGTTTCTCTGAAAAAGAACTGAGGAATTTAGTTTACTTCAATTTAAATATGACTCAACAGAGTGTTGTGGCACCTCAAAGATGTTAATGCAAACTTAGGCCACATTAACATAGATGTAGATTCTAAGACTAAGGAGTAGATAGCCTCAGTATACTCTGTTCTTTTAAGATCGCATCTGAAATATTGCATTCAGTTCTAGGTACTACATTTGGGGAGGGTCACTGATCATTTGGAGAGGAAGAGGGCCACCCAGAAGGGTGAAGGGTCTTCTGTTGATAACATGTGAGGATTAGTTGAAGGAACTAGGGATATATAGCTTGGAAAAGAACAGTCTGAAGGAGGCAACGGCACAGACTTGCTAGTGCTCTCCCTCCAAATCCAGTCAAATATCTGTAAAAAATGATTTGCAACAAATTCTGGAGCTTCAGGGCCCACAGAATGACATAGTGAAGCAGATCTCCAGCCCAAGACAGTCAGGAAGGTTGCCAGGAAGTGTCTATCACACCACGTTGGGAGCAGTTTGGGCCTGCTGGCTGGCCCATGCCAGCACAGATGGGATCTGAACAGGCCTTGGGGGACTGAATCTCTGGCACCTATGGCTGTTTCCAGTATTCATGACCCCAAAACACTGAGGACAAATTGGAAGGTCAGTGGAAAAAATCTGTGGAACATTATGGAACCAGAGAGTAAAATAGTTATTGAAAGAATCCACCAATCCTGAAAGAAATCCTGAAAAGAAAATTGCTAAGAATGTTATAGCTAAATTCCAGAGCTCCCAGGTCAAGGAGAAAATATTGCAAGCAGTCAGAAAGAAACAATTCAAGTTCTGTGGAAATACAATTAGGATAACACAAGATCTAGCAGCTTCTACATTAAGGGACCACAGGGTTTGGAATATGATATTCCAGAGGTCAAAGGAGCCAAGATTAAAATCAAGAATCACTTACCCAGCAATAATATTAATATTGTAATATTTCAGGGGAAAAAATGGTCTTTCAATGAAATAGAAGATTTTCAAGCATTCTTTTTTCTTTTATTTATTTTTAGTTTTCAACATTCATTTCCATAAGACTATGAATTCAAATTTTCTCCCTATCTCTCCTCTCTCCCCACCACAAAATACTGTGCATTCTGATTACCCCTTCCCCTAAATTGCCCTCCCTTCTATCACACCCCTCCCTTCCCTTATCCCCATTTTCTCTCTTTCCTTGTAGGGCAAGATAGAGTTCTATACCCCATTACCTCTGAATTTCTTATTTCCCAGTTGTATGCAAAAAGAATTCTCAACATTTGTTCCTATGACTTTGAGTTCCAGCTTCTCTCCCTCCCTCCCTCCTCACCCATCCCCACTGAGAAGGCAAGCAACTATATAAGCTATATATGTATAGTTTGCAAAAGACTTCTATAATAGTCAAGTTGTGTGAGATAAACTATATTTCCCTCCATTCTATCCTACCCCTCATTTATTCTATTCCTCCTTTTGATCTTGTCTCTCCTCATAAGTGTTTACTTCTAATTACTCTCTCCTCCCTTTAGCCCTTCTTTCTATCATCCCCTCACCCCACTTGTCCCCTTCTCCCCCATTTTCCAGTAATGTAAGATAGATTTTCATACCAAATTGAGTGTGCATGTTATTCCCTCCTTAAGCCAAATGTGAAGAGAGTAAGCTTCCCTTTTTCCCTCTCATCTCCTCTCTTTCCCCCTCCATTGAAAAAGCTTTTTCTTGCCTCTTTTATGAAAGATAATTTGCCCTATTCCATTTCTCTCTTTCTCCTCCCAATATATTCCTCTCTCACCCCTTAGTTTTATTATTTTTAGATATCATCCCTTCTTATTCAACTCACCCTGTGCTCTCTGTATGTGTGTGTGTATGTGTGTATAACATCCCTCCAACTTACCAAATATTGAGAAAAATCCCAAGAATTACAAATATTATCTTTCCATGTAGGAATGTAAACTTTAGAAAGTACTTATGATTTCTCTTTCCTGTTTTCTCTTTTCACGCTTCTCTTGATTCTTTTGTTTGAAAGTCAAATTTTCTGTTCAGCTTTGGTCTTTTCATCAAGAACGCTTTGAATGACCACTTTTTCCCTGAAGTATTATACTCAGTTTTGCTGGGTAAGTGATTCTTGGTTTTAATCCTAGTTTCTTTGACTTCTGGTATCATATTCCAAGACCTTCAATCCCTTAATGTAGAAAGTGCTAGATCTTGTGATATCCTGATTGTATTTCTACAATACTCAAATTGTTTGTTTCTAGCTGTTTGCAATATTTTCTCCTTGACCTGGAAACTCTAGAATTTGGCTACAATATTCCTACGAGTTTTTCTTTTTGGATCTCTTTCAGGAGGTGATCAGTGTATTCTTTCGATATTGATTTTATCTCCTGATTCTAGAATATCAGGGCAGTTTTCCTTGATAATTTCATGAAAGATGACATGTAGACTCTTTTTTTGATTGTGGCTTTCAGGTAGTCCCATAATTTTTAAATTGTGTCTCCTGGATCTATTTTCCAGGTCAGTTGTTTTTCTAATGAGATATTTCACACTTCCTTCTATGTTTTCATTCTTTTGGTTTTGTTTTGTAATTTCTTGGTTTCTCATAAAGTCTTTAGCTTCCATGGGTTCCATTCTAATTTTTAAAGAACTATTTTCCTCAGTGAGCTTTTTATTACCTCCTTTTCCATTTGGCTAATAATGCTTTTTAAAGTATTCTTCTCCTTATTGGCTTTTTGGATCTCTTTTGCCATTTGAGTTAGTCTGTTTTAAAAGGCTTTATTTTCTTCAGCATTTCTTTAGGTCTCCTTTAATAAGCTGCTGACTAGTTTTCATGATTTTCTAAGATCGCTCTCATTTCTCTTCCCAATTTTTCCTCCATCTCTCTTACTTGATTTTCAAAATCCTTGTTGAGTTCTTCCATGGTATGAGACCATTAAAAATTTGGTTTGGAGGTTTTAGATACAGAAGTCTTGACTTTTATGTCTTCCTCTGATGGTATGCATTGTTCTTCTTCATCCAAAAGGATGGAAGAAAATCCTGTTCACCAAGAAAGTAACCTTCTATAGTCTTTTCTATAGTCTTAATTTTTTCCCTTTTGGGGGCATTTTTCCAACCGGTTACTTGACTTTTAAGTCCCTTGTCAAGTGGAGGGTATACTCTAGGGACTTGTAAGTTCTCAGTTCCTCCAAGGTGGCACAATCAAGGGAGAGGAGTTTGCTTCTCTCTTGATCTGCCCTCTGGTCTGGGAGCAACCACCACAAGCTTTTCTGCTCATGGAATTCCCTCTCCAGAGCCTCTACCAGTTCCACCAGCCAGTGCTTCTCCTCATGCCACAGCTGCCACTCAGGGCTGAGATCCAGATTGACCACCAATTGGTCTTTAGGCCAAGGGCTCCAAAAAAAGATGTTGCCACACCTGAGGCCAGGGCAAGGAGCAGACCCTGCTCCCTTCTGAGCCCAGAGCTTTCTCACTGACCTTTGAAGGTGTCTTTGGCATTTGTGAGTTAAGAAATCTAGGAACTGCAGCACCTACTTGGGATTCCATATCCTGAAACCTGCTCTGGTCCTGTCCCTGCCACTCTGCATGGCCATGGCTGGGCTATACTCTGTGGGCTGTGCTCCACTCTGAGACCTGTGTAAAGAAGAAAGAAAAATTATAAGAGACTTACTGAAGTTGAACTGTTACATTCCTACATGGAAAGATCATATTTGTAACTTTTGAGACTTTTATCAGTATTAGGGTACTTGGAGAGATTATATACATACAGACAGGGTGAGTGGAATAAATAGGGATGATATCTAAAAAAAATAAAATAAGGAGTGAGAGAGGAATATATTGTGAGGACAAAGGGAAAAATAGAATGGGGTAAATTATCTCATATAAAAGAGCCAAGAAAAAGCTTTTTCAATGGAGGTGGAGCAGGGGTTGAGAGGAAAAGAGTGAACCTTACTCTCAACGCATTTGGCTTAAGGAGGGAACAACGTGCACACTCAATTTCATACAAAAATCTGTCTTCCACAACAGGAAAGTAGGGGAGAAGGGGATAAACAGGAGGGGTAGGGGATAGTGGAAAGGAGGGCAAATGGGAAGAGGGGGCAATTAGAAGTAAACACTTTGAGGAAGGATAGGGTCAAAAGCGAGAATAGAATGAATGGGGAGCAGGATAGGATGGAAGGAAATATAGTTAGTCTTTCACAGGTTGTTGCTGTGTTCATTCTTAGTTTTCAAAGAAGACCATGACATCAGAGAAATGATGACATGAGTTGCACTTGACTTTGTTTGGAGTGAAGGAGGGCTGTGCAGAACACCAGCCTCACTTCTTCCCCACAGACACCTGAATCCAGTGACCAGATATTCATTAGGAGGCCTGGAGATGGCCCAGGATGCATTGGGTAACCTTGACCTTTTTAGGTTAAGGCCTTTTCAGGTACTCATTTAGAGTGAGGTAATGCCCATTCAGTGAATAGACCCCTTTAAGAAGTAGCCAGGGAATGGCCCCTTTAACGAGCAAAAGAAAAAAAATAACTAAATCAAGCTGAGAGGGAAAGAGAAACAGTTATTATTCAGGAGGGTCCAGAAAACAGCCATTAAGTGGAGCTTGGGCAAGGACTTATTGTTGTCCAGTCTATAGGCTTCAGAGTGCGCTGGGTTTAAGGTTTTAGGAAAGACAAGAAAGGGAAGAAAGAAAGAAGGAAAGAAAGGAAGGAAGGAAGGAAGGAAAGAAGGAAGAAAAAGAAAGACCTTCACAGTATGACTGTTACAGAAGTGTTTTCCATAACTACACAACATATAACCTATACTGAATAGCTTGCCTTCTCAGTAAGGACCGGTGTGGAGGGAGGAAGGGAGAGTACTTGGAGCTCAAAATTTTAAATGTTAAAATTGTTTCATGCAACTGAGAAATTAAGACATACAAGCAATGGGGTATAGAAATCTATCTTGCCCTATGGGAAAATGGAGGGGATGTGGATAAGAGAAGAGAGGAATGTGATAGAAAGGAGGACAGAATGGGGGAGGGGGTAATCAGAATGCACACTGACTTGGGGCAGGCAAAGGATAGAAATGGGGAGAAAATTTGGAACTCAAAATCTTGTGGAAGTGAATGTTGAAAACTAAAAAAACAAATAATTTTTTTTAAAAAAGAAAAAAAACAAGACCCCGAGGGAGAACATGGTAGCTGAGCTCTAACCATGTCCTGTCACCAGTTGCTAGTCCCTTGCTCTCTAAAGTTACTTTGTACATTTGTTTTGTATGCTGTTCTAAGTACATGCCATGTCTCCCATCAGAATTTAAATTCTTTGTGGGAAGAGACTATTTGTTATCTCAGTGTTAGCATGGGATTTGCATCTTTGATGTTTTTTGGTCGTTTGTTTAATAAGTGTTTAAAGGACTACAATATAGAAAAACAATTATATTTTTCCAGCTTGGCATCAGTTTTCAATTTTCAAAGTTGATTAAAGTGAAATTTCTCCTAGATATAAAGAAATAGTTCTTAACAATTAGAATTATCCAAAGAGGCAACAAGCTGAACTCAGAGATAACAGGTATCCTCCATTAAATATCTTCAAGCAAAGGAGAGATACCATTTCTTTTTTCTTTTTCAAGACAGGGTCTCCTTACTTCTCCCAGTGGGAAGTGCAGTGAATCCTCATGGAATCAGTCCCACCAGTGATTCTCACAAAAGTTTTCACCTGCTCTGTTTCTAGCCTGGGCCAGTCTGCCCATTTTTAGGCCACCTGGTATCCCTCCACTTCTGGGGTTCCCCATTGTGGTGCCAAACTTAGTGCAGATGCTAGTATTGCTATAAGGAACTCCTGAGATCAGCAGTTTCAATATCCCCAGGTAGCAGAGACTGCAATAATGAGCCACCACACCTGACTGCATGATCACTTGTTAAGTAAGATGTAGAGAGAATGTTTGCACAGGTAGAGATTATTCTATATGATCTGCAACCCTGATATCATGTTACTCTGAAATTGAACAATTTTATCGTGTTTTATGATTTCATAAAAGGCTTGATGGCAAACTATTTGTGCACTGAGAAAACCCAAGGGCTACAGAAATCATTCCACATGATTAGTATGTACTTCCAGGTCACTTGTAAATGAGAAGAAATCTTAGAAATACTTTCATTCTCTTATTTCAAAGATGGGAAAACTGAGATCAGAAACAGTAAATGACTTGCCCAAAGTTCCAGACATAGTGGTAAGGCTTAGACTAGACCCCAGAGCTCCTGTCTCCCACTTGAGGGTTCTTTCTACCATCCCACAATGTCTTTAAACTGTAATTTTGGAAAATAAAGATGAATGAATGTGTTAGTCATGTCAAGAAAGTGAAAGGACGCTCGGCCCAACTATGGCAATTCCAAACCAAGGAATCCCTCCATCATCTTCCTTCAAATCTCTTGAGACTTGTAGAAGTACTGTTTGAGACATGAGTTTAAATGTCTGGAGTTACATACTCCTGGCACAATTTATGGTTGCCAAAAAACAATCCCTATAGCTCTTATTACCTCTACTTTGTCCTAATTTTCCTCTTTTCACTGTTTTTATCCCATGACTGACCAATTAAACTACACAATACCCTTTCTCTACCACTGAATTCCTTGTCCCCTATTTTATTATCTGTCATGCTTTGCCAAACCTCAGTCTGAGGGGATTTCTACTATCTGCTTTCTCTGCTTTTATTCATACGCCACTGAATTCGGTTGAAGAAAGTCAAGAAGCAATAGCCATTCAGCCTAGGATGGATCTGTGATTTTCCTCTGATATTGCTACATGAAAATCTATCACAGACTTAATTGCTCAGTATTTACCTTAAAGGAGTGTTATGATGATCAAATGAGAAAATATTTGTAAAGTTCTTAGTGTAGTACCTGGCACACAGTAGATATTTAAAAACATCCTTGTTTCCCTCTCCACCCTTTAATCTCCTTCAAATGGCACTGTCCATCTGCTGTCAACACTACCAAGGGATTATAAATGATAAATTCATCATAAATGCATTTTAACACTCTAATAAATTCTTTCTAAAAGTCTGTGATTTGAGTGAGAATTACAAAGGACAACATCACAAGGTGTTGTGTTCTATTTCTTCTTCATTGCTGTCTCATTGTAGGATAAAAGCAGAAATACTCCTCTCAGCCCTTCAAGTATGGCTCCACTCACTGCATTTCACTATGACATCCCCATGTATCTTCTTCTATCCCAAGTCTAGTTCCAAGTTCTCCCTTTATTTCAGAATTTGTAAGGATGAGGGGAAGAAGAGAAGGAGAGAGTAGAGAGGGAACCGTGGTGGTAAAAAGGAGATATAAGTCAGAGAGGCAGTAAGTAAAAAAAATTGTTAAAAAATCTTTATGCCTAGCAAACATTAGCATAAGAATTTTCTCATGGCAATTTGCATTCTAATTACAGAAATAAGATGTTTATTTAGATTGTATGGAATCATGTTGTATACAGACTGTATACAGACTGTATACAAGTATGCTTAATTATGACTACAGATTGGTTCCTTAATATAAAACTTCTATTTTGTAAGTATTTTAGGCATTTTGTAGAGGATTCATTCAAATAAGAACATTTTGTAAGCTATACAAAGCTCTTCAAGCTATACAAAAATACAACCTGTGAATGAAACATAGTTGTGTAAAACACTGGAGTCATAGGAACAGAAAATCTTCAAACCAGGAGCTAACAGCCAACAGTTACAATGTGATAACTTTATGTTTTTAGACTCCTACTTGGATTTTTTATTTAAAACAATTGAAGACAAAGTGTGTTAGGATTTTGCCTTTGTCTGTTTAATACCTAGGATCATGTTTTGTACATAGTAAGTACTTCTAATAATTATACTAGTAATTATATATTTAATTAAATTGAATTTTATATACCCTTCCCCCAATAGATTCTGGTTTCTTCGCATAATACTTGGCTTCATTTATTATCTGAAAATGTCACATGAAGGAGGAAGAGGAAGGAAGCACCATAACAAGAACATTTGTTAAGACCTTACCGCCTCTATTTTTATTGTTAATGATTAGGGACTTGTCAACACTATCTCCACTGGTCAAGCTCCCACCTGAAAGGCTGTTATTATTATTTCTGATATCTCATTTCCTTTCATTGATGTAGTGGCCCCACAGCCACATCTGAATCCCTGGAGTTTTCAAAAGATGATGTTGTCCTTGTACCAAAGAGTACACTGATAATTTCTGCCAAAATAGTATTCCTTTAGCTCTCAGGAAATCCCCACAATTCTGTTCCTATTGTTTCCAACTGACCACCTCCTAATGCTTCTCTTCCTGTCCTAATTGGAATCAGACCAAAGAATCTTTTCCTACTTTCCTAGCCACCTTTCTGGTAAATGCCCTATATTCTAGTAGCTTCTCCACAAAAGTATATGATTTTATCTTTTTGTCCATATTTACATGTCCCACCTCTTTTATTTTTCAATCAATATTTTTATTGACACCATTTGTTTTTGCATTGTCTAGATTTCCTCCTTTCTCTCTTCCTCTCCCAAAGAGCCATTCCTGAAACAAAGATTTAAAAGAAAGAAGATAAAAAGTCAGCAAAACCCATCAATACATTGCAAAAACCTGATGCTACATATAATATTCCATACCCATAGACCCCTCTGCAAAGGGGCAAGGAAAATGATCTTTTCCTATCTCTCTTTGGGGGCCATGCTTGCTATTTAGAGTGTAGCAATATTCATTTCAACTGTTTTGTGATTGTCATTGTTTCATTTATACTTTTGTAGTCATTATGTATATTGTTTTCCTGGTTCTCCTTACTCCACATCAGTTGATACGTCTTTATATTCTTCTCTGTGTTCATCATGTTGTTCATTTTTTATAGCAAAGAATAGTTCATTGCATTAATGCATCACAATTTGATTAGCCATTCCCCAGCTGCAGGACATATAGTGATTTGACAGTTATTTGCTACTAAATAAAGTGTTTCTATAAATATTTTCTTTCATCTTGGGCCATTCTTTTTATTTTTGTTGTTTAAAAAGTCTTTCATAAGAAGCAGTACGATGCAACGATAAGAGCCCCTGATTTAGAGTCAAAATACTTATAACAGATTCAAGATGGCAGAGTAACATAAAGTACCAGAGCTCCTACCAAAACTCCTACAAACAGACCTAGAAAATTCCCCAGACTGAAACCTGATGGGAAAATCCAAGATAAAATCATAGTGAGTCATTTTTCAGCCCAGGTTCACACAGATAGACAGATAGAAAAGTGTGTGGATGAGTTATAGCCAGAAGAATGACTCACATGCTCACAAAGAAGCTATATTATGGGACAAAAATACCCAATCTTTTACTGGAGCACCCTTCCCAGATTCATGCTAGGTATAAAGACAGGAACAGATGCCATAGGGTACTTTTATTATTCACTGCCCAATTTTGGGTCATAGATCTAGGACAGAGAGAACAAAGGACATGCACCATGGTGGTGGTCTGGTATGTAGTAAAGGAAGGTCCTGGGGAGTGTTCTGAGAAGGAAAAAAGCTCAGACACAAACAGCAATAGTATGGCTCAGAAAGGTGGAAGATGGGGTGCTAGTTGCAATTTATAATCCAGTTTGAAGCCATCAGAGGAATAATTAGGACAAAAATACTAACCTAAAGGGAAAATTGAAATTCTGTTGATCTAAACTAGCAAAGCTTCCCATTTGGCTAATAAGAGCTGAGTCTAGCTACCATCATTTTTCTATTGCTCAAACCCAAATCCGGGTGAGAAATTTGTAGAACTCAGACTAGAGGGACAGTGTTTACATTTTGCTCTAGATAAGACCACTTTGGGGGCACTGAAAGCAGACAGATCCACCTGAGCTGTGACTGAGTTTCTGGAATAACATAATATTCAATATTCTAAGAAAGTAGAAACAGGACTGGCCCAGACCTTCCCTATAGAAGTGCACAGAGACTGGTTCTAAAATTCAAATCCAAAATAAGAAAGTAGGCTAGAAAAATAAACACACAAGAAACAGAGCCCACCATGATGACAGGGACTCTCAAGACAATTCAAAAAGAAGAGAATGATTCCCAAACATCTATAAGCAAATTTTCAAAGAAAAACACAGTTGGGGCACAATTCAACTAAAATTCTTAAAAGAGACAAAGAAAAATGTTTAATATTTTATCAATGAAATGAGAGTACTAGAGATTAAAAAATGGAAAAGAAATGAGGGCTCTGGAAGAAAGAATTAGAAAAGGAATCAACCACTTGGCTTAGGCCAAGTATAAGTGTGAAACATTTCCCAAGCAACAATTTCTCTACAAAATGACAATGAGTCAAATAGAAGCTAATGACTCTATGAGTCAATAAGCAATTTTAAAAAAAATTAAAAGGCTAAAAAAAATTTGAAGAAAATGCAAGGCACCTCTTAGAAGCTAAGGACCTGAATTCAAATTATAGCTCAGAAATCTCTTACTGGTGTAACCTTAGACAAGTCACTTTATTTTTCTGAACTTCAATTTCCTTCTCTCTAAAATAAAGCAGTTGTATTGAGTAACTTTTTAGGGCAGCTAGTTGGTGTAGTAGATAGAGTTTCAGGCCTGAAGTCTGAATGACTCATCTTCCTGAGTTCAAATCTGACCTTAGACACTTATCAGCTGTGTGATCTGAGCATGTAATTTAACCCCGTATACTTCAGTTTCCTTATCTGTATAATGAGTTGGAGAAGGAAATGTCAACCCATTCCAGTTGTTTTTTTGCCAAGAAAACCTTCAACGGGGTCATAAAGAGTTAGACTTGACTGGAATGACTGAACAATGACAACAACCTTTAAATTCCCTTCTAGATATATTTCTATCTACCTTATGATCTAAATTGACTCTATCCAATGCTAAATTAATCACCCAAGTAACATCTGGTTCTAACACTTTGCATCTGGTAGCATCTCTATTCACTACAGCAACCTACTGATACTTATCAATATCATCGATATTCAGCTCAATTATTTGCAGTAGTACAAGAGATGTAGTTGATTAGTAATTCAAATACTTCAAAAATCAAATATTCTATTTTGTAATTAAATCAAAGCTATATATTAAACAGATAATCACCTCTCTATTCCCTTAAAAATGCTTGGCAAATAGTAGCTACCTAATAAATACCTTGTTGACTTGACCCAAAGAGAACACTGGCTAGTTAGTCACTGAGGTGAGGAGAGCCTAGGTAGTTCAGAATAATCTGCAAAAGGAGACAGTTTCCATACAGATAATCAAGAATAATTGATTGCACTCTCTTTTAAATCTTTTTTAACTAGAATATGAGAACTGCTTTTATTAGTGCTCTAATTTGTGAGTGCTCAAATAAACAATACAATCTAGCAGGCTCTAGGTCCCCTTTTATGTTTCTCTCTGACCATCTTTCTTCCATGCATACCCCTCCACTCACTTCCATTTCTTGTTCTGAGAACAGCATTCAAATCAACATGAGCGTTGCTTCTGGAAAGGGTATTTCAATCAATTATCCCATAACTCCACTCACCATCCCTGTGATTTCTCAGGCCAAAGCAATCTTCTCTAAACATACTCTTACGTGGGTTGAAGCCCCCTTATTATTTTGTAAGCTCCTTGAGGACAGGACCTGTCCTCATATTTATATTTATATTACCAGTATTTTGCTCTGTTCAGGGAACATAAGTATTTAATAAATGATTATTCATTCAGTCATCAGCTTTACTTAAGTATTTTTCAGCAGCCAATTGTAACAAATTTCCATCTCCAACCTTACTTACTAGATTCTGAGGTTGGGCTCTGTTAGATCACAAAATACTTGTCTTTCCTTCTTGAATGAAACCAAACACCATTAATGAACATTAATGAATAGGGTTTGAAAAAAGGATTTTAGGCCAATCCAAAAAGCCTCATATACTTTCAATGAAGTTTGAAACTAATGTGACTAAAGAGAGTTAATGGGGAAGATTGGTATCATAGTGGAGAAAGAGCAGGGCCTAGAGTTGGGAAAACCTGAGTTCATATCTAGTCTCAGTCACTTACTAGCTATATGACTGGACAAGTCACTGAACCTCTATTTAGGTCAGTTTCCTCATCCGCAAAATGAAAATAATAACTGCCCCTGCCTCCCAAGGTAGATGTTAGGCTCAAATGAGATAGTGTTTATAAAATGCTTAGTACCATGCTTGGTACATAAATATAAATGTTACCTGTTATTGTTATGAACTAAAAGTTCAACTTATTTGCTGCCCATGCTATTCTCCATGATCTTTCACCTTTGTAGACTACCAGAAACCTGTTTCTTGGATTTCTATTCTAACCAATTTCAAATCTTTACACACATCATCATCTAAATAGATAAAATGTTCCTATAATATTGATCTTGTTTCCAAAATGATTCGATAGATGTTTATTGGACAAATCTAATAGATAGGTTGGCTATGTGAACATGCTGCATAGTTGATAGAAACAGAATTATAGAAAACAGAAGTGTACTTTGGAAGCATGTAGTCTAATACTCGCTCTGCAGAAAAAGAAACCAAGTTCTTGAGATTTTCAGTGTCTTACCCAAGGTCACACAGCTAATTAAGGATAAAATTGAATCTTTAACCCTGGTCTCCTAACTCTCAAGGCAATGATCTCTTCTTTAGAACATGTTGACTCCTTTTGAATTATATTTCTGTTAGTAACAACTCCTACTCCTATAACTGGCTTACAAATCTAAGTAGAAATTACACAGATATCCCTTCTACCATAACACAAGGTAGGAAACTTCTGAAAAGAATTCAAATGGCAGCGTGCCAGTGTTTGATGGGCTTGAGGAAAGGGAAATGGCAATCCAAGATGTTTCATTTCAATCCACTTCTTCTGAGAGGTAGAAACAAATCACTGCAGAATACCCTCTATTTCCTTCTCCTGTGCTGTATTCCCCCAAAGGTATGGAGTGGATAATTAATAGGGGGCTGGAAAGAAGAGGAAATAAATCTCATTTTGTTTTCTCTATCCCCTGATTCCCTTTATCTAGTTTGGCACATTCAAAACACAAAGGAATGGAAATAATAGAACTGGAAAGACATTTCATCATACCTTATGCAGAGATGCTCCCAGGTAAGTCAGGCATTATGGTAACCTTACACACATTCAGCTGAAACCCACTGGTTTCCAGCAGATCCTCCCTAAATCAGAGAGGACAAAGCTTATTAAGCTTCATGAAAAATGTTCAGTAGGATATTTCCTTTTTCTTAGCCCTCTGACTCAGCATGTTTTGGTAGAAAAGACAGTAATGTATTAATGTACTAACTTATTTCCTTTTTAAAAAATTACTCATTTGGGAGCGCCACAGTTTGTGTCATTGAATAAATATTCATAGGACATGTTACAATTTGGATGTTATAGTACTAATTCCATACAGGTACATACAGTACTGTGCTATTGTACCTGACCATCAGGGGTTCTTATGTCTTCCATTTCTGATAATCTCTTTTCCAAATAAATGATTTCTTTTGCAATCCTTTTTGTTTTACTTTATGCATTAAAATTTTGATTTTGATTTGATAATGATGTGAGCAGAACAAAGGTTAGAATCACAAATTTATACCCTAACAGGACTGTAAATACAAACTTTGAAAGCTTTAGGAACTTTGATCAACACTGTGACCAGCTATGATTCCAGAGGAATATTGACAATGTTAAATACCTCCTAACAGAGATGTGGATTGAGGGTGCAAAATGAGTCTTTTTTTAAAGAACATGCTCACTATGAGGATTTGTTTTGCTTGACTACTCCTATTTGTTACACCTTTTTTTCAGTAATGGACAGTGAAGTGAAAAAAAAATCTAATTTGTTCATTAAAAGAGAAATTTAATTTAAAAAATATATCCTGGGGGGTTCACAGGCTTCACAAGACTGCCGAAGGGGTCCATGATACACATGACACACATGCAAAAAGTCAAGAATCCCTGCTTTAGCATATTCCTTCTGTGAGCTTATGTCATGGTGTCTAAAACTTTATCTTGTCTATAAGGGTGTCCCACTAACTATTTAACAATCAACTCTGGGGGGGGGGGGGAAAGAAGCAGGTATAACACATTTTTAAGTTTAATTTGCATTGACATTTTCTTTATCACTTTTTTAAGTTTAGACAATCAACAAAACACTAAGTCAAACCCTTATTTGTAGTGTTTGCTGATTTTCCAAGGGATTCATTGCTTACAATGAAAACTTAAAAATCAGTTCTCACAAGTCAGTTCAAACTGATTCCAGGATACTCCTACTATATTTATCTCTAAGGCAGGAGGGAAAAACCTGTTCACCCAAAGCATAGGCACCATGAGCTAAGTTGGATGTGTTGGGAAGGTCCACCTTTTTCCTCACTCTTGGGTCATCTTCTAAAATTGAGGAAAGACAATCAAGAGAGTTTGAGCCAATGATTGAGTCGAGACACACTCCCCTACTACCTTTAGAGGGACTGAAGAACCCTGGGAAAGGTGAGGAATGTAACATGCCAGACCTTCAGACAGTGAGGGCCAGGGTAGTCACTGTGAAGTAATATTTTCTAAAAGAAAATGATATCTGAGATTTCTACAAGAAAGTTATGACATCTAATTTTAGCTATAGATACAAAATCAGATCCTGTACAATGGCGCAATAGTAACTTAAATAGAAAGATCTTTCCCATTCATTGATGGCCCAGGTGACCTGCCAGGGTCACATGGAAGTCTGAGTCACATGGAGCCTGTGATGGGAGGAGCTTGCTGTGAGGGTAGAACAGGAAGAGACAGAGCTAGAGCAGAGCTGAGAGGAAGTTGGTCATGAGAGCAGTCAGAGCTAGGAAGGATGCAGGCAGCTGCTAGTGTGAGTGAGAGAGATTGCTTGTGATTTTGTTTAAGCGAGCTGGTTTGTGGGAAGCCTAGCAGGGAAACAGTTTAGGGATGGTTTTGTTCTCCGCATAGTTATTGTGTATCAATTTTTAATTTTACGATGGATTTGGCTTTCTGGTGTCTAAATAAATGTTTTGGTTCTATCTTCCATGTGGAGAGTCTGTTGTATATTGCAATTCAGAATTGCACTAGTGTATTCATGGCCACCATAAGTGTTATGAATATCATGTTGGTGCTACAAATGGAAACTTGTGGTATTTGTGATGTCCTAAATCATTCTCAAATGTTTACAATAATAATGCTAACCCACAACAAGTTCATCAAGATACAATCCAAAACTGTGGGTTCCAGACTCAACTCTTACGGTTACTAATTTATGATAGCTTTGGGAAAGCCATGCAAGCTCTCTGAGCCCCACTTTCCTTCCCTATAGAATGAGTAAGTCCAATTCAACAGGCAAAATTATTAAATACAAACTGTGACTGTGCTATGTTTCAGGGATATAAAAACAAAAAGAAAGACTTTTTACTATAAGCTTACATTTAACTATTTTTTAAAATATTTAATTCCATTAGATTATAAGTGCCTTGGAGGACAGAAACTGTCTTTTTCCTCTTTTTATACTGCCAGTGCTTAGCACAGTACTTAGCATATAGTAGACACTTAATAAATGCTTACTGACTGATTGGCTGATTTTACTGGGGAGAATATAACCTCTCCACAGAGAAAGAGATATAAGGCATTTTCAGGTAAGAGAGAGCATTAATAGCTAAAGGTTCAGAAAATTCTGAGTATCTGAGAGGAATCTTAAAGGAAGATAGGGGTTCTAAGAGGCAGAAGTGAGGAGTGTATTCCAGGAATAGAGAATGTTCTCAACATAAACATGGAAATTGGAGGTGACCTGGATGAGTTTCCATCTAGAAACAACACTGTCTGACTTGATATCTTTGTGCCAACTAGAGTTAGGTAGGTAAATATTGGACTAGAATGATGAATATCAATCAAAGAGTATTTATTAAGCACCTACTATGTACTGATACATGTACTGTGCTAAGCATTGAGGAAAGATAAAAATCAGTCCCTGTTCTCAAGGAGTTCATAGCATAATGAGGGTAACAACAAGAAAAGAGTTGTGTATGAATAAGATATATCCAGGATAATTACAGAGAGAAGGCAATAACATTAAGTAATGTGTATTAAAACTCTGGTAAAACCTTACTTTTATATTCCAATTAAAAGACTGAAAAAATAGATGTAGGTATAGCTATCTCCCAAAGAACTTCCTATGACAATTGGGAGCTCTAAGGGTGCATGGCAAGGATAATTCGAGCAAGTATGATGTCACATTTTCTTCAGTCCCAAATATGTTTATACCATTGAGCTTAGAACTGGATTCAAAGATCTACTGAAATTATTTTAGTTTAAATTAATTCCTGGCCAACATATGCAAAAATATTTATAGCAGCTCTTTTTCTGGTAACCAAGATTTGGAAATTGAGGGGATGCCCATTGGGAATGACTGAACAAGTTGTGGTATATCAATGTAATGGAATATTATTTCTCCATAAGAAATGATGAGCAGGCAAGTTTCAGAAAAACCTGGAAAGACTTGCATGAATTGATGCTGAGTGAAGTGAGCAGAACCAGGAGAACACTGTATATAGTAACAATGTAACACTGTACACAGTAACAGGCACAGTGGGTGATGACCTTGCTCTTCTCAGCAATGAAAGGTTCTATCCAGGACAACTTCAAAAGACTCATGTTGGAAAATGCCATCCACATCCAGAGAAAGAACTGTGAAGTCTGAATGCTGATTGAAGTGTGCTATTTTCTCTTTTTTTGTCTTTTATTTTTCTTATGGTTTTTCCCTTTTGTTCTGATTTTTCTTTCACAACATGATTAATGTGGAAATATGTTATACCAGATTGCATGTTGTCTTGGGGAGAGGGGAGAGTAAGAAGGGGAAAATTTAGATGCCAAAATCTTGTAAAAGTGTATGTTGAAAACTAAAAATAAATGAATTTTAGTTTAAAAAAACATAAAGTAATTCCTGAGACAAGGGCAAGTTAGAACACTGGATACAGAAACTCCCCAATCAGAGTTCATTTCCCATGGACATGAAAACAGAATTATTTCTTCACTATGAGTATCCTCAAACTGATCTAGGTGGCAAAATCTTGTCAAATTGTATGAGTTTGGACATGAACAGGTTGGCTTCCAAGAACACCAGAAGTTAAGAGAGGTTTGTTTAAGATATTCATCTCAGCACTTTGGGCATGGCCCTTCAGGTGACCCGGGGCCAACTTACTTAAAATCTTCACCATTCCTCCACCAAGACCTGTCCTTTGGACAATGAAAACTCTGGACAAGGGTATTTTTTCTCTTTTCTTTCCATCCCCTCTCAAGGGAGTTATCAAGGTGACAAGTTTTAGATTATTTTGATGGTCAAATGAATGGCAGGCAGTAACTCTCTCTAAGATGATGAATAGTGAAGAAAATTCTCATTCGATGACTATAACCTTCAAGATGGCTATTAGTTTCAATTTTACCCTTCTGGAAAGTTATTCATCCCCAGGCCTCTACACCTACTGCCTTCTTCTGGTTGTTGGGGAGGTTAAAAACTTAAGCTGAGCCTGCCTGGGTTGTATTTTTAGATACCTCCAGTTGTCCTGATCTGTATCTTGCCAATGAACCCAGATGGCTCCAGAGGAGAAAGTGAGACTGGTGACTCTGCTCAGCCCTCACTCACTTAAATCCAATTCGCCTGCTTGTCATGGCATCCCTCCCTGATATCATGGTCCTCTTCATGGATTAGACAAACAACAACAATCATCCTAACACAGCAGATCTGAGAAGAATTGGCTCTTTATCTTCCCTTTTAGGATCGAAGAGGACTTAGGTATTCTGAAAGCCATCTGTTCTCCATTTCTACCTTCTGGTACACCAAATAGTTAAAACTGTCCTTCTGGTTTTGTCTTAGTTTTTTTTGTTTAGTTTTGTTTTAGTTCATTAGGAAGACTGTGTGAGAAAGCATAGTTTCCCAATGGACCAAAACAAGTTTAGTTTCCTAGGCATGTTTGGGTAATAATTCATTTTGGATATTGTAATCTTTAAATTGTTTATTACTGAATCAAAGATAACTTGGTTGGGGGGGGTTGAGGGGGATAAATTACTCAGCTTTTGCTGATCTGGTTTCAGTTAGCAAGAGTGCCATAAAACTGCAGATCCAACAAGGAATCAGAAGTCCTTAATTCTAGGCGTAACTCCCCCATGTTCTAGCTGTATAACCATAGGCAAGTGGTTTCACCCTGCTAAACTTCAATTTACACAGCTCTAAAATGAGAACATTGTGCTAAATCATTTTCCAAGAGTGCTTTCAGCTCTGATAGTCTATGAATCTAATATTCTGTTCAACGAATATCAGGGAAATTTACAGAAAACAATTGTTTCTGGTTACTATGTTCTATTTCTGCCTTTTGTTATCAACAGTATTAACTATTTTTAGAAGTGCTTACTGTGCTGGACATGATGGGACATACCTGTAATCTGGTCTACTGGAGAATCTGAGGCTAGAGGAACCTCATAAATATGAGAATTCTGAGCTGACATGGTCTAAGACAGGTGTCTTAAGTTCAGTTTTAATACAAGGGGAAGGTGGAAGGGCTTTCCAGGGTTGGGGCAAATTGACCCAGGAGGGAGACAAAAACGTTCAGAGCTCCTGTACTGATTAGCAGTGGATTTGTGCCTCTGAGTAGCCCCTGCACTTCTAACCTGAATTAGAAATTGGAATCCAATTCTAGTCACAGATTGGAAGATACATGCTTAAATTTTTAAAAATAACTATTTACTAATTTATGTGGTGTTCTAAACAAAGTTTTATGCTGAAGATTATATTTGTAATTGAAATTATCTCAAGGTCTAAATTCTGGATAAAAATTATGAGCTGCATGGCTAAAATTATTTGCATTTGATATATATTCGAGGCATAAAAATAACATAGGACCAGAGATTTTGACCTGGATGATATGTGAGAAACCATATAGCCCAATCCTTCAGTTTGGGTCTGATAGGTAGTAAATGGTAAAGCTAAAATTTAAACCCAGGCATCCTGGGTCTAAGATCAATCTTATCAAGGCTGCTGACTGTATTTAAGTATATTGGGACAGGTGGCATATGAATTCTCTCCTAGCTGTAGTTACTAGATTAAACCTCTATCTTTAAGAAAAGAAATGATGTGCACATTGGCACAGAATTATTGAATGACTGCCTTGATAATTATGCCCTGCTTGCTACTATGACTGTACTAAGGAAACAATTCAAAACGGGCTTAACATTCCAGTGAAATTCTTTCTATGACAAGGAAGTTGCTATTGTACATTTTTTCAAGCACATAAGGAAATAATAACTATAATAAGTCACTTGCTTTTTCATAGCACTTAATGGTTTTCTTTGCCTGATTTGTCTCCTAAAACTTATATTTAGATAAGGGAAAGACTCATTCCCCCCTAGTGAGTGTGAAGCAAAAGAATCCAATTCATTTTTTTATCATTAAATAGATGAGAAAATGCAATGCCACAACGAAATACTGTTCCTCTCACTTCTCTGGTCAATGTTCTAGTCAGGGCTCACAGATCAGGAAAAGCCTAAGCCCAGGGGTTTGTGAAAACAGTTTGATAGCCTGCCCTTTCCCTGTCTAACTGGGGTGTCAAGGAGACATTTGCCAATTAGGTTCCTAGAGTGGAAATTCTGATTTAAATCACTGAGGTTTGTCAATTCCCCTACATTTTCTCAAATGATAAGGTTCTGTCTTTCCCACACCATTCCCCCAGCTACAATTGCTGCTTTGTGCTCCCACTCAGTCTCCCAGCTTCCTTCTACCATCACCTATGTGCCTCCACTGTTGCCATGAGAAGTGATCACCTTTAGATTTCCCTCTTTCTGTCAGTAGTTTCATCATTTTGTTCCATTCCATTAACCAACCTCAAAACCTGGGATTGATCTCCTAACCCCCCCAAATCAACTCAACCAACAATATAGATTTATTGCTCCTTTATAATGTCTGCCATCTATTCCTTTCTTCTTTCAGAATTCAGGTCTCCTAGGCTAGAGGAAATATATTCTAATTCAATTAAATACTTTTTTAGCTTTTACAAAGGAATATCTACTTTAAATGCATAGCAAAAACAAGCATATGAACATTGTCTCCCCCAATTCCTGGCCATCATAACCTGCCCTTATATACCACCTTAGTCTCTGGCGAAGGTAGGGGGATTAGGTTCACAGTTTATCTCAATTTTTATAAGGCCCACCAAGGTCCCATCAAGTTCCAAATCCAAAGCTCCTTTGGGCTAGAGTCCTGGAATCCTGGCTTCTCAAGGCTTCCCTGTGAGACCAGCAGCAACATCCAACCTGGGATCGTAACTCCAAGGTCACCACGACTTGAACACCCAGGTGTTTGAATTCTAACTGAAAAAATGCCTTTTCTGTACAGAAAATTCTCTATGACTGCAGATAGTTGCAGATTTGCTTTTATAGGGGGATTTCTCCTTATACAGAGAAAATCAAAAGTCCAAACCCCGCTACCACCACCATCAAAAACAGAAATTATTGAGCCAGAGGATCCAAAATGTAGTAGAGTTCTAGACTTAGAGATGGAAAGATTTCATCTCAAATCCCACTAGCTGTGTGATCACAGGAAAATCACTTATCAAGCTTCCTAAGACTATTAGAAAGTAGAATTAAAGTAAATTCTCAAACCCAAGAAATCATAGGAGATTGTGCTAGGTCTGGAGTTACAAAGATAAACTGCATTTTAGTACCTGCATTTATGGAATTTACAATGTAGGAGGGAAATAAGACATATACACAACTACTCTATTATAACAAGAAATCAAATAAAGAGGTACAAGGAATTTGGGGAGGAAAAAGTTCTGAGAGAAGACAGCACCTTCCATCAATCAATGAACCTCTATTAAGGGCCTACAATGTGCCAGGCACTGGGGATACATAAACTTACAATGAAAGTCTCTGATCTCAACAAGCTTATATACAAGGCAAGTTTTTCAGTTATAGTGATCAAAAAAGGCCTCATGTTCAAGGCTTGGACTTAGAATTGGTGGAATTAAGGAATTTTAAGGATTAAGATGGAATTAAAGAGTTTTAATAGTTCAAGTTGAGGAGGAAATACATTCCAGACATAGAAGGACAATCAGGACAAAGGTTCAGTGGTAGAAAATGAGTTACTGAGCATGAGAACAGCAAGAAGACCATGGCATAGATTTTTAAAATATATCCTTATCAACCTAAAGGAAAGTCTCAGGTGTAATGTCATAGGTCATTGTCTTCAACCTTGTCCTTTTTAACATTTCTTTTTCAATAACTTTAATGAAGGCACACTTGGAATACTAATAAAATTTATGGATGACAAGAACCTTAGGGAAGAAATAGCTAATATTGGATAACAGAATGGATTCTCTATTTGACATCTCCTTACAACATTATCATTGTGTCTATGTCTTATTCTCTTTCTATACTGAGTTCCATTAGGGACTAAAATACAGAAACTTTGGTAAGCCTGGGGAAAATGAGCTAAATCTGGTAAAATAAAGCTTAATAAGGATAGGTACAAATTCCTATCATTAGAATTAAAAAAACTTCACAAATAGAGGCATGGTTCAAAAGCAGATCATGTTGGGGGGAAAAGAAGCTCTTGGATTATTAATTAAAAGTTCCATATGAAATCAATATTGTGACATAATAAAAATTAATATGATATTAGTTTGCATTTATAGAAGTAGGATGTTCTGAACCATCTACCCAGCAATGGTCCTGTAGCAGAACATCATTCGTGGACCAGGCTAGCTAACTTCAGAGGACCTTATTACCAGATGGGCCATTAGGAGATGATTTTTTTTTTGGTGACAGAAATTTATAGACTATATATTAAATCATAGAAGGGTTGAAGTCTACACTGAGGAAATTAACGCTCCTTGAAACGAGATCCTGAAGTATCCTCAGAATGGGGAGTGGTATTCTTTCTGTATTTTATGGTGGTCAGACCATACCTAGGGGTTTAATTCTAGTTCTAGGTGTCATTTTTGAAGAAGGATATTGATAAACTAGAACATTTTCAGAAAAAGGTGGGTGGGATGGTGACAGGATTTAAGATCATGTTGTAACTTCTGTTGCTTTTTATTTGTTATTTATTCTTATTATTACGTTTTGCTTTGTTTTTTGAGACTGCTTTTCCCTCTCTTCCATAGGTTGAAAATGCAGCTGGCACTCTAAGGTCAGATCTCACCCCTGCTTTGCACAGAAGCTTTGACCCACTCTATTTCAAACCTGGTCTAATTTTCATCTCTTTAGGCAGCATAGTGGCCCTCTACTCTCCAAGGCTCAGCATATTGGTGCCAAACTTAGTGACTTTTATTCTACTACTTAGAATTCTAGAACTCAAGGGATCACAAGCATGTGTTATCACCCCCAGGACATGTGATGTCATTGGAAGAAAAATGGACATTTTAGCTGGAGAAGAAAACACAACATTTCTATGACTAGTATTTTCACATATTGGATGGTATTGTATGGAAGAAAGATTAGATTGACTTTTCAGAGGGGAAAATATCTACTGGTTGCTTACAAAGTCAGCAAACTTAGGACTATTATTGATTTAGCTGCTACGGAGTTAAATTTAAAACTGTAATATATATTAATATATTTAGATGAATTGTAGAATAAAGTAAAGCAGCATGCTACAGAATTAATTTAACTCATTAAAATAAGCCAATTGAATAACAAGCCTGGTTTCTTGTTGTTTTCATTGTGGCTGAGTCATTTCAGTTGTGTCTGACTCTCTATGCCCCGTTTTGGAGGTTTTCTTTGCAAAGATACTGCAGTGGTTCACCATTCCCTTGTCCAGCTCATTTTATAGATGAGGAACTGGTGGCAAACAGGGTTAAATGATTTGCCCAGAATCACACAGCTTCCTAGTGTCTGAGGCCAGCTTTGAACTCAGACCCTTCACCAGACCAATGCTCCATCCTCTATACCACCTTTCTGACCTAGAAGTATTCTGAGTCTATGGCAAATTAGCTTTTTCTTCTGAGTGGTAGCTAACTAGCATTCTATAAAGCCTCCTCTGATTGCATCCTCTAGGTTTGCTTTTTATTGCTCTCCAGCTTTTGGGTTTGGCTGTTGAGAGAAGGAATATAGGTGGATGATTTGGAAAAAAAAAAAACAACCCAGTGGAAGTCTCTGTCTAATGTAGTTTAGTAGTCTAGTTTAAGCATAAAAATATTTAATATCCTCATTTCTTAGGATTAATTTTATAACAGGAATTATACTTGATGTTGATATAGCTTAATGAGGCATGACTATAATCCTACTTTGGTTTGAGAGAAGTTTTGCTGTACTCTCTAGGTCAGAAGATCTTAACTTGGAACCCACAGACCCACAAGAAATCTATGAATAGATTTCATAGGCCTATAAATATGAATGGGGAGCAGGGAAGAGTTCTACTTTATTTTCAATGACCTCTTACTGAAATTGAGTATATTCCTCCATTATTTAGAAATGTGGAGGGCATCCATAGGCTCCCACTGATTGCCAAAGCTCCATGACACTAAATATTTAGGAACCCTTGCCTAAACCTAATTCTTTTGTAGCCCCTATGAATCATTGTAAGAGTGTTAAAAGTCTCAGGAGTCCCATGATGATTCATGTTCTCTAATAAACAGAATTTATAATTAAAAAAATATCTGGGATTACTGCCTTGGATGCTGTACTTGTTGCAACAACAAAAATTATAAAGTAATGAGTCTTGCAAATAATAGTATTAGACCATTACTTCTATAGAAGGGACATTCAGAGATTTTTATAGATCAATTGAACTTTTTCTCTTCATTGGACTAAAAATAGCCATAGTCCTCATAAACGTATGCTTTCTTTTAAGGAGACTGACCTAGAATTTCCCTTGTAGGATACAAAAGTACCAGGCTTATGATTTCAAGATCTAGGATTGTAGATCCATGAATCATTCTGTTCTTGTGCCCACTCCAATTATAGACACAACAGTGAAGCAGTCATCTGGACAAAACCCTAGGCTCTCCACCTGTCTATCCTACAGTTGAGCTCTGTAAAGACATCCCCCTCCTCTCTCAACTCCACATGCATTGGTGCTCTTTGCTCTTAAAAGACCACTCTTCACCAGAAATATCACTTAGGTAGGAATAATAAATCCCTGACCCGTGGGAGATTGTGAAGTTGCTTGTCAGGCATCATATTTCCAATTTCCAATTTTATCTTCCACACATCAGATAAGGACAACTTCCCCTTTATGATATTTGTATGGTTTCAGACTACAAAAAAAATGGTTTGTAAGGCATGGTTAATATTGAATCTGGTCTGTTTTAATCCAGAAATTCAGTTCTTAGACATGAATTATACTTGTGTTGTTATCTCACTTGCATCCTCACTCACTAATTTATGCATGTGGATAAAAAGGGGTAAGCAGGAAAAATACATTTGCTCTCAACAAAGCTTTACTGGAAACAACAAGTCATGATGCAGTGAAATAATTCTGATTGCTCAACTAGACTATGAGGTACTAGAATGTGAGGATATACCTAGGACTGGGGGTCTTAGACAATTATTTGTATCACCTGTGCCGCATCATTATAGAACTCCTCTATCCCAACAATTGAGAGAAACTAAATGGAGAGCCTGAGGGTTACCTTTATACTCAACACACACATGCACACATACACATATGTATACACACACACATGCACACACACACAAATGGAAGGAAGACTCCTGACACATTACAAAGCACCACTATAAAGGATTTATGATAAAACATGCTAGAAAACAGTATAGAAAGAGAAAATACAGTAAAATAATCTGAGATCTGTATTAAGGTAATCCACACCATATCAATGAAATCATGTATCTAGATTTATGTAACTAGACTAAAACAAGTTGTGTGTTTTAGCCATGTCTTTATCAGGGAAAGTATACACAGTGAAATAAAGATCAGGTTTATTTTAGAGAAACTTAAGACATAATACTCCTTATGTCTCATGGATGAGAGTTGTCCCCTTTTCTTATCATGACTTTAATAGACAAAACGATGGAATTTTAAAAACTTTTTCAGCCAAGGTATTGTGACAATATAAGTATCTTGGACAATAAATATTAACTAACTAATTCAAGGAGTAAAGTAGCTCTTAATTAAGACTCAGATACCTTCTCCTGTACAATAGCTATGCCAAGATTCCATGTGCATTGGCTCTCTGGAAGACATCTGTTGGAAGAAACTATCTGACCCTCCTTGACTCTCAGTAAAGGAGAGAAACCCACAACAAACTGTTAAGGTCTCACTCAAGAACTCCAGCAATTAAGTGCCTAGCACAGCAAGCATCTATGGACAATAAGCAGTTTATCATGCAAAATAGTCACAAAAGGTATTAAAAGTAACAATGGCAAATTAAAGTCTTGAATCCAGGAAGTATGTGGGGAGAATTTTGTGGTGACTTATATGAACTATGCTGGTAATGGTTTTTTCAGTGACAGGTAACTTGTGTGTATGTGTAAAAAATGTATGTGGTTGTGTGTATAAAGATATGGCTGGCATACATGTGGCATGCATAAATATGTCATTTGAGAATCTTGTCTACCCTATCTCGATGGGAAAGTTTGGTTTTCATTTCTGTGAAAAGCAAGAGAAGTAGAGGAGGAGCAGGTAGGATCTGTGACTGAGCAGTCTCTCTTATACTCTACTATCTCCACAAGGAGTATTGGGATAGAATTATAGCTATCTATTGTCCACTGGGGAAGCTGAGTAGGACAGTGGACAGAATGCTAGGCCTGGAGTCAGGAATTCTTCTTTCTTGAGTTCAAATCTGACCTTAGATACTAACTAGCTATGTGACCCTGGGCAAGTCCCTTAACCATGTTTACCTCAGTTTCCTCATGATGAACTGGAGAAGGAAATGCAAACCATGCCAGTATCTTTGCCAAGAAAACCTTATATGGGATCACTAAGAGCCAGACATGACTGAAAACTGAAAAACAAACAACATTGTACACCAAATATTTGTAGTTTAAGGATATGAAAACGAGTTCAGAATAAAAGTCTCTTTCTCTAATGATTCTCGAAGGGAAGGTTAACATTTAGATTACTATCCCTGGCCTTATCTTTGTCCCACCAAATGACAACCATACAAAAGACCATCAAGAACAGCTAATAAATTTCTTTGTCAAAATAAGTAGTAAACAACAATTGAAGAAAGTAATCTATTTAGGGTAAACATGAGTCAACAAGCATTTATTAAGAGAATACTTTACAGCAAATGAACTCTGACTTACAGCAAGATAAAAAAATCTCAACTCAGTCAAGGAGAGAAAAAGTTCTAACCTGGAGTTCAAGGAGTCCACACTTAACAATCTCTATCATTATAAGTGTTGTAAAGCAAAGACATGGCAGAAACTGACTTCCCTACATCTCTGCTTTTCTGGAAAAATTTCCAGTTTGCCATTCAAAAGTCTACATTTGTATTACTCCATCATCTGTCTTGAAGTCTTCCAATGAACTAGAAAAGTCCCTTCTCCAGTCACAGAACATGCCATCAGCCAATCAAACGTTTTATCCCCTTATACGTCTACAGTACAGCACAAAGAATCACTGTTCTTCAGGGAAATAGCCCCAGTTCTTGTGACAGTGGTGTTACTTGTATAAAAAGTCCAGGTTAGTTTCCCTTCTAGAGAAGTTGAAGAGAGTGAACAAGTCATACAAAGATGAGTTAAAAAAAAAAAACCAGGAATGTTTAACACGGAGAAGAGTGAAGGAGAAGTTGTTTTTGAGTATCTAAAGTCTGTCATGTGGAAAGGAACATTAAAGATTAGACCTGTTTGTACCTGCTCACAAACAGCCAAACACATCTAGACGAACTCACATTACCATGGTGACTGGTTTCACTATGAATTTATACTATTGGACCTTAACCAGGAGCTAACCACAGCAAAACTTTTTGTCTACAAGAAGGATATTGGAATAAAATTATAATTATCTATTATTGCCCACCAGGGCAGCAGATAGAGTGACAGCCCTAGAGTTAGAAGGACCTGAGCTCAAATTCAGTCTCAGAACTGTGTGACCCTGGCAAGTCACTAAACCCATGTACCTCAATTTCCTCAACTGTTAAATGATTTGGAGAAGGAAATGGCAACCACTTCAGTATCTTTGCCAAGAAAACTCCAGATTAGGTCAGAAAGGGTTGGACAGGACAAATTAACTTAAAAAAGACTGATTCTCTTTTCATACTCTTTAACAGCAGCTTTCCAAACTCTCTTTTCTCCTCAGGGCTCTTAAGCTAACTCCCCCATCTCCACTGGTCTCAGCAGAAAGCTTCAACTCATACTTTATCGAAGATAGAGATAAAAAACCACCCCGTCTTTCTTTCTATACTCCCTTCAAATACCCTTTACAACATTTCAATTCTTTTTTCTCTTACTTCAATCTCTGATGAAAAGTAGACTCTTTTCCACCTTATTAGAGTCGCTCCCAATAACAGACATCCAGTCTACCTGACAAATAGGAGGTAATGTGAGAATTGGACTAAGTTGGTGAGAGCCGAGCTAAGAGTTGCACTTACAAGTTAACTCTCATTCCAAGGGATTGGAAAAAAGTAGGAGAAGAAGAGACAGAGACACACACACAGATAAAAAGATAGTTCTGTTTACTGCTCTGGCAACAGAGACTGAATGAAACATAGTCCATATCTATACGTGATACAGAGTAGTAATTTAATGCTATTGCTTTTTTTCAAATTCCATTAAGTGCTTATTGTACTAGGATACATAAATAGAATGAAAAACAAGGATAAAATTATCAAAACAGAAAGCTTTGACATTATAATGACCAAAACACCCAAGAAACACTGGGTTTATGGATAAAGAATATTGTATAAATTGATGTGTTTTTGTATGTGGGCAAGCTTTGTTAAAAATTTTTTTCTTCTTTTATTTTTTTGTTACCAGGGATTGATCTCGGAATGAACAAAATAATATGGGAAACATAGAGAGTATAAACACAAAGGAAACCAGTGAAATTTATTTTATTTTTAAAGAATTAAAAAAATATTGTTGGTACCATGCCCTTGAATTGAAGATAAATCAATGAAGCACACAACCAGTGATGTAACTAATGGGCATGTCTGGCCCAAGCCATGATCGCTAAAACAAGAAATACAGACTCTCTACATCATATAAGCACAGTCAAGCATAACAAATTCCCACATTAGTCATATTAAAAAATGTACTGTCTTATTCTGCTCATCCATCTGTCACTAGGTGGGCAGTGTCTTTTAACAGTCTTGCAGAATCATGGTCGATCATTTAATTGATCTGATTTCATGGAAACCATTATTGCAGTGTGTGGGGAGGTTAAATTTCTGGAGTTCTTCCAAGTACACTGTATACTATCATGTCATCTGCAAAAAGCGACATTTTTATTTTCTCTATGTGTACCTATGTGTGTGGGGGTTTTTTTGGATTTTTTTCTTATTGGATATGTGTATATGCATATATGTATGAATGTATACATGTGTGCATACATATATATATATATATATATATATATATATATATATATATATATATATATAATTTCTAGCTCTTTAAGATTGGTAACAATGTCCATATTCATTTTCCACCCTTGATCCTATTGGAAAGAATTCTAGTTTGTACTCATTACATATAATGATGGCTCTTGGTTTTAGATATAACTACTTATCACATTAAGGAAAGGTCCATTTAATTCCTGCTTTCTAATGTTTTTAACAGAAAGAGATATATTTTATCAAAAGTTTTTGCATCCAATGATAAAATCATATTATTTATGTTGGTTTGGTTTTTAATATGGATAATTAACTTATAGTATATTCTTATATGCAGTATATTTCATATATTATATACATAACACATAAGGCATATATAGTATAGAATATAAGTATGGTATAATTAAGTTTCTAATTTTCCTAATATTACAACTATAAATCCTGTCAAACCCAACCAAGTCAAAGTGTATAATATTTGTGATATCATAATACCTTTGCTAATATTTTATTTAAACATTTTGCATCAATGTTCATTAGTGTTACTGGTCTATAGTTTTCTTTCTTTGTTTTGCATTTCTTGGATATACACTCCTGAAAGATAGCACATCTTTAAGCTGACTGTATGGAGTCTAACTATAGCCAACCCTGTGTCTTTCTACTAAGAGTTAACAGTCATAATTGTTAGTAACTCAGTCAAGAATACAAACATTAAACTATATTGAAGGTAGAGAATTCTACACTTCAAGATGCCAAGTTTACCTGGGCCTAATTCCAGGCTGCACATTTTTTTTGTATGAGTTAGGAACCAAATAGATACTTTAACTTTACTACATTCTGAGAATAAAAGAGCTAAGTATTCATAGCCAGATTAAAAATCAATTGATCACTTTAAAGCAATAGAAAGGACTTTACAAAAATAATATAGAAGAATGAACTTTTAATTTAATTTTGCTAATGTAATCACAAAGCTACTGGGGACTAAGAGCAGGAGAAAATTAATTTCCAAAGACATCATGCTATTTTTATCTCCTTTGAATCTTGGACCATATTTCATGCGTGGTTGGGTTGGATAGCCTAATTTTTTCATCAGAAATTTGGTATAATATGTCTTGACTTACCCTATTCATGGTTGAAAAAATGCTTTATTTCCCATCAATTGGAAAATGGCTGAACACGTTGTGGTATGTGAATGTAACAGAATACTATTGTGCTATAAGAAATGTTGAACAGGAAGACTTCAGAGAGGCTTGGAAAGACTTATATGAACTGATGCTGAGTAAAATGAGCAGGAGAACTTAGTACACAGCAAAACCACAATGTGTAAGGAATTTTTCTGGTAGAATTTGTCCTTTATAGCAATGCAAGGACTTAAATAAGGCAAAAAGTCTTCCACATCCAGAGAAAGAACTATGGAATTGGAT
Organism: Potorous gilbertii; assembly: GCA_028658325.1. Taxonomy (NCBI): domain Eukaryota; kingdom Metazoa; phylum Chordata; class Mammalia; order Diprotodontia; family Potoroidae; genus Potorous; species Potorous gilbertii. Next base: position 63,819,533 of record CM053774.1, on the reverse strand, counting down.
CGCAGAATGAAGCAGACCACATTCTTTTGTGTTATGTTATGTTTTGTTTTGTTTTATGATTTCTCCCATTCGTTTGAATTCTTTTATTCAACATGACTAAGGTGAAAATGTATTTAATAGGAATGTATGTGTAGAACCTATATAAGATTGCAAGCTATTTCTGAGAGAGAGTGGGGAGGGAGGGCAAAAGGAAGGATAGGGAGGGGGAAAAATCTAAGATATATGGAAGTGATTATAGAACACTGGAAACAAATAAAATAATTATCAACAAGTATATAAAAGTGTTTTATTTATTATTTCTTAGGTATATTTATGTTGTTTCCCAGTGAGGAGAATACTAAAGATAAAAAATAACAAAATATCTTCATCTTAATGGGAGGAAAAGGATAGGTTCCTAGCAGAACCCACCATTTTAATGAGCAAGTATAATCAAACAAGCAAACAACAAACACATAGTGATGCCTGAAAACATATGCCTCAATCACCTATAAAAAGATGTATTTCACTGCTTTCATTATGGTTTGTGGCTTTCCCCACTTTTCCAACTGGACAATGGGAATATTTCTGGTTTATTCCAAAAAAGACCAAGGCCTACCTTATTCTGCATTATTTAAAAAAAAAAATCTTTAGGTTCACAGACCAAATAAAATAAAGCTAATTCCTGTGATTTCAAAGGAAGCCTTACCCTATGGACTCTGGACCTCTATTCAGACTTCCTATGTGGCCTTTAAAATGCACTCCAATATAATTACTTTCATTGTTGGTCAGTTGTGTCTGACTCTTCTTGACTCCATTTAGGGTTTCCTGGCAAAGATACTGGAGTGGTTTGCCATTTCCTTCTCCAGCTCATTTTGCAGATAAGGACATTGAGCCAAACAGGCAAAGTGACTTGCCCAGGGTTACACAGCTAGTGTTTGAGGTTAGATTTGAACCAAGGAAGATGAACATTCCTGACTCCAGGCCCAGCACTCTTTTCACTGTGCCACTTAGCTGCCTATAATTACTTATCTCAAGTTTCATTCAGACTCCCCAAACAGTCTCTTTAGGTATACTCATACACTATCATTCACTGACTTTAAAAGACAAATTCATAGTTTCTGGAAGGCAAGGTGAAGGAGAATTCAATTAGGAGAATTTACTGAAAATATTTCTTGTGCCAGATGGATACCATATTGGTAAAAATAAATAAATAAAGTAAAACAAAGTACATCCAGATATATTAGACAGACATCTAAATTGAGATCTCTGAAAGGAAAAATAGATGTATAGAAATAGAGTGAAAAATTCTTCAAGTAATTTTTAGTATATACACATACACAAACATGTATACATGAATACACTGAAATATATTTTTTAAAAAAGGTTTTTTTCAGTCTATTTGGCTATATTTACATATATTTATACACCCTTGGTTCTCAAAGTCTGTGTCACAGTGAATACAACCTTTAGCTTATCCACTAATCTGCAAAGGTTCTGAGTACAATCTTGACCACAGACAGCATCTGCTTTCTGATGATCATCCTCGTTCAGTACACAAAGGCTCATTATGAGTAGGCTGGGCAGTAGGGGATGAACTTCTACAATGACATCCTCTGAAAGACATTTCAACACTACATTGAATCAATGATTTTATCAATTTGGACATTCCCATCAGTGATGTAAATCATAACCCACCCAGGTCTGTCCATCCTGTAATCTCTCCTCCATGTTTTCCCACAAGAGTCCATCTCATATGCCACAGGTCTTCCTTGATTTCTCCAAGTGTCACAAGGACACCAGTGGAACAACCAGGCTGTCCAACTTGTCCTATATCACATGATTGATTTGTCTCTTTTCCAACCATACATTTCTTTAATGACATATTTTACTAGACTTTAAAAGAAGACTTTTTTTGATATATGGCTCAGCTGGCTCACACCCATCATGTACCTCTCCATTATGATACTAAATTTCAAATTTTAAAGAATGTTATATGACATGTCTCATAGATACATAACAGTCTGTGAAAGATGTCATAAAATTCCATATATAATACATCTATCTACTGAGAATAGTATTTTTATTTAAATAAAGGTGTTGTGTTCCTTCTTTCCCTCACTATTCTTATTTTCATTAATTTTATGGTCATTTTCTTACACATCTTCCCACAATTTGCTATCTTTAGATTATATGTGAAATGCAGCATTTTTAAAGCTCCCAATCAATTAGGAAGATATTTTTCCCCCAGTTAATGAGGAAAACTACATGGTTCTTGAAGTCTCTTCTCATATCAAAGCATCTATTTCTATGGTTTATTATTTCAGGCCACTCTCAGGTTTTGTACAAGTTAAGTTTGGAAAAAAGGAACACACTGTATTCATACTAACTCAGTATTAATTCTTCAAGAAATCTCAATGTTATTCACAATACATATCATTTTTCAAGAGACTGCCATCATTCAAGAAAGAAAACGTCACATTAAAAAGTCCATTAAGGGAACATAGCAAATAGCCACTCTATGATAAATGATTATGCTAAGGATGCCTATGAAATATGTTACTGATTGTGTTCCTTCCCCCAGGAATACTTTAAAAAAAAGAACAGTCTGGGATGTATATTTTATACATATTTTTATAAATTTTATATAGCTTTATTTTTTTTTTTACATTTCAACTGCCAAACAGTGGCAAAATACGAAAATTGTTTCAAAATGTCAAAGTTCTACCCAATCAATAGTTCCAAAAGATGTCAGGAAGTGTAAAGAGATCATGAGAAAATAAATCCAAGAATAATGTCTGTACTATCACAATGAAACAGAAAATAGATTTCTTCTTCTGTCTTTCCAATTCCTGACAAAATTGAGAAAGAACCAAACTGACAAGTATTGTGTCTTCTAACAAAATTGGAAAAGTAAGAGATCAATCCCCACTCCCCCACAAAAAAATTCTTTTTCCCCATTTTATTATTTTTCTATTTGTCAGCAGCACACTGCATTCAGATTGTTTATATCACCCTGCCCCTGCCCCTACCAAAATAACCCTCTATCCATTACATTTATATAGTCAAATATGTACACTGATTTGTCCTCTATAAATTGCTTCATTGACATCACTGTTTTAGGAGCATGAGACAGTTATTATCTAATAATTCAGATGGTCCTGACAGCATATCTTCAAAGTGATGTCTGGTTAATGCTCAGATGATACTTCCTTCAAAAGTTTCATGTCATATGGTAGTATGTTATGCCAAAGGTCAAAGATACAATTGTATACCTATATTAAGACAAAAGAGATTCCTTATTTATAACAAATAAAACACAAAGGGATTTTTCTTTTATCCATTGCAGGGAAGATGTTGCTAACTCATTCATATCCTTTAACCATTCACCATTTACAGAACTGCTCTTATTCTTAGAAATTTAATTTCTTCTTTTGTATCTTGAAAATGAGCCCCTTGTCATAGAAACTTCTACCTTCATTTCATAAATAATAAATAACCAAAATGTTATAAGGCAAGGAATGGCATGACCACATCAATGCATGAAGGCTAATCTGATAATAGTGTGAAGGGTAGATTGCAGAAATAAGAGACTAGAAATTGATTAGGAGGCAGGCTATCACAATTATTTGTTTTGGTGGGGATGGGACTCTATTACAGTGGTGAGATTAAGTCGAGAAATAGAGACAAGGTGGCAAATGAATATGTATAACAAATGTAGTACGTCAGAAATGTAGAAATATAAAAAATTAGAGATGGAATCTTAGAGTTCATGTAGTCTACTTCCTCAAGCTTCCTCAACTTTGGTACTGGATCCTACTTTGTTATGCAATTAATATATATTATTTAATATATCCATATGCTCAGAAGCTCAAAACTTTGTTTCCTCAGTCATTTCATCTTACACTCACCATTGCTGGAGGAGAATACATGTGGACAGTTACAAAATGGGGTTGATTTGGTGTAGGAAGAGAAGCAATTAGAATCTATTTCATGAACACTGACTCTATCTTGTGCTGCCACATGTATTCTTCATCTTCTTGTTTTCTGCAAATCATCCATGGGAAACTAGATGGTATAATACATCTATTGTTTCATAAATCCAGGTGAATACAATTAATCAGCATCTCTCAATTTGTGGGGGAAAAAAGACCCAGAAACCTACTTATCTTCCTCCCAACTCAACCAAAATTCACCCTTCCTCGCTCCCAACTTGGAAAGTTCCTGATCTTTCCTCCAATTATATATCAGGTTACCTAATTTTGTATCCTAGTTTGTATCCTGGTTAATTGTTTTCTTATAATTAATTGGTTTTATGTGATTAATTGTTTTAATACATAAAAATCTGTCTCACTCTATATTTAGGGTCTTTAGACCAACTGGGGAGTTCACTGACCCATTTATTATGCCTGTTTTGTTAATTAACTGTATTGGTCAGATTGTTTCCTCAGTTATTATTAGTTAATCACCACACCATTTCCAAATGACCATGCAAGATAATATATACACAAAATGACAAGGCAAGATTCCAATTAAGCAGTACTCCAGGGAAGTAAAATCAATACAGTTGAATCCACCATGATGTCAACACAGCTTTATTGATGAGCCTAGAATTTTCTGTGGCCAACCCTGTAGCGCAAAACAAACCTGTGACTTGTATCTGACTAGTATTGCCAGAAATCCTTAAAGGTGAATTTTAGAATATGCCTTCCTTCAATCATGAGAATCAATAGAAAAAAATTCACACTATATAACACATGAGGATGCTTGTCTATGAACATTATAATCATTAAACAGTTACAAAGATAAAACTGATACTATATTGACAGGAAAGTATCATTCCTACATTACCGTGATGTGAAAATAGAAAGACATCCATGAGATTCACTGATCAACTCCTTACTAAAGACACACTTAATAAATACATGTATGAGATCACATCTGTTGTGTTTCTGTCAAATCTCCTAATGACATCTTCCCTTCAAAGACCTACTAGCAGTTGTTCACTGTACATAACACAGGCTATTCCTTACAAAGCCCAGGTTTATTGCCAACATATGTATGTATATGGAAACGAAAAGGAGATATATATGTATGTGTACACATATATTGTGTGTATGTATATGTGCGTTTGTATGTATGTATGCATATAAAGAACATTGATCAGGAAACTCAGTTTCCATCCTATAGCTTTCATCAATTTTCCCTAAGACCTATTTCCTCCTTCTAAAAAAAATCTAGAATCTTTCCCCTAGCCTATCTGACTTGATGTTTAAAAATCTATAACTTACATGTAACTCCCTTATACAGTTCCTGTGCCCAACCCAATCTCAGGAGACTCTGTCAAAGAAACACAAGGACCATGTTGTATAGGGCACCTTGCTTCACAATTATCACCACAAAAAAATCTTTGGATTCCTATCCAGCTGAAAAAAGGGAGTAGGATAATATGCCAAGGGACAGCAAAATTTCTTGTATGTTATAGACTTTCTTCAAGTCAATAGATTGACAAAGCCTGCATTGATCATAGACCTATCCTCTCCAAACTATGCATTTTCATTCAACAAAAGCAGTGGCCACAAGGCATGTTCAGAAGACTGAACATCAATACATTAGAGTGCTTCTCCACATGTGAACAGTTTGTTACTGACTTGGAGGGAAAGTTGAGCCAATACACTGTTGGTAACAGTGGGATAGAAAACGAGTGGGCTGCTTCAGAGATTTAGTGTACAGCACCACATCTGTCCATCTGGACCAGAACACTCACAAACATCAGGATTGGTTTGATAAAAATTATGGGGAAACTCAGAAGTTACTAAGTGAAAAATGATACCAGCAGAATAGCTCATCTGTTTCTAAAAAGACAGCATTTACCTATACTAAGTATAAGCAAAGCTTAAAGAAATGCAGGATACTTGGCTCAATGATAAGGAAGATGAAATTCAATTTTATGTTGATACTAACAATACAAAGTGCTTTTATGATGCCCTGATGGCTATTTATGGGCCAAAGATCTGTGGTGAATCTCAAGTGAGTGGTGTTTATGGAGCCACACGGATCAGTGATAAGGATATGATCCTGGAGAGATGGGCTGAACACTTCCATTGTGTTCTCAACAGGCCATCATCAACCAATGCTGAAGTCACTGACCATTTATCTCTCAGGTTGAAGTCAATTCCTCTCTAGCTGAACTTCCAAATGAAGAAAAGGTTTATAATGCCATTACGCTCCTCTCATGTGCCAAAGCACCTGATGTATACCAGTTTCATAATGGCATGCTCGAATAGGTTCTGGATAATGAACAATATTTTTGCATTTTCCCAGTCACCAATGGAGTGAAGCAGGGCTGCGTGTTTACTTCCATGCTTTATAGTATGATGTTTTCACCAACATTATCAGAGGCTTTCAATGGGGACAGAAATGGCATGAAGGTTGATTAACGTACTGACAGTAAATTACTTAATTTGAAAAGGCTACATGCCAAGACCAAAGTGGAGAGAGCAATGGCATGTGACTTTCTTTTCAGAGGTGATTGTGCACTCTGTAGCCTCTGAGGCTGAGATACAACAAAGTGGGGATCAATTGTCTATTGCTTGTGCAAATTTGGCCTAACAATTAACACCAGTAAAACAGAGGTTCTCCACCAGCCAGCATTGCACCATTCATACATGGAACAATCAATTACAGCAAATGGAGAAACTTTAAATGTTGTGTCTAAGTTCACTTACCTTGGCAATTTACTTTCCAGGGATGTTCACATAGATAATGAGGTTGACAAATGCATTGCCAGAATTAGCTCCGTGTTTGGGAAGCTCCAAAAGAATGTATGGGAGAGAAGAGATATTAGGCTGCCTACCAAACTGAAGGTCTACAAAGTCGTGCTGACTTCATTGATGAATGGCTGTGAAAACTAGACAGTATAGCAGTGCCATGCAAGAAAATCAAGCCTGTATAGGTTCAACATATACTTTCCTATTGAGCATATTTTCACTATAGTGATGCTAGAACATTTATAAATAAACATTTATAAATTTAAAAATAAAAAATTTATAAATAAATAAAATAAAAAATAAAAAATAAAAAAAAAATAAAAATAGATGCAAATCATTATGAAGAGATATGCTTTTCAAAGGTAAAAATGATTAAAGTACATAAGATTTGAAGAAAAAAAAAAGAAAATCAAACCACTTATATTTCAATTGCCTTAGTAAGATTTTGAAGATCATAAAGTACTAGACACTGAGTTAAGCTATTCACAATTCTTCCTCAAACAATATTAATGTTACTACACACAACATTCTCCTGGTAATGTTCACTTCATTGAGTATCAGTTCATGTAAGTCTTTCCATGTTTTTCTGAAATCATCCTGCTTGTCATTTTTTATAGCATAATAATATTCCATTAAAATCATAGACCACAGTTTGTTTAGCCATTCCCCAATTGATGGACATGCCTTTGATTTCCAATTCTTAACCACCACAAAAGCAGCTGATACAATATTTTTGTACAAATAGATCCTTTTCCATTTTTTGGATATCTTTGAGATATAGATCTACCAATGGTATTGCTGGATCAAAGGGTATGCATAGTTTTATAGTACTTTGGGTGAGATCCTTTTTCTAACTGAACTGCCAAGCATTCAAACTCTACTGAAGAGAGCCTAACTTCAATGGAATGACCACATTATTTGAATGCTAAACATATGTTTGTCTAAAGATTACTTTACAGAGAACTCACACAAAGAAGGTACTCACATGATGGTCAGAAGAAGCAATATGAGGACACTCTCAAGGTTTCTCAGAACTTCAGTATCGATTATGAGACATGACACAGGATTGTCCAATGTGGTGTGCCTACATCAAAGAAAGTGCTGTATGTACTCTGAGTGTAATGTTAATGTTAAGGTTAATGGTGGGTGGGGGAAAGATATTCCCCACCCATTAATAGCCCTCAAAACCTTTTTGTTAATTTTTATTGAGGAACTGTCATAGGGGTTGTGCCCTCTGGTTCTGAAAAGTGTATAAATACTTTTCAATTTAGTCAGACAGAGCCCCCTAGCTTTGAAAACCCAGATGTTGGTGCTTCTGTCTCTGGTAACTATGTATGTAATGGTCTGACAGTTAGATCTGTTGTCAGACAGAAGCTCTGTCTATTGGTTTTTATTTCTCTGCTTGTATTTTCTCTGTTGGTATATGTGTTTGATTAAAGTGATTGTTGCCCCCTCAAAAGTTGCTTTTTTAATTTAAATTTTCAACATTCATTTTCACAAAATTTTGAGTTCCAAATTTTCTCCCATCTATCCCCTCCCCGCATCCCAAAACTCCAAGCATTCTAATTACCCCTATCACCAATCTGCCCTCCTTTCTAACATCCTTTATCCCCATCTTCCCTTTTATCCTGTAGGGCAAGATAAATATCTTACCCCATTAACTGTATTTCTTATTCCCCAGTTGTGTGCAAGAACAATATTCAACAGTGGTTCCTAAAACTTTGAGTTCCAACTTCTCTATCTTCTTCCTTCCCCACCCATTCCCTTTGGGAAGTCAGGCAATTCAACATAGGTGATATCTGTGTAGTTTTCAAATGACTTCCAAAATAGTTGTGTTGTGTAAGACTAACTATATTTCCCTCCATCTTAATCTCATTACTTCTATTCTCTTTTGACCTTGTCCCTCTCCAAGAGTGTTGACTTCTAACTGCTTCCTCCTCCCATTGCCCTCCCTTCCATCATCCCCTCAACCCTGCTTATCCCCTTCTCCCCCACTTTCCTGTATTGTAAGATAGGTTTTCATACCAAAATGAGTGTGCATTTTATTCCTTCCTTGAGTAGAATGTGATGAGTAAGCTTCATATTTTCTCTCTCGCCTCCTCCCTTTTTTCCTCTACAGAAAAGTCTTTCACTTGTCTCTTTTATGAGAGAGAATTTATCCCATTCCATTTCTCCCTTTCTTCTCCCAATATATTCTTCTCTCACCTCTTAATTTCATTTTTTTAATATGATCCCATCCAAGGGGGCGGAGCCAAGATGCCAGAGTGAGAGCAACAAGCTCTTGGATAAACTCCATCAGATACCTCTGAAAGGAGAATCAGACCAAATTTTGGAGGTGCGGAATCCAATTAGAGATACATTGTGACAGATTCGGAGCTCAGGTTAGACTGGAAGGTCCACAGGAAGGATCTGTTCCTCAGGGGTGAGCTCACTGCGCACAGCTGTGCCAGCGCAGCAGAGTAGAAGGGGCCTGAGAAACCTGAGTGGCCAGTGGAACTGGCGGAGTGGCACCGAGGGCAGGAGACAAGCCGAACAGATCCATTGAGAGCTGCCTAGCACCAGATATCAGCGCAGCAGCTCCTGAGACCTTCAGCCGGAAGATTAAACATCGGTAAGTCACCTACTTGAACTTCCGGGAGCCAGGATGGCGGACTGATCAGTAAATGCTCTCTCCTCCCCACTTGATGACCTTGAAAGAACCATAAAATATTTCCCCAGAAAAATCCCAGATCAGTGGGAACAGCAAAGGGGCCAATAATAGCCTCATAACACCCAAGGCTAGAAAAATAGTTAAGGAGGATTCCTCCTACTGTAGCAGAGGCAAACCAGGACAGAGGACCCAGGGCAGGGAAAACTTGCACTAGGACCCAGGCAAGCCCTAGTGCCAGGAGAGGAGCACCAGGAGGGGTGGGAACACACATTAGCATCTAGGCATGCCTCACAACTCCAGGGGAATCAGAAAGACAATAGGGCACCTGGGATCACCAGCCCCTGAGCTTTCCTTTGCCTCAGTTCAGCTAAGGAAATCTCCTGTGACCAGACCACTCCTCCCCCACACTTAACAAGCTAACCCCAGGGCTGATTGGGGAAACACCAAACTAAAACCTGCTTTTAGCTTTTTCACACATCAGCTCAGCAAAAAGTTCTCTAGCTTTGGACTGAAAGAACCAGAAGCCACAACACTCAATTAACATCATGAACAAGAAAAAGAAGGGGGGCAGAAGAACCATAGAATGTTTCTATGGGGATAAGGACCAAAGCACAAGCACCAAAGGGGGCAGAGCTGAGACTGTTCTTCCATTGGAAACTTCAGAAGGGACTATGAACTGCTTGCAAGCACAAGCAGCTCTTCTGAAGAGCTGAAGAAGGAAATAGAAGAAAAACTGGCCAACGATTTTAAAATTATGAAGAAAGAATTCACTGATGAGAACATCTCTTTGAAAAAGAAAATTGAACAAATGGAAAAGGAAGTTCAAAAATTAACTGGAGAAAATAACTTCCTAAAAGGGTAAATGGAAAAGGAAGTACAAAAATTAACTGGAGAAAATAGCTTCTTAAAAGGAAAAATCGGGCAGATGGAAAAGGAGATGCAAAAGTTAACAGAAGAAAACAATTTGATAAATATTAGAATTGGACAAGATGAAGCTAATGACTCAATGAGACAGCAAGAA
>CM053774.1:63778967-63808616 GCA_028658325.1 Potorous gilbertii | reverse complement strand
GAAAAACAACTGACCTGGAAAAGAGATCCAGGAGAGAAAACTTAAGAATTATTGGCCTGCCAGAAACCCATGATGGAGAACAAAGCCTGGACAATATCTTCCAGGAAATCATCAAGGAAAACTGCCCAGAAGTGCTAGATTCAGAGGGCAAAATAGTCATCGAAAGAATCCACTGTTCCCCTCCTGAAAGGGATCCCAAACTCAAAAACCCAAGAAATATAGTTGCCAAATTCCAGAGCTATCAAGTGAAGGAGGAAATATTACAAGCAGCCAGAAAGAAAAAATTCAAATATCAAGGAGATACAGTCAGGATTACACAGGACCTTGCAGCTTCTACATTAAAAGATCGAAAGAATTGGAACCCAATATTCCATAAGGCAAAGGATCAACTACCCAGCAAAATTCAGCTTAACATTTCAGGCAAGGAGAAAGTCATTCAACGAAGTAGGGGATTTCCAGAGCTTCCTGACCAAAACGCCAAAACTTAATAGACATTTCAATCTTCAAATGCAGGTATCAAGAGAATCATAAAAAGGTAAACAGGTGGGGGTGGGAAACAAACAATAACTTGTTACTCAATTAGGGCAAACTGTTTACCTCACTATAAGGGAAGATGATACCTGTTAATCTTGAGAATTGTGCGGCTATTATGAAATATAAAAGGGATATGCATGCGGGAAAGGGTATAAAGGAAATGATATCATGATAAAAAATATGAATTAAGTATGAGAAGGGATTGTAATAGGAGGTGTGAAAAGTAGGAAGCAGAAAATGGCAAATTACATCACAAGAAGAAGTACAAAATTATAGTAGAGGGAAAGAGGGGAGAGAGATGAGCATTGTTTGAGAGGTACCCTCATCTGATTTGTCTAAAGGACAGAACAATAAACTTAAGTAGATAATCCTAACTAGCTCTATAGGCAGTAGGAGGGGAAGGGGGAAGAAAGGGGAGGGAAGCTAAAAGGGAGGGAAGAAGCAATAAGAGTAAAGGGGAGTAAAAGGGAGGGGGGCTAAAAAAAAGCAGGGGAAGGCTGCAGGAGGAGGAGGTGAAAAGTGAATACTATGGTATCATCCTATTCAAATCACCCTGTGGTGTGTGTGTGTGTGTGTGTGTGTGTGTGTGTGTGTGTGTGTTCATGTAATCCCACCAACTACCCAGATACTGAAAAAAGTTTCAAGAGTTACAAATATTGTCTTTCCATGTAGGAATGTAAACAGTTCAACTTTAGTAAGTCCCTTATTATTTCTCTTTCCTATTTACCTTTTCATGCTTCTCTTGATTCTTGTGTTTGAAAGTCAAATTTTCTTTTCAGCTCTGGTCTTTTCATCAAGAATGCATCAAAGTCTTCTATTTCACTGAAAGACCATTTTTCCCCTGAAGTTTTGCTGGGTAGGTGATTCTTGGTTTTAGTACTAGTTCCTTTGAATTCTGGAATATCATATTCCATGCCCTCCTATCCCTTAATGTTGAAGTTGCTAGGTCTACTGTTATCCTGATTGTATTTCCACAATACTCAAATTTTTCCTTCTAGCTGCTTGCAATAGTTTCTGCTTGACCTGGGAACTCTGGAATTTGGCTACAATGTTCCTAGGAGTTTCTGTTTTTGGATCTCTTTCAGGAGATGACTGGTGGATTCTTTCAATATTTATTTTGTCCACTGGTTCTAGAATATCAGGGCAGTTTTCCTTGATAATTTCATGAAAGATGAAGTCTAGGCTCTTTTTTTGGTCATGGTTTTCAGGTAGTCCCATAATTTTTAAATTGTCTCTCCTGGATCAGTTGTCCAGGTCAGTTGTTTTTCCAATGAAATATTTCACATTATCTTCCATTTTTTCATTCTTTTGGTTTTGTCTTGTGATTTCTTGGTTTCTCATAAAGTCATTAGCCTCCATCTGTTCCATTCTAATTTTTAAAGAACTATTTTCTTCAGTGAATTTTGAACCTCCTTTTTCATTTGGCTAATTCTTCTTTTTAAAGTATTCTTCTCCTCATTGACTTTTTGAATCTCTTTCACCAGTTGAATTAACTTATTTTTAAAGATGTTATTTTCTTCAGCATCTTTTTGAGTCTTCTTTAGCAAATTGTTGACCCACTTTTCATAATTTTTTTGCATCTCTCTCATTTCTCTTCCCAATTTTTCTTCTGCCTCTCTTCCTTGATTTTCAAAATTCTTTTTGAGCTCATTGAGACCATTGAATATTTATTTTGGACGTTTGGGATACAGAAGCCTTGACTTTTATGTCTTTCCCTGATGGTAAGTAAGCATTGTTCTTCCTCATCTGAAAGGATGGGAGAAGATATCTGTTCACCAAGAAAGTAAGCTTCTAATTTTAATTTTTTTCCCTTTTTTGGGGCATTTTCCCAATCAATTACTTGACTTTGGGGTTCTTTGTCAAAAGTAGGGTATAATCTGGGGATCTGGAAGATCTCAGTTCCTCCAGGGCGGCACAATCAAGCATGTACATTGGTCTGGGAGCAACCAGAACTTTTGTGCCCAGAATATTTGAGTAATAGAGTTTCCTCTCCACAACCACCTGGCCTCCAGTTCCACCAAGCCTGGACTGGGGGTTGAGATTCAGATAAGCTGTGGGGGCAGGGCTGCCATTCAGTGTGAGATAAAGATCAGCTGCTCAAATCCCCCAGGAATATTAGGTGGGGGCAGGGCTGCTACACAGGGCTGAGGTAAGACTCAGCTGCTCCGTGCCCCCAGGGGTTTTAAAAATCCAACGATGGATGTGGGCTGCTGTAGAAGCTGCTGTGGGAACTGCTACTACCTGCCCTATGTAGCCTCTGTGGCCACTATCTGAGGCTGGAGGTATGGGAAGGCCTGTCTCCCTTCTGGTTCAGCTGAAAAAACCCTGTCAGTGACCTTTGGCACTTATGGTATCTGCGAGCTGCTGCTACTGCCACTGGAGATTCAACCCCCGACACCTGCTCTCATCCTCCTCCCAGAGCCTGTGCCACAGGGCCAAGGCTGGGCTAGGCTCCGCTCTGAGTCCTGTTTGACCAATGTTTCCTGTCAGCCTTTCAGGTCACCCTGTGCTGGAAATCTCCTCCACTCTGTTGTTCTTTGGCTTCTGCTGCTCTAGAATTTGTTCTGTATATTGACCTCACCATTATGATGTCGTTTTGATCCTCTTCAAGCAGGAAGGAAAAACAACACACAAACTTCTCTCTTGTTGGAGGCATTACTCTGATATTAGCACACTTTTAGTTCAAACTCAATTCTGGGATGAAATGAGGCACTGAAAAGTCATTAAACATATAAAAAAGGAAGTTTATTTTGCCCAGACACAGCAAGTACACAATGGTACTTAGCTTTAACTTTGGTAGACTTGACCTCCCTTGCCTCATTATAAAAGTGATCTGTTTAGCAGGTCTATAGGATATGATGAATCTTTTGGTCTTAGGTACACACCAATATGGGATCCAGGTGGTTAGGGCTTTTTATTCCACTGGATGACCAGAAAGCTGCATCAGGGAAGCTGGGGAAAATCAGGTCTCAAGAGCAACTTTGTTGGGAATCTTTCCCATATTAGCTTTGAGGGTGAGGATAAAGAGAAGAAGCTTCATCAGGGGAAGCTGGGACTAAATCAGGAAAATACCAGTCCTGTCAAACATTTGAAGCTCTTTCTAATCTCTTTTGTTCATTTTCTAAAAATGCTTCACTGATTTTCTTTCTTCCTTTTTCTAGCATTGCTATAACTACCCTCACTCTTCCCTCCAATTTTCCCCTCCACCTGTTCCTTCCTTTTATTTTTTAACAGTTAGCATAGTTGAACAACCAAATCTATAACTTGGCCATGTCTGAAAATGGGTCATGTCTGCACCTGAAGTCCCTCACTTTTCTGTCAGGAGAAGAGTGGCAGTCACATCATCAGTCCTCTGGAATTGTGGCTAGCCATTGCATTAATCAGAGTTCTTGTCTTTTAAAGTTGTTTTTCTTTTATTTATATTTTCTTTATATTTCTGTTTAGCATTCTTCAAAAGACTTTTTGAACATGCTATATTCTGTGAATCTCCTAAAACCAGGAGAGAAGTATAGACAAACTCTCCCAAAGGTTGCCCCAACCAATGTTGTTTCATAATTTCATCATTAATACTTAAAACTAAAAAATACCAGAAAGAAAATATCATTCAGACACCCATTTTAAATATTCATAAGTTTTTATAAGTTTTACTAATATTCCTGTGAAGCCAACTATCCTCATAACACTGTTTTACCAAACATCATGTTTTTGTGGAACTAGTTAATGACTCAGGCAGGCTATGCCTACACTTTTTGTTCCTCAATCTCTTCCTTCCCTGAATAGGGTGGGGTAAGAAAGTTTCAGAGCTTTTCTCAAGAGTGCAAATATTTGAACTTCATAAATATTTAGGGTAGAAGGCAGCAATAAATAGAAACTTATTTTCAATCCCTGCTCTGTTGACATACCCTACTGCATATGAAAGGCAGATTAAAATAATTCATGTATTTTATGCATTGCAAACATTTTCCTAGAAACAATCTCATAAGATAGACGTGAGTATTAATATTATCATTTTACAAATGAGGAAACAGACCTTCATGATAATGAAATATCATAATGATGTCTTTTTTAAAATAAGTTTGGTTGTGTCTTCTAAAAAAAATATTATAGCAATTTCTAAGTAGACACCATGCCCTTTTCTAACAGTTGGAAATGAATCCTCTCTTTTAACAGAAACAGTTAAGCAAAAGCAATGGATACAGCAACCATGTATACAGCATACTTGCCCTTTAACCAAGAAGGTACATTTCATTAAATGATTAAACTGGAGCCATTATTTATTGCTTAATTACTCAGAATCCAGAATCCTTTAGGAATTGTTTTCCCCTTTTATAGTGTTGTCATCTTCATGAATGCTACTTTTCTAGTTCTCCTTAGTTCACCTTTTTTTAGTAGCTATAATGGTAATTTAAATGGGAAGATCTTTCCCATTCTTTAATAGGCCCACATGAACTGCTTAAATCACATGGAAGCATAAGTCACATGTAGTGGGAGGTGCTTGCTGAATGGGTGAAACAGGAAGGGTCGAGCAGAACTGAGAGGAGTTTGGTCAGATTAGTCAGAGCTAAGAAAGATGCAGGCAAGCAGGCACAGCTAAGCTCATGAGTATTTGTTTGTGGGAAAACTCCAGCGGGAGTGGGAGTTGTGGGGAGAATCTTGGAAATGCCTTTGTCCCCTGCAGTGCTAATGTGCATTGACTTCTTGGCTACTATGATGGATTTGACTCTCTGGTGTCTGAATAAATGTTCTTCTTCTGCCTTCTATATGGAGAATCTGTTATACTTTGCAATTCAGAATTATGCTGGCATATTTATAGCTGCTCTCAGAGCTATGAATATTGCCTGAGCAATACATTTGGTGTCGTGAATAGGATTGCAGGGTATGAAGTCTCTATTTGGAAGCAGAAAGAAATTAGAGGAAGAAATGGATATACAAGGATGGGAAGATTTACCGTAGTCCTCCCTGGCAAGGCAAATGGGCTAAAAGCACTGGATCTTATGAAAACTGGGAAGTGAGGTTACAGGAGTGGGAACCTAGAGACTTGGAAAAGTGTTGGTAAGGAATATTAATAAGTCCAAGGAAAGAATTGGCAGGAGTGCGTAGGAGAGTCTGGATTTCATTAACAGGTTACTATATTATGTGTAAAAGCAGAGACAAGCTGCTGAAGGAAAAATTCAGATGGAAAAAGAGATAGCTAGTTTGCACAGAAATTCTCAGCATTTGGGCTCTCCTTTAAAAAAACAAGCTGGGCGGGCAGGTATCAGGTGGAAGAAAATGCTGTTCATTTAGCTAAGAAGAAATGGAAGGCTGGCAAAAGAAATGTGCATACAACCTTTGTACAGACGAAGAATAATTGCCACGACAACAACTGAAAAGCAAGTACATGGGTGGAAAATGTTATAAAGTCAGAATTGGAAAATGAAACAATATAACAGGGGTAGATTTCTCAGGCCAAAGTTCAACCCATACTAAGGTGAAAACAGGAGAACTAAGCAGGAAACACAGTGTTTAGGGAGATAGTTGAAGATTTTACTCAGCAGGAAATCACAGATATTTTGACCGTTCACCCAAAGGATAGGAGAATCATTGATGTCTTGGATGGTGACTATCAGTGAAACAGATAAATTTCCTCAAGAGAGAAGAGTAAATAGCTAGGGGATTCAAAGTCAGAATAGAGTGACAAGAAAATAATTGCTTACTGCTCTATTGAGAGCAGGGGTAGATTTTGGAAGAACAGATTGCATTCCAACTAATGAACTACACAAAATGTATCGAGAAAAGTGCCTTGATATTAGACTGAGTGGGGAACTAAGAACTGCCCCTACAGATATTCCTGAAACATTGTATCCAATTTCATCTCACCTGCACTGAGAATAGGAAATTGGCCAAGTTCCAGTTCAGGTTAAAGAACATATACCTCTAGCCAGAATGATGACCCCAAAACTACAAATTAGAAAACAATAAACAACAGTGAATGAGGCTATGGGTTCATGGACTCCAGAAGCATGGCTGACCGTATCTACCCTGCTTCTGGTTATTGTCTCCTTATTTCTTTCCAGCTTTCTATGGAGACCTTGGCCCCTTACCCCAAGATTTTAGGCGCCATTTGTCCAAGGCAGGTAATGATGGGGTGCTTGTGCTCAAGCCCCACCCTAAGATATTGTTTTATGTGCTTATTTTGTGTGATCCTTATATTGTTGTAAAGTTCTGTTAACACCAGTTGCCTAAGATATTGTTTTATATGCTTAATGTCTGTTATCTCTGTTAAAATTCCATTGATATCAGTTGCCCCACCAACCTATGTAATGAATATGAAAGATCTTGTGACTGAATGTAGTGGTAATTTAAATGAGAAGATTTTCCCCATTCATTAATAGGCCCGTGTGACCTCCTTAAATTACATAGAAGCCTAAATCACCTGTGGTAGGAGGAGTTTACTGAACTGATGGAACACGAAGGATGGAGCAGAGTTGAGAGCAAGTTGGTCAGGCTAGTCAGAGCTGGGAAGGATGCAGGCAAGCAGACAGCTAGACTTGGGAGTGTTTGCTCATTTATGGGAAGGTCTGGGGTGTGGGGGGCAAAGCTGGGAAATGCCTTTGTCCCCTGCAGTGTTGTGTATTTTCTTCTTGGTTACTATGACAATTCGGGCTTTCTGATGTGTAAATGGTTTTCTTCTGCCTTCTATATGGAGACTCTGTTACACTTTGCCATTCAGAATTATGCTGGCATATTCATAGTTGTCATCCGTGCTGTGAATGTTATGTGAATGAGACAGTAGCTCCAATTCTTTGCATTCATTCCATTGAGCATATTCATTCTTTAAGAGATGAAGGAAGTAACCAAGAGATATGGACTTGATGAAACAGAAACTTCCCAGAAATTTGACCTGTGCCAAAATGGAATGGTTGGTTCAGGAGCTGGGAGATTCCCCTTCACTAGAGGATTTCAAATAAAGAGTGGGTCATCTCTTATGTAGATGTTAAAGAAGGGATTCTTGTTTAGAGATAACCTCTTTGATTCTCTATATACATATGTATGTATGTATATACACATACATATCTATACATATATATGCATGTATATATATATAATATATATATATATATATATGTTTGAATACAGTGGGTAAAATGCACAAAAATTGTTGTTTCAAAAAACATTTAATGAGTCAATGTGGTACAGTGGAGAGAGCCCTGGATGGATATGCACAATAAGTTGGAGAAGTGGAAAATCCCCCAAAATATACCCAGATCCTTCATGTGCAGAAGAAATCTCTGTCATAAGGGTTATATATGAGTAAATTTATGTTTTTTTGTAAGTTTTGCTAATGTTTTTAAAAATTCAATAAGTGTTTTTTAAGTACACATTCTATTTAAAACATCATGAACTGGGGATATAAAGACAAAAGCAAAAATAATTCCTGTCCTCAAGGTGTTTATATTCTACAGGAATATGTACATTGTATTATTTGGGGGAAAAGGTGTATATTCTGAATTTCTTTTATCTTCATAAAAAAATTGTGTCACATGCCTTGGATACCAGTTTAATAATTATAAAAATAATCTATTATAATATAGTGCTTTAAAATTGTCTAGTGTCAAGTATCCCAAGCTAGAGGCACACAGTACTAAAAAAGAAGCTGATAGAGCTGTGAGAGATGTGCCTTACACAATTAATTCATTTCAGTGAGGCAAACATTAAAATAATTATAATTAACATGTCCAAGTGAACTTATAGCCTCTCCTTACTAGGGAGTAAAGCTGGATAACATACTGCCTTGCTCCAGAGGACCCAAATTTCTACATACCACAAAACAAAGGACCTACAGTTATATTGCCAGTCACAGAGAGCTGCCCCTTCCCCACCCAGAAGGAGCTAGGCTATGCTGCTTTTGAAGTAGCATCAATAATTCTCCTTTTCGCTGACAACTAGAGAGGAGAAATCGTTCTTCCCTTCTCAACCTCCCAAAACTACTTGGCCAGCAAACACTCTAAAAAGTAGAGAATAGAAAAGATCAGTACTTGCTAAGCTAATAGTTTGTTTGTGGGCTTGTTACTGAGCTAGCAGAACATCTCTAAGAGGCAGAAGCCCTTTGTTTTATCAGTGCATTCTCAGGGCTAACCTTGGGCGTAATTACGAAATAGTCCAAGTCTGTCCTCATCGCTGCTCCATCTTTTTTGCTAGCCGTATTTACTCCAAGTATCTGGTTACCTCATGTCGTCCTCCTGACTGCTCAGAAGCCCCCACCGTGACATCCAGCGTGCAATCCTGCTCAGGTGACGTTGGCCTTTGAACGATACTTTGAGGCAGCTAGGAACCTCACTGGATAGAACTCAGGTTTGACTTGGGAGTTGGGCGGAACGCTGAATTAGACATTTTGTAGCTGTCTGACAATGGGCAAGTCACTTAACTTCTCTTCACTCAGTTTCCTTGTCTGTAAAATGAAAATAATGGTACCACTTTCCTCACAGAACTTTTGTGAAAATTAAATGAGATGAGGCATGTAGAACATCTTGAGAACCTTAATGTATCCTATATATGTTATTATTAATATCACTGTTTTGAACACTATCTGTGGCAGAGGCAGTAGAGGAAAGATAATTGGGGGCTGGAGAGCCCATTTCAGAAACCTCGTTTTAAAAGGTCAGTAATCACACTGTTCAAACCGTCATTTGGGCTCATAGTTTGACAAAGGATTAATTTTTTCATTGAGTTTATGGAGAAAATGGCATCGAATATTTGAAATAAGAATTATCTATGAAAATCAGGTACATATGGACACTAGACGCATAGTCTATTCTACCTGCCAAAAGATAGTTGTTTAATTATAACAGCTTGAAATTTAATGAGATAACTCATACAATAACCCGAACTGGCATTTGAGGCCTTCCATAATTAGATTCCAATCTACCTTTTAAACCTTGTTTCATATTATTCCCTCTTGGCTCATTTATATTTCAGACGAACCACACTGCTCTTCCATTTTATCCTTCTGTCTCTCATCTATGTATTCTTTCAAGCCATTCTGCCATACCTGGAATGTGTATACTCTCCTTATCTCTATCTTTGACATCTTTCTACTTTCTTCATGGCCCAGTTACTACAACTAATATCTTCCTCTTCATTTTTCCCTAGAGGACTTACTGTGCATCTCTTCTTTTCCCCACCACATTTCATCTTTATTCCACTTATTTGTGTTTTGCTTTATCTTCCCTAGTAGAAGTAAGCTTTTCTGAAGTCAGAAACTGGTTAATTTTTTTGTAACCTTTGTTTCCCCAGCACCCAGAATAGTGCCTTTATACATATGTGCTGTTTAATAAATATTTCCCAAGTTGAATTAAATTGACCTGAACAGATTACTTTGAATGGCATACAGAATAATGTGTTGGTATGCTGTCTTACTGATTCAATGAAGTAGTTCATTGCCCATGGAATCAAGTACAAAGCTCTCAACTTGGTATTCAAAACTTTCCACAGTTGTACTCCAACATATCTTTCTGTAATAATGTCCTGATCAGCAAAACTAATAAACTACCCTGCAAACGTTTCAATGTCTCTTATGTATGCCATGCAATTTCTGGCTGATCCTACAAAGCACCTTATTATGCCTTCAGAGTTCAATAGAAAGTGCGTGACTCTTGTTCACACCGTCCTATAAATCCTCTGTGTCCATCCCACAGGCCAGTGACCTTCATTTAGATCTCCGGACAACATAGGGGTTCCAGTAGAGTGTGCTGCTTCTTTTTCCTTGGTCTTCTAGTCATATATCTCTTTGATGATATATCTTATACTGTTTGTGTTGCATAATATTTTTGTCGGTAATATGACACAGACTATTCACATTCACCGCACAACTCTTCACTGACCTTTGGGTGACTCATAACTTTAATTCTTTAGTAACTATGGTACGACATAATTTATAATCATATAGCATCACTAGAAAAATATTGGCATCAAAATCTTGGCCATTTGCATCAGGGAGGAACCCAAGGCCATGAAAAACACAGCACCATTTCCCAGCTTCAGGCCAAGATGCCCTCTTCCCTCCCCTTCCTTGATGTTTGACCTGATTCACTACCTATCTTCATTGTATTTTCAGGATTTATGTACTGCAAGAATAGTTTTATGGAATGTCTGTCAAACTGCATATCATTTCCTAGATAATAGATATTCTTCAATTACTTGGTCTTTCCTGTCTTGTTAGCTGGGCCAAATTTCTTTGGCAATCAGGGATTTCATTTAGGTGTTTCAGTATTGTCCTAGGGCATAATTCAACTAGCACAATGTCGTCCACAAACAGAAGGGGCTGGATGATCTCACCATCTAAAAGAAATTCATATTCCATCTGTATTCTGCTCTGAACATTTTCCAAGATGGCTGCAAAGGGAAGGATATATCTTTCCATGTTACACATATCTAATGAGATTAATATTTGTAAAGTGTTTAGCACAATGCCTGACTACATTTTAAAAATGTTTCTTCCCTTTCTCTCCCTTTCCCTCCTTTCCTCTTTGGACTGGAATTGGAAAGACCTGAAATTTCTTTAGTGCAAGGACTCCCAGAGGAGGACTTTCCTCTAGCAAAGCAAATCAGCACCTTAATCTGTAACTTCGAGTCACAAGGAGATGCCTAAAGCATTGAGAGACTTGCTTAGGGTCACACAGCCAATATGGTCTTAAATGAGAGTGAAGGAACAGGAGGAGGGAGAAGAGGAGGAGGAAGAGAAGAAAGATAAGGAGGGGTGGTAGTGGTAGTAACAGTAGTAGCAGTTGTCATCATCGTAGCAACAGCAGCTAGCATTGTATAGCACTTTAAGATTTGCAAAGTACTTTACATGTGGCATCTCTTTCCATCCTCACAACAACCCTGTGAGGTCAGTACAAGTATTATCTCCATTCTGTAGATGAGGAAATTGCGACAGAAAAAGTTTAAATGATTTGCCTAGGGTCACACAACTGGTTAAGAACCTAAGACAGGATTTGAACTCAAGTCTTCCATACTCTAAGGTCAAGGCTCTATCTGCAGTGCCACCTAAATGCCAGGTCTTCTTGGCTCAAAGGCAAGCTCTATAATATTATATGACACCATACTGCCTCTGTTTTTGTCAATCAATATTAATGCTAAGAGGACTGTTAAACAAAGTTCTTTCCATGTTAACTCTTTAAAGGAATTTGTTTTAATTTGAAGAAAGACCTTCAAGGTGGCATTTTATCCCCAGAAAAATTTGGGCTTTTCTGAGATTGTCTAGCTGAACCTTTGGTCATCACTTCCACACCATGATGAACCACTGAAGTAGAACTTTGGTGGAAGTTCACGAATTCCAATAAATAAAATAAATTTTACATAACACAAATCCTGATATCAACCAGACCTAAACTAAGACCTCTGAAATGTCAAACTTTCTAATGGTTTCCATTGGCACCTAACATGCTGCTCTCACTTCTGCCCTCAAAGAGAAAAATGAAGTAGAGTAATACAATATTTCAAAGGCCTCAGTGTGTTCTAGCCTCACTCTCACCACCAACAACTTATTAGCAGAAAGAGGCTAATTATAAGCAGGTGAGTAGACAACAGGGTTCATGCATTTGAGATTGGGAAGAAAACAAAAAAAGAAAGCTATTGGCTTAGCTGGATATGCAAGTTAGTGTTTAAAGAGAATATTTAATCAATATCTGTTTTAAATTCTGTCAGCAAGTAACTAATACTTCCTTGTTCCTAATATTAATTAAAAGATATAGGAAAAGGCAATGACAGGTAGGTCCTTGCTCTTTCCTATATCTTTTAATTAATAATTTCTCCATACAAGTGTTCTTACATTAGTTTGAGCAGCACATTATATCTCTGTGAGTCTCTAAGTTATTAGAATTTTGGCTCTTTGAACTGGATTGCACGGTAGGTAAAAAGAAATGAAAAATTAATTAGAACTACTGGGAGTACAAGAATGATAGTAACTTCTGGCATGTCATTGTTAGGTTGAGTATGTATGTACTAGACTTCAAAATTCCTTGTAAACAACTACCAGATTTTTAAAAGAAACAATCCTTTGTGTTATGTTATCCAAGGTATTTATAGGAGCATAATTAAGAACTCATTAAAGGCTAAAACCAGAGATAAATTTGGGAAACTCTATTACTCTGAAAAATCAAGTGTCTCAAATTTATGGCTGCCATGAAGTGAATAACATTTAAATATAAAAACATAATGGATCAATCAACAAGTACTTATTAAAAGTGTGTTATATTCTAGGAATTGTGCTAGATGCTATAGATAGAAAAAGAATGGAACAATTCCATCTCAAAAACTTACATTTTAATAGGGAAGATGCCAAGTAGGCATTTGGTGTGTTTGTCCTTCATTCTTGAAGAGGACCATGACATCAGGGAGATGATGACATGACTTAGTTGATTTTGATTTGAGTGAGGGAGGGCTTTGCAAGGTCACCACCCTCACTTTCTCCTCCAGAGCCATCTAGGGCCAGTTGTCTGATATTCATCAGGATGGCAGGACTTGGCCCAGGGTACAATGGGAAGGCCTGGCTAAGGTCTTTTCAGGTTCTCACTTTGAGTGAGAATTATCGCGTGAGTTATTCAGTGAATAGGTCTCTTTAAGAAGTGAATCAATGGATGGCCCCTTTAATAAAAAACATCAAACTGGGAGGCGAAGACCCTCAGGGTTGCTGGCCATTCACTCTGAACCAGGAGAGCCTAAAAAATATCCATTAAGTGGTGCGTGGGCAGGACCTGTTGTCCAATCTATGAGCTCCAAAGTGAAATGGGTTTAAGGCTTGGTTTTTGAGAAGAAGATCTATCCAGTAAACCCCAAGTTAAGTGGGAAGCTTTCCGTCATCAAAATTTACCTTCCTTTGGAAGGAAGGGGAAAGGGAAGGGGCAGGGGCAAGAGCAGAGGCAGACACTTAAGATTATTTATGAATCATATAGTCTCTGAGTAGGAAGGGTCCTCCTTCACTCAAAACAAAGTCAAGTGCAAGGCATGTCATCATTTCTCCAAACACAACACAACAAACAAGGAAAAGCTGCTTCCTCTCAAAGTAGTTCATAGTGCTTTATTGTAGTGAGCCTAAATCTACCTTTCTGAAAGTTAATAGTTTTGTGTCATTGAAACTGTCTGAACCTCAGTTTTTCCCAATATATAAAATGGGGGTGATAATATTTGTTAACAATCTCGCATGATCCTATTAACTTAATAACCGTCTCATAGTAGCTCCAGAGCTGAAAGGGACCCTAGGGGTTATCTAGTCTGATTCTCCCTCCCTCTACCCATTTTACAGATGAAAGAGATGACTTGCCCTAGGTTACATAGGTGGTAATAGAACCAAGAACAAATAATTCAGGTTAGAATAGTTTGAGCCTGACTGCAAGTTCAGCACTCTTTCCACTGTCTTCATTCTGAATCTTAGAGCACTATGTTAAGTACCAGCTGTTGCTGTTACTCAGCTTTTTTCAGACAGCATATGTTGAATACTGCGATCAGCCATTGACACCACGTGGTGAGAAGGGCATGTACAAACTAGAACCTAAATCAGGATGGCAAAAAAATAAATAAATAAACCACAGAGACTATGTATACTCCATACAGGATTGAAGGAAGGAGCAGGAGCTGTTTATTTAGCCAAGAGAAGGAAGATTTGGGCTGGGACATGAAGATTTTCTTTAGTGATATGATAGTCCTTCATGGGAAAGAGGTATTATCCAGATAATAGACCTTGGACCAATGGGTAAAGAATATATAAAGAACATATATAAGCATATAAAGAACAAACAGAAAGAAAATAAGTGTAAATATATTCAAAGTTGGCAAATATAAGATAGTTTAAAAAGAATTTACTGACAGTTGGAGAGAATCAGAAAAGACTTCATATTGATCAGAAGGCTTCATTAGATCACAGACTTTTTGAGGGCAAGGAGTGTTTTTTTCATTTTTGTATCCCCAGTGCTTAGCACAATGCCTGGCACATAGTAGGCACTTAAGAATTTATTGATTAATTGATTAATGAGCTGCACCTTAAAAGATTATAGGGACTCTGAGGAAGAGAAGAAAAGGGAGTGAAATCCAGGCATGGGATGGCCATTACAAAAGATGGAGTATGGTTTGTGAGGAATAGAGAGGAGGATAATTTAGCTTGATCGTGGAGTATGAAAAGGGGAGAAATGTCCAATGAGACTAGAAAGATAGGCTTACAGCAGGTGTTAAAAGTCTTTAAAAGGTTAAAATAGGAGTTTCTATTTTCATCCCTATAAGGAGATGCTGGAGTTAGTTGAATAGGGCAGTAATATGGTCAGATCTGTGCTTAATAGAAATCACTTTGGCAGCAGGATATAGGATAGCTTCAAGTGGGGAGAGACTTGAGGCAAGGAGACCAGTTAAGGGGCCAATTGTAATACTCAAGGTGAGAAGTGGAAGCTGTATGATTAGAAAGCAGGCGTTAGATGCAGGAGATGACATGGGAGTAGATATGGCAAGACTTCATGGATTGGTGGGGTAAGAAAGAGTGAGGAGTCAAAGTTATGATACTGGGAGACTGGAAGTAGATGGTGCCTTTGAGAAAAACAGGAAAAAGAGAGTGTTTGGGAGGAAAGACAAGGAATTCAGCTTTGGACATGGAGACTTGGAGGTGTTTATAGAGCCTCTAGTCTGAAATGCCATCACTGACCTGCATACTATTGTCATTGTGAACTCATTTCTTCAGCAAGTCACTTGGAATGAAGAATCAAAATTCAGTCTTTCCAGAACCACTGAATCTTCAAAGAATCAGAGAATGTCAAAGTTGGACAAGAAGTACACAGTGTAGCCATCTGGTCCAACTCATACATGCAAAAGAATCCCTTCTACAATATATTCGACAAGTAATCTTGCAAGCAGCATCTTTTTTTAGTTCATGGCCTCATCATCTCTCACTTGAATTATTTTAACAGCTTACTAACTGGTCTTCCTGCCTCAAGTCTTTCCCCATTGCAGTCCATCCCACTCACTACTACCAAAGAAATCTTCCCTAAGAGCAGATCTGACCTTGTTACTACCCTATACAATCAACACCCATGGTTTCTTTTTCCTGTAGGATAAAATAGAAACTCATATGTTTAACTTTTAAATGCCTTCATAACCTGGCCCCATCCTATCTTTCCAGTCTCTATTGATATTACTTTCCCACAGTCTACCCCCATGTATGTTTTGAGACCCAACCAAATTGTCCTTCTCTCTGTTCTTCACATACCACACTCAGTTTTCTCTCCCTAGATCTTTGCATTGGCCATACCCCATACCTCATCTTCCCGAGAGAGATGAAAGTCATTTTCTAAAGATTCAGCTCAGGGATCATCTTCAGCATGAAGTCTTCTTTGATTCCCCCAACAAGTTATATCACTCTCAAATTATCAATAAACCAATAAATATTTATTAAGTGCCTACTATGTGCTAGACACTATGCTAAGTGATGGAGATACAAAATGAGGCAAAAGACTGTCCCTGTTCTCAATGAGATTACAATCTAATGGGAGAGATAACATGCAAACCAGTATACACAAAGCGAGCAATCCACAGGATAAATAGGAAATAAATAGGAGAAGAAAGGCAGTGGAATTAAGCGGGGTTGAAGGAGGCTTCCTGTAGAAGGTAGTAATTCAGTTTAGACTTGAAGGGAAGCTAGAGAGAGGTCAGTAGATGGAGCATAGGAAGGAGACAATTCCAGGCATGGGGAACTGCTTTGTTTATATTTTATATTTATTAAATTTGTCTTTGTGCTATATACCTTTTATATGTATTTGTTATAGTCCCTATTTGAATACCATATTTCACTGCATCACTGTCACAGATTTTATGCAACCATTATATGAAACATTTTTTAAAAAAATTATGCTGGTATTACTTAAAAATCACATATTACTAACTTGTCTTTGGTATGAGATTAGGATGCACAGAATACTCATGAACATACGTTAAAATTGAATACTGACAATGCTCATTTTCTGAGAATTCTAGGCTCAAGTCTCACAATAAGTGAGAGATAAATGTGTATCCATATGTCACTGGTGAATACATTGCTGCTTTGTTTACCACTAATAAGTAGTGTGACAAACAGAATTATACCATGTGCAACTTGAAAGGTTATAAAACAATTTTTGGACTAAGAAAATAGCATCTGATGAAATAAGCTTATCAAAAGGAGAGGTTATTTCATTCTTTGCACTTGCATCCCCAGAAGCTTGCATAGTGACTGGCTGTTGTTCATTTGTTTCACTCATTTCCGACTCTGTGTGACCCCATTTGGAGTTTTCTTGTCAAAGATACTGGAGTAGTTTGCCATTTCCTACTCCAGCTCATTTTACAGATGAGGAAACTGAGATCAACAGGGTGAAGTGACTTGCCCTGAGTCACACAGCTAGTGTCTCAGGTCAGATTTGAACTCAGGAAGATGAAGATTACAAACTCCAAAACCAGTGCTCTATCCATAGTCCCACCTAGCTGCTCATCTGGCATATAGTAGGAAGTTAATAAATGCTGAGTGATTGACTAAAGTGATTATCTAGACTTTGTTCGAAAACCTCTAATTGTGGAGAAACCAATTCCTCCTAAGCTAACCCTCAGCACTTTTAGACAACTTGAATTCTTTATGCAAAAAGCTCAAATTTTCCTCTTTGCAATTTCATTCATGTTACTAAGAAGAAGTAGTCTAATCCTTGGGGAGCAAGCCAAGCAACTTAACAGCCCTTTCAGTACTGGAGGACAGCTTTCCTATTCCCACTAAGTCTCTTCTCCAGGTTAAATATCCCTAGTTTCTCCAACCCATCCTCATTTGTCCTAACTGAAGTTCCTTTGTCATTCTAGTTGCTCTTCCCCTAGGTAGAGGCAGTTGATGGCTCGGTGGATGAAACAATGGACCTAGGGTCAGGAAGATCAGAGTTCAAATCTGACCTTAGATACTCACTGGCTATGTGACCCTAGGCCAATCTTTTTACTCCTGTCTGCCTCAGTTTCCTCAACTATAAAATAAGCATAGTAATAGCAGCTTATTGTGAGGATAAAATGAAATATGAAAATATAAAATGAAAATGCTTGTGCCTGACACATAGTAGGTATTTAATAAGTTCCTGTTTGCTTCCTTCCTTGACACCCTCCTATTTATCAATATCCCTTCTAAAATGTGGCACCCAGAGTTGAATCCAATACCATAGGAATAGTCCACTCTTTGACAAAAGCACAATTAAAATGACATATCTTATGTATGGGAATTATGTAGTACAAGAAGATATGGGCATCTGAGCTACCTCAGTGGTTGGAGAGTACCCATATAAATGAAATCATAAAATCCAACAAAATCCAGCATATCTCTCTAATTTTCTGGAATTCCATCATCCATAAGAAGCCAACTTCCTAGTTATAGGAAATTTTCTTTATGCACAAAGTGACATGAAATTAATATATAGAGAATTCCAAATTCCCAAATTAGGTTAAGGCTTAATGAATTTTTTCAGGAGTCATTTTATTCTTCCTATATGAGGGCTTTGGGGCTGTTGACTCCTAATGACCAGGACTTGACCTTTCTCCCTTACTAGCCAGCTAGCTATATGTATACCTTAGGGAACAGTGGCTAGAGAACATTACTTTATCAGTGTCCGGAAAGTGAGGTAATTCACCCTCATTTACAAACAGGAAAAACCCTTAACTTAATTGAAACCTCTTGAGAAGGAAGGACCAGCTGGAGTTTAGATTAAAACACAAGTTTAACATTGTATTTTATTTTGCAGTAGAGGACTTTCCATCATGAGTATTAGAGATTTAAGTGGGAAATTATAGTAAATTGAATCTAATGCTAATTTTTTGGCCTGCTATGGTAATTGTTATTTTACTGATGTCATGGGAAAGCACAAAGCCTCTGGGATTGGTAGACATGGGTTCATAGGTTTCCTTTGCAGCTTATCCTGTATGATTTTTAGCAAGTCCCCTTAACCCTCTGAGCCTCAGTTTCCTCATACATTTAATTAGTGATTTGTACTAGATAGCCTCTGAAGGCCCTTCTACATCATGATCCCATGAAGATCCCATGATGACCTAGTATTTTTTCATGGGCACTTCAACATTTTTATAATATATAAGATATAAGGACACAAAAAGGATTACAGATGAAAAAGGACTGCCAGGATGTAGAGAGAGAAAAAAAAATACTGTAGTTCCAGTTGTCAAGGAAGGCCTTAGAGAGGAACTGAGCCATGATGACTAGACAGGATTCCATAAGTAGAGAATAAAAGACCTGAGTTAAATGCAGTCGGTTCTGCTAAAATACAAAGTGATTGTTCCTAAAAATCACTGTGCTATTCAAAGTTTTTCAGTAAAACCCACAGAGTTTATAGGGAAAATGGAGCTATAGAAACAATACTGCAAAACTTCATTACTGACACAGTTTAAAAAAAAGATAGGAAACTTAAGAAAATTGGTAGCACAATTGTATAGCTGTTAAATGGTTAAGAAATCATTTTGCCCTTGTTGCTTAGTTATTTTTTCAGTCAAATCTGACTCTTTGTGACCTCATTGGGGGTTTTCTTGGCACAGATACTGGAATAGCTTGCCATTTCCTTCCTCAGCTCCATTCAGAGATGAGAAGAGCTAAGGCAACCAGGGTTAAGTCACTTTCCCAGGATCACACAGCTATTCCGTGTCTGAGGCCAGATTTGAACTGTGGAAGATGAGGCTTCCCTGACACTAAACCAGGGTCTATTCACTGTGCTGCCTGGCTGCCTATGCCAAGAAATTATAAATACTATTATAACTTATGGCAGCACTGGAAGCTGCAGGCTACTGCTCACTGTACCTAGATTCCCACAGGTCCCAGGATAACAGTTGATGGCTCCCATGGAAAGGTGAGACTGAGGGTTGTGGCAGAAGATAGGAGAGAGGAATGGGGAGAGGGGAAGAAGATGATCCATTTCTCCTCCAACCACAAGTCCTACTGTATAAGAAAATATATAATCAATATGGCACTTTAACTTAAAAAAGTTGGCGTGGAGATGAGTGTTTAAAGGTTTGCCACTTATGAGCTGGAAAATGGTGCAGTTTTCTGTGTTCTCACTATTTCTTGTACAAAAGGTCTCATAAGCAAACATGAAACTGACATTATGTTCAAATTCTCCCCTAATATACCATCTCATTGAAACAAATTTGCATTTTCAAAACAAGCATTATGCCAAAATTGACTACATCTGTAGGCAGCTAGGATAGTAATAGGTTGCAATAAGGAAGACCTGAGTTCAAATCCTAACTCAAACAAAATCCTAACTCAAACAGTACCTGTATGATCCTGGAAAAGCCACTTAAACTACTGTCTGCCTTTCCTTGACTATAAAATGAGGATCACAATAGCACCCTCCTCACAAGCTTGTTGTAAGAATCAAATATAATAATATTTGTAAAGTGCTTGACATAGTAGGTACTTAATAAATGCTTGATCCCTTGTCCTCCAAAATGAATCTTTTTTTATTATGAACTAAAAAATAATCAGCATATATGAACATTTCCATCTACAAAAAAAGTGAGAAAATGTAGACTATACATGAAACTTAACATTTACCACTTATAGTTGGTTCATCTTAACATGCATTAAATTTAATATGGTAACACCAACATTGTCCTGCTTGTCTGTGTTCCCCCTTGAATCCCATCTATAGAGAGATTCTTAGTGAAAGACAATTCTTTTGTATTCTTGTTGATGTAATATGAGAAGATCATGGAAGGTACTTTAAAAGGCATTTGGTCCAACTGCCTCCTTTTTACAAATGAGTAAAGTAATATTAAGATTTATTAATTAAGACATTAAGATTCAGTTTCTCTAGAAATGGGAGTGCTACAAAACTTGGATAAACCCGAAAGCCACACAACTTTGCCCAAGCCCAATCTAACTTTAGAGAAAATCACACATAATTCTTCAGTTGATTTGGCAAGAGGTGAGTCCTATTAGTCTCTGAGAGTTCAACCTTATTTACTATTTCCCTGTAACTGGATTTGAATATTAAGTGAGTTGCTTCAAATGTGGTTGCCTTACTTTTCTGATCCAGATAAGATGAGAATAGCAATAAACATTGTCATTCTGATGAAAATTCAACAGTTGTCATTTTGTATTTCTTGAGTGTCAAAAACAAATAAAAAGTTTCAGTGTTATCTTTTGTTTTTACATTATAGTCATTTCCAGATAATCCATCTGCCCCCTTCACCTAAAGAGCATTATTTTGTAACAAAGTAACAAAAAATTAAACAAAACCAATAGATCAATTACATCTGACATTCAACTCCCCACACTAATTAACTTACCCACTTCTCAGATGAAAGGAGATGTACTTCCTTTTTTCTTCTCCAGGGTTGAGAGTTGTCATAATTACACATCATTCCATTTCTTATTTCCACTTATTTTTTGTAGTCATTGTATGTCTTATTTTTCTTTCTCTGCATCAGATCAGAAGATTTTTCTATGTTTCTCTTAATTCTTTACTCTCACAGTTTCTTATGGTGTGACAATATCCCTATTATATTACAATTTGTTTGGTCTTTCCCCCAAAACTTTGTTTCTAGTTCTTTGCTACTACAAAAAAAGTGATACTATGAATTTTTGGTATGCTACATGCATTTTCAAGAAAAATTTTGATCCTTTCACAAATGCTTTTATCTCATATATGTTTATTAGGTATTTGAAAATAACTAGGCCATTCATTAATTAAGTCTTTGATTCTAGACTGGACTCTGGAATTTTAATCTCCTTCAATCTTAGCAAAAAATTGGAAACTGTAAAATGAGAATATGAGCACCCACCACACCAGGATTGTTTTGAGGATCCAACAAAATAATATTTGTAAAGCACTTAGTGCAGAACCTGGCATATAGAAGGTGCTAAGTAAATGTTGGCTCCCTTCCCCTCTTTGGGCATCATAAAGTGCTTCCTGCCACACCACTCAAACCATTCAATCATCTATCTACCTGCCTCTCAAAATACTCTCCAGCAGTCAGAAGAATTTCAGATTGTTCAGGACTTTCCTAAGGACGATAAAAGACTTCCACTTCCTGCGATCTCTGTTTGAGGAATAAGCTTGTCTTGGTTGGGGGCAGTTAAGTGGTGCAGTGGGTACAGTGCCAGGTCTGATACACACACATAATAAGCCTAGACAAGATATGACATGAGACATATATGTGTGCATGTATATGTATGTATATGTATATACATATGTATACAATCATGTATATGTGTATGTATGTGTATGTACATGTGTGTATATGTATGTGTGTGCATATATGTTTGTACGTATGTATATATAACACCTCTGTATGATCTTTGTATTGATCAAAAGATGTATGGAGAGCTATGGAAGACAGGCATGTTTGAGCACATGTCTCTGCAGACAGATAAAGATGAACACAATATTGAAATGCATTTGCCTTATATTGCTAAAGCCGTGGAAAGCTATAAGGATGATTTTACCATTATTCCTGTATTAGTTTGGGCTCTGAGTGAGTCAAAAGAACAGGAATTCAGAAAACTCTTTAGTAAATATCTAGCAGATCTCAGTAATCTCTTTGTGGTTTCTTCTGATTTCTGCCCTTGGAATCAAAAGTTCCGTTACAGTTACTATGATGAATCTCAAGGAGAGATTTATAGATCCATTGACCATCCAGAAAAAATGGGCATGAATATTATGCAACAATGACCCACATCTTTTAGCAATTACATGAAGAAATACCATAACAGAATGTGTGGACATCATCCCATTGGGGTGTTACTAAATGCTTTCAAAAAGCTGCAGAGGATTTCATTTTTGAATTATGCCCAGTCAAGCCAGAGTAGAAACTGGCAAACAGTTCAGTGAGTTATACGCAGCTGGAACATTTACAATCCACTGAAACTTTGAATACTCAGGAATACCACTGTACATACTCATTCTCTAACTGGGGTCCCAGCCCAGCCCTTACAAAGATATAATTCCTGGTCTTTGGGGACACTGAAACCACAAAATTAATAGAAATTTGTTCTCTTCAAGGAAGGTGTAGTCCTTCCTTAATTTCAACTCATTATAAAACGCTTTCTTGTTTAGGACAATGGAAGGAAGGAAGACTGGCATCGAAATATTTCATGATTTAAAAAAGTGATGATGGATATTAAGTCATGGTGGCAGATGGTCCTTCAAATACAATCTGTAAAGTATTTACTATATTCTAAATTTGCACTCTTTTCAGACCTGTACTTTTGCAAACTGTAAACAAACAAAAAAGTGTGGAAGTTTTTAATGATGAAAATTGCATTTATAAATTATTTGTATTAGAATATAATAAATCTGTAGTATAGTCAACTACTACCCACATTGTAAAACAGATACCTTCTACTTTAGGCTAATAAAGGGCTACACAACTCAAAAAAAAAGAAAAAAATCCCCAAAAGGCTTATAAAGATTCAGACATGACCAAAAAAAACTGAATATGATTGTCTTAATTAGATGCTTATGTTTTTTTAGCTGTTTGTGACCTATCACTTACCAGATATCATTAATCATGGGAAAATAGCCACAAAAGAAAAATTAAATGATCAGTTCACCACTTCCCTGGACAAGATGAAACAAATGAAACTCACTGAACTTTTTTTTTTTGCCTGCAGCTACACCTCTCTTGTTTTTGAACAGTTGATCCTCTAATGGGCCATCTGTCTTTGCTTCTTCCAGTTCTTTGTTGAAGTTTGCCTAACCAGCTATATCTGCATCATTACTAACCACAGGTGCCAGAACACAAGTTTAAACACTGAAGGACAATAAACAGGAGCTCAATTGTTGAAAACTAATTGGTAGAAAAGGCTTTTCATTTTCTCTAGCAGATTGTTTTTGTTGAGTTAAGGTGTGGAGAGGAACATCAATGAGAACACAAAACTCATTTTTTCTTGGGGTATGTATGAATGTGTAGTAGACAAAGTAGTGTGGCAGAGTGAGTTGTGCCTCTGACAGCTATAAAGTGTCTGATCATAAGCTTACCTTCTCAGGTCCAGACAGCTGTCTAGCATGACCAAGGAGATACTATTCCCAATATGTACTGATAAGAGGCGTTCTAGACAAGGAATTTTTATGAAATTGCAGGCTTGGAGCAAAAAAAAGTAAAATGTATTTACAGGACAGAAAATGAACTATTTTCAAATGTTAAGGAGACTAATAAAAGGGAGCATTTTTCTCTCTTCAAAATAAAATAAAATGAGAATAGAACAGTTAACATTTACATAGAGCTTCTAGTATTAGAAAGTGCGTAGGCTGTCTCATTGAATCCTTATAATAGCCCTGCAAGGTGGGTACTGTTATCATCCTCACTTTACAAAAGAGAAAACTGAGGCTGGGAGAGGTTAAATGACTTGCCTAGGCTCATCTTGCTAATAAATGGCGGTGGCAGTATTTGAACTCAGTTCTTCCTGACTCCAACTCCAACCCACTATCCACTCCACCAACAAGGTGTTTCAACATCTCCAGCATAGCTCCTTTCATTTGCTACATCAGCACTACTTCTAGGACATACCAGGGCAAAATGACATAATGAACTGGGAATTTCAAGCTAAAAAAAAAACTAAACAACAAAGTTGTGAACATTTTCCTTTTACCAGAAGCACTATTGTATTCATTTAAACCCTTTGCTATTAGCTAGTAGAGACCTTTCAACAGAATATGTTCTAGAGTAAAATTCCCATTGTGGTGGTCAGATATTTGATTTTGTATGTATTGATGCTAAAATGTAAGTTGCAATGGACAGATTTCCACAGAGTTTCCCTTCTCTGGAAGAAGGTAAGAGCAAGAGATTGCCTTGTCCAAGTGGAAAGACAACTAAACTTGGAGTTTGAGGACATGGGTTCCAGTCCCAGTTCTGTCATTTCTGTGACCTTTAGTCAGCCATGTTATCTACCTGGGATTTAGCTTGTTTCATGGTATAAAAAGATTTGGTTGGATATAGATAGACACACAGACAGAGATCAGATAAAGAGATGAAGAGGTTGAGAAGTAGTGGGATAGTAGAATGGAGAGAGAGAGAGAGAGATAGAGAGAGAGAGAGAGAGAGAGAGAGAGAGAGAGAGAGAGGCTGAAGTTGTAGGTGGATGAGAAATAGATAAGAACCCTTCAAACTCTGATACTTTGATATATTTTTTACAAATAAACACCTATAGAAATAATAACAAGGTGTATTGAGCAGAATTGTGCATTTAGAAGAGAAAATTGTTTTCAGACTATGGGGTGACTTCAATACACAATATTTTAGCTGATGTTTTCTTTCTTCATGATATGCAATTTTTTTTCAGAACTAAAGAACAAGATAAAAACCTTCCCTATGACACTTACTGTTTTCTCTGTTTTCTCAAATTTATTTCAGCCCACATTTTAAAAGCCCCTCATTGTCCCTAGCCAATGCTTGACTTGGAATCAGGAGGACCCAAGTTCAAATTCTACCTGTGACTAGTTTTATGACATAGGCAGATCACCTAAGCGCTATCTGCCTCATTTCTTATTCCTCATTTGTATCTAACATTTATATAGTATTTATTACTATGTAGCAGGCACTGTATCAAGTGCTTTATAATTATTATTTAACTTGATCTTCACAACAATCCTGGGAGGAAGCTGAAGCAAACCAGGGTTAAGTGATTTGCTTAGGATAACACAGCTGTCTGAGGCCATATTTGAACTCAGGTCTTCCTGATTGCTCTGTCTTCTGCATCATCATGGATATAACACCTCTTTCCTTCTTGTGAGGAGCAAATGAAATGATGTATATGAACTGTTTTGGAAACCTTAAAGTGCTAGGTAAATGTTAGACAACATTATTCTCTCGTTCTTGACTTTCTCAAGTTGATAGAAATGGTCCGGAGACAAGTTACTATCATGCCTTCCATCTTCTTTTATATGTAATGTTCTAAGGACTGCTATAAAGGTGGATGAAATAACTGTAGTTAAATTGGAACACTAGTTATCACATGAAAAATCAATGAAAACATCTTCAATACAACTCCAACAGTGGATAGGACAACAGAGATGATGTCATTTTGATTTTCTCTGCTGAATCTCTATACTTTCAAAGCTTTTTGTTCCACATAGTTTGGAGATTTTGAACATCTGTAATTTGAATCCCTATGGAATGTATTATTCTTAAGCTTTTATGAATCAATGTTATATCTGAACAAATGTGAGCTACAGCTTAGTCCTTGATAGTGGTCCAGTTTTAAAGCAGTTAACTAGTTCAGTTTTCTCTGATACTTTGAAGCCTATTTATAGGTGGAGATTTGTCATCTATCAATCTCTGAAATATAATGATACTTTTATTATTAATAAGTCTAAGGACTAAGGCAAGTCTTGCTACGTATTCAGTAGGTGTTCAACTCATAGCATGCAATACATTGTGGTTTCACTGCTGTTATTATTATCATAGGATTTAAAACTGGAATGACTTTAGAGGTCATCTGGTCTAACTTCCTCCTTTTATAGTTGACAAAAAGGAGGCCCACGAATGTGACATAACTTCACACCTCTAGCAGATATGAAGACCAGGATTCTGCATTAATTGCATTGGAAATCATTCTGCAGAAAAGTTCACTCTTCAAACCAGGTATATTTATGGGAAGAATTTTCCCAAGTTCTTTACCTCTGCTTATCTCCTTTTCTCTTCAGGTCATGTCTCTAGATCAAATCTGTACAGTACCAGAATGACCTGAGGCATAAATGTAAAGGCATGCTGATTCCATTTCTAGACAGCCATGTGAGCCAAAGAAGACATTGGTCGTGTGGATGGTCACCCCCTCTTTTTTGACATTCTATTCTCCTTTAGTCCCAACACTGCTACGCCTTCCTGATTCTTGGCCTAATTTGTGGCATACTGGAAAGGACATTGACTCTGGAATCAGAGTACTGTGGTTGAAATCGCTCCTCTAGGATTTATCATGTCTGAGAGCTCAGAGAAAGTCATTTCACACATTCGGGTCTCAGTTTTCTCATCTTTGAAATTAAAGTAGATGGATCCTTGCAGTTCAAAATCTCTGATTCTTCCTTATCCCTAAAAGTAGGTATTCCTCAAGACTGGGTCCACTATTTTTTAAAAAATCTATCCCATTAGATTCTATTTTATTTTGCAATTTGACTTAAACCAGCAGATGTATATTAATATGCATCTAAATATTAATTAATATTGCTATTAGTTAATATTTATCTAGAACCCAATCTCTGGGTCTGATCAACCTCCTACTGGATCTACATTTCCTATTTTTTGTTATTCTTAACAAGATACATATTCTATCATTATTTATTTTTAACTAAATATTATTATAATAATGACAAAATAACTGTACCCTATTTTAAACTGTAAATAGTGGAACTTGTCATGTGAGGTGAAACCTCTTGAGACCATAATTTGATTCACTCTGAGTTTCACATTCAGGTGTATTAGATTTTAAAAAAAACCGATTTAATATTTTTCCCCAATTACATGTAAAAACAATTTTTAACATTCTTTTTTTTTTAATTTTGAGTTCCAAATTCTCTCCTTTCTTCTCCTCCCCCAATCATTGAGATGAAAAGGAATTTGAGATAGGTTATATCTGCGCATAGACCTACATGCCCAACTGCCTAGAGGGTATCTCAACTTGAATATCCTCCCAGAACCTCAAACTCAGTATGCCCCAATCCAAACTCAGCACCTTCCCTGACAAACTTGTTCCTTCTCCTGACCTTTTCATTGCTGCCTTTGATGTGACAATTCATCTAGTCACCAAAATAAGAAAACAGAATTATCTTTAAAGCTTTTCTCTCCTTTGTCATGTACTCACCATTTGGATACAAAGTCCTAACATTCTGATTTCATAATGTTTTGTGCATCTTTGCCTTTCTTCCAATTCCCAAAGCTACAACCTAGAGACAAAGGGTATGTGATCCACAATATGGTAGACCAAACATTTTTTCTGGCTCCCACTCTCAAAAAAAAAAAAAGCACAACTTTGAACTATATGTAGAATAATTGGAGTTTAATCCACAAGACAAGAAAGCAAAAATTCTTTAAGGTATGAATTAACACTGAAAACATATTCCCTCAGAATCCTTCACCCACCAGAATCAGGCAAGAATACACAACTGGCCCACAGGCATGTACCTAGTTCCCAAACAAAAAGCACTGAATAGAGAGATAGGCTTTTTGCTGTAGAGACTTCTGGAACATTTTTAACTTCTTTCTATTCCAGAACCTCTTAAAACATTTAACAAAAATTCTGTTTAGTCATGTGAGGAGAGGAGGTGGGGAGGGGATGATGAACTCTGCTTAGAGAAGTTCATAGGTTAGAGGGTCCCAGAGACTACAAATACTCTATATTTAACAGTTTCACAGTCATCCTGCAACCCTGTGAAATGGGGGTTTGGTGAATGCTTCCAGGAATGGGGAACCTGTGGTCTCAAGGCCACATATGGTCCTCTAGGTCCTCAAGTGCAGCTCATTTATTCTGTGAAGTTTGGAGTCAAAGGGCCACACTTGGCAACTTAGAGAGCCACATTTTACCTTGAGACCACAGGTTCCCTATCCCTACTATACCATCTAAGATGGTAGAATCCATGTGGAAGATTCTAGGAACTTGCTTCCAGGAAACTGGAGGACTGGAACATGGATGGACATTTTGCTGTAGCTTACCACACAATTTGGGCAGCTATGTGGCATAGCAGATAAGAGTGCCTAGTCTAGAGTCAGAAAGACCTGAGTTCAAATGTGACCACAGACACTTACTAGCTATGCAACCCTGGGCAAGCTATTAATTCTGTTTGCCTCAGTTTCTTCATCTATAAAATGATCTGGAGAAGGATATGTCAAATCACTCCAGTATCTTTGCCAAAAAAACCTCAAAAGGGGTCATGAAGAGTTGGACACAATTAAAAACAATTAAACAACAACCATATGGTTGGGAGCCACAATTTTCTTGTGGTCAGAACTATTCATGTCTTATGAATGTTCCAACAGAGGAACAGGCAGAACTTTTACTGGCAGTCTTACTAGAGAATGAAGGACTGACCATGTAGTAACAGGAAACAGCTCTGAGGGTAACATACTTTATGCTCCCCTACCTTAAAACTCTTGGTCTGAGAAATGGACCTGGAGTTTTGGCCCTTTTAAATTTTGTTTTGTGTTTTGCACTTGAGGTGCAGGAGCAAAAAGTCTGATCTGACCTGGGATTCCAGAAATCCAGTTATCCAGGCTGGGTATTACAACCAGCCCAGTTTTGAGGAACAAGGCTCTGAAAATGATAACCCAGCTTGGCTTCAGACTTGAATTTGGTGGGATTAAGTCTGTGTAGGAATTGAGCTAAGCTGTGAACCAATGACAGATGACTTAGTGAAGATTATACCTCTTAGATGTTGAAAAAATATTATATATTGGTCCTTCATCTTTGAGGTAAATGTCTCTTTGTTAAAGTGAATCCGATTTTTAGGGGCTAATTGGGGCTAAATGAAAGGGGAGTGCTTATCCTTGGTTCCTTAATAATGGAGGGACATAGAAGGTAGGGGTTTGAGCTTTTGGCAAAGAAAAGTAACCCCTCCCCCAGGTACCAGAAAACCCTTTAGGGAATAAAATATAGCAGGCCCAGCCTTGAAAGAGTGGAGACAGCATTGACTGTGTTATAACTGCATGCTGATTTAGTTTACCTAGAGAAGAGAAAAATGAGAGTCTGGGAAAGAACTAGGAGAGAGGGACCAGTCTGCGTGACTCTACCAGCTTCCAGAAAAGGGTACTGGAATCCACTCGTGCCAGTTCTGCCCCTCCAGAAGCTACTAGACGTAGCTTTAGACCCAAAATGATGAAATGTGAGGGAAGCTAAAGAAGTTTTATGGTCCTTTTCTTGGAAGTTTGTACACATCATCAAAGGACAATTCAGAAAATGAATGCTGGGTTAGCAGATAGAAAAACAATCTGAAACACAAAAGATTATAAAAGGGGAAAAATTTCTAAGAGTCCTCTCTACCCCTGGCCTAGATCCGCCTAGCCAGTGCTTGGGGTCTGGGATTCAAATGCTGCTCCCCAGCCTCAGGGCTTTTGGCGGCAGGCTTATCTGCTGGTTCTCAGGTGGGGGCAGGGCCGCCTCTC
>CM053774.1:63742437-63778467 GCA_028658325.1 Potorous gilbertii | reverse complement strand
TGATGATGATGGTGACGATGATGATGAGATGATGATGATGATGATGATGATGATGGTGACGATGATGATGAGATGATGATGATGATGATGATGATGATGATGATGATGATGGTGACGATGATGATGAGAT
Organism: Potorous gilbertii; assembly: GCA_028658325.1. Classification (NCBI taxonomy): domain Eukaryota; kingdom Metazoa; phylum Chordata; class Mammalia; order Diprotodontia; family Potoroidae; genus Potorous; species Potorous gilbertii. Next base: position 63,778,337 of record CM053774.1, on the reverse strand, counting down.
GATGATGATGATGATGACGATGATGGTGACAATGATGATGATGACGACAACGATGATGACGACGATGATGATGACCAAAAAGAGCTGACATTTACATATTGCTTACTACATGTCAGGTACTGTGCCAAGCACTTCACAGATTTTTCATTTGTTTCTTACAAAAAACCATGAGAGCTATTATCCCCATTTTACAGATGATGAAACATTGGCAAACAGAGTTTTAATGACTTGCCCAAGGTCATCACTAAGACAGTATCTGAGACTGAATTTAAACTGAGGTCTTCCTGACTCCAGGCCAGTTGCTCTATCAACTGAATCACCCAATTGCCCCCATTATATTAACTTGAATCCATTGTGGCAAGTTTCTACAAAGAATTGAAAGAGAGAATAAAATTTGGAATATGGAAATTTTGAATTGGCAGAAAATATGAAAGAAAAGCAGAAGGTATCAGTGTAAAATATACATTCTGTTAGTGTTAAACTTTTAGAGCATGCAGTGATTATGCTGTAGTTTCACACAAATATATAACACATACATATACACACACAAATATTTATTTGTACAAGCCAAAGCCACTGATCTCAAAAACAGGATACAACTTAAGGATCATAAATTTCCCAGAAAATGTTTTTCAACCCTGTGCACCATAATTCAAGAAGTAATACAAGAAAGGTACTCATAGCTCCTGCATATAGAAAACAATCACCAATCAAAAGAATTCACAGATTGCCTCCAGAAAAAAAGTCAGTATAACACATTTGTCTAGTACTGTATCTCGACCTCTACAATGTCATCCTGACTGCAATTTGGCCTCACATTACTCTCTTATTCAACCAATTCTACGTTCCCTGATGTAGAGCTCAGCTCCTGTCCACTACTTTTTGAGATTTTTTTAATTGCTCCCATTATGTACTGAATAAAATCTAAACTCCTTATTTTTATCTTTCAAAGTCCACAATTTCCTGACCCCAATCTGCCTTTCTAGCTTCATTCTACACTACCACCTCCTTTTCTGTAACCTGAGTTCATGTTTTTCTATCTAGTTAGGATCTCTTCTACATCTCTGTCCCCTGAAGCTTGATCATTTTTCAAGGTTCTATGGTGCTCTATGTCTCTGGTGCTCTATGAAGTCTTCCTTTATCCCTCTAGATGAACAGCCTCTCTTTTGCCCCTGAACAGTCTTTGTATTGTATTTATTTCTGTGTATTTACCACATTCTGCTATGTGGTAGTACCTAACACAGTTCTTGACGCATAGCAAGCGTTCAATAAATATTTGTTGACTGAATGATTTGCGTGCATGCCTCTTCTCTCCTCAGTTATTAAGTCCTCATTAATTGGAAGCTTCCTAGATTCATCTCAGAATCACTTTATTAAAAAGAAAAAACAACAACACGCATTTAGTAAGCTCCTACTATGCACCAGACATCACGCTGAGAGGGGATATATAAAGAAAGGCAAAAATAGTATCTGTTCTCAAGAAACCCATTCTAATTCACTAAATGATCATTGGATAAATATGTTACAAAGGTTCTTTGAGAGATTAATAGCATTGTATATATTCACAATACATCATTCACATTATTGCATTATTCACAATAACTCATATTGGCAAACTACTTGAGATTCACATGGCCTTTTCTTATAATGAACCCATGAGGTAAGTGTTGCAAGTAAAAAAAATAGTAATGAATGAAGAAACTGAGACCCAGCTCTGACTCAAATCCAGGCCCCCTGATTCCATGCCTACAGATTATTTTTTCACCATGCCCTCCTGCCTCCCACACAAATCCATGTAAACTCCAAATTCTTGAAATCAACTTCTTCCATTCTTTGTTGTAAATATTTGGGACAGAAGACTTTTTCCAGCAACTTACTCTAGCACAGATGAATATGGGGGATTCTCTTCATTTATTTGGCCTTTCTTTGCTGCCTGGCTCTTCTCTATCATATTAAGAAATCTGAGGAGATTTGATAGACATAGTAAATCATTTCTGCCCTTTAAGCAGAATATCTTTATATCTTGGTAGAGGAACTTGAGGACTGCAGTCAACCACTTCAGATATATTCCTGATAACTAAAGAAGGTATGTTTGCTGACTGATGCAGAAGTGTGCATGGCATTATGGAGGGACCAGGAAAAATTATGTATTTTTCCCACAAAAAGAGGATTTGAGAGCAAAATAAAAATGCAATCATTTTTGTTATTTTTCTTGACAAGTATTATACATTTATGTATCCTTGTCTCACCACATCTGGGGTCCCCCTGCATGGTCTGAAAATTTAGGTTTTCCTAGTAAAGAGATTGTTAGTTTTGCTTGAATTTTGTCTAGAGAGAGCAAAGCAAGATGGAACATGGGCTTTCAAATACGCGTTATCTGACAATGTTTTTCATGGTAGAAAGATCCTAATGTCCTCTTTTTGTCCAACCACCTTCATGGGGTATGGCATAGCCTATGTATTTATGTTATATATGTGATTCAATAATAGCATCTCATAGATATCTAGTGGAGTATAGTGGAAAGAACCATGGAATTGAGGTGAAAGTACCTAAGTTTAAATACTATCTACTATGTAAATACCTTTGCGGTCTTAGGCAATACACTTTTCCAGTATAAGCCTCAATGTGTTTATTGAAAGAGGAGGTGATGGTCCCATAATCTCTGGTGCTAAATCCTAAGACTATTATCATGGGAGGGAGGGGGGAGCTATTGGATAATTAGGAATTATACAAAGTAGTCTACATAGGCTTATTTCTTTGGATTATTTCTAAATCCATTAAGGCCATAATTTGCTTCCATATTCAGGGAAGAGTCACATGTTCAAATATCAGTTATTTCTTACATTTAGGAAAAAGTCCATTCATAGTAGTGACATATGAAGAATCAAGCATTTAGATTTTTCAGAAAAAAAGCAGTTTACGAATACAAAGACTTGTTACTCTTTTCCAGAGGTCAAATCTACTGTTCTGTTGAATTAATCAAAGAAAACAGTTAGCAAATGTGAGTTGGCAACTCATGATAAAATTCCAAGTAGATTTTACGCCCATCTTGTGTTCCAACTCAACTTTTGAAATGCGGGGAACTTTATTGGACTTGGCAAATTTTGTGAGTCATGGCTAAAGACTAATCACCTCTTAATGAGCTTCTGCTTAAAGCAAAGATATAACTTTGTCTTATCTAAGACATAAGAATCTGCCAAATAAAGCATATCTATAGTCCCACAAGTTGTTTCCATTGTGAAGAAAATGAGATTAGTCAGAAGTACTTGAGAATGTTGAAGATAAGGTTGCAGTTCAGTACCAGAAAAATAAAGCTTAGCGATAAGCTGTGACAGATAATATTTCCAGAGATGGACTCCAAAGAGTTGGTCCTTCGGTGGGGATTTACAGGATATCAAAGAATGTTTGTGGAAAAGAAAAAATGATTTATAAATGTTTAACTCCTCTGTGGTGATTTCTTGAAGTAGATGGATAGCTACGATTCTTTCCCGCCCACCCCCATCAAAAAAGGGGGACCAAACATCTTGTTGCACACAAGTCTGATGACAAAATGGGTTAGGATTTATGAGAGAAGAGGGCATTTCCTCCCAAAATATCATTTCATTCATAATAGATAAACCACCATCTTTAGAACAACTGTAGAGTTCTGTGAAATGTATTAGATCCAGATATATTGTAGTACAGGTCTGTACAACCTGAAATCTGGGCACCCCAAAGGATTTCAAGCAGCTGGCAAAAAATGAAGAGGACATTTTCCTCTACACTCTTCACTGGCCGCCAGAAACTCTTTGGCAGGTGACTCTGTGCAGGCCTACTGTGTTACTTCAAAGATCTAGGGTTTTACCAGTGTCACTACATTTTCTACCAATGTAGATTCCACTGCTGCACCTTAGGAAATAATATTTCAAATTTCCAAACTTGGAATCAGAAAGATCTGTGTTCAAATCCTACCTGTGACATTAGTTGTGAGTTCTTGGACAAATCGCTCACCATCTCTAAGCCTCAGTTTCCTCGTATGTGAATTGGAAATAATAGTACCTTCCTTCCTTTCTTTCTCCTTCCCTCCCTTCCCTCTTTCCTTCCTTTCTATCTCACAGAGTTGTTATGAGGACCAAATAAAATAATATATGCTAAGTGATTTGCAAACCTAAAAATGTCACATAAATGTAAGCTATTAGTATTATTTACTTTTAACAAAGGTTTTATCTATGCATTTTTCTTTCTTACATCCAAAAATTTCTCTTCCCAGCATTTTCCCTTCCATTCTTATCCCACATTAAAAAACAAGAAATATAGCTTAGACAATCTACATAATTTGCTGAGCACTCTCCCAACCCCTCAACCCCTCTAAATTGGTGCCTCCTAAGTATCATAAATAAGCCTCTTTAAATTCACCTAAGCTGATTCTCAGACAGCCTTGCTCTGTTCAAGGAGTAGTGGAAACCAGTTCTTTTGACTTCAAAGCTGACCATAATGACACTCTACCTGTCTTTATCTATTAAAAAGTGTAGAAAAATTTTTAAAAAGTGGACATGCCTCAATTTTCCACCTGGTTTTTGGCAAATCCAAATGTTCTTAACTTACTTATAGCCCTTGAACCTGCATAGTATGATTGCAGGGGCTTACCCTGAAATTTCTCCCAAACCCACTATGATGCTTGAAGAGCATCATACTTTGGGGCTGTGATTTTCTATTCGTCATCATCTTTATCAAAATCATGCATCAGATGCCTGTTGTTTATGTTCAGGATAGATATCAGGGTTGTAGCAATAAGCAAAGTAATAGCTGTCCTTTGTGTCATTCTTTAAATAAAGTTTATGTAAGATCCTTAAAGGCAGAGATTGCTTCCTTTGAATATCCAGCACTCGGCATAGTGGAATGAAATGTGTGTTCATCCTTCATTGCCAAAGAAGACCATGCCATCAGAGAAATAATGACATCACTTGCATTTGACCTTCTTTTGAGTGAGGGAGGACTGTGCAGATCACCAGCCTCACTTCTCCTCCAGAGCCAGTTGAATCCAGGATGACTGGAGATGACCCAGGATAAGTCATTTGGGGTTAAGTGATTTGCCCAAGGTCACACAGCTAGCGAATGTCAAGTGTCTGAGGTGAGATTTGAACTCAGGTCCTCCTGACTCCTGTACTGGTGCTTTATCCACTGCGCCACCTAGCTGCCCTAGTGGAATAAAGTAGGCACTTAATAAATGCCTGGTTGATTGATTGTTTCATATGAATTAGTTCGTTGGAGCCTGACAATATGTCTTGTGAGGTATAAATTACCTTCTCCCTGAGAAGTTTCTAATATAGTGGGGGAGAGGATACACCCATAAAATACATACTCATACACATATGTATGCATGTATGAGTAGTTGCATATATGTACATGTATACATATGTGGTATGTATATTATATATACTTTTAAAACTATATAATAGCTGATGGCACAATGGATAGAGTATGGGACTGTAATCAAAGATCTGAGATTGGATCCGGGCTCAGACACTTACTCCTGGATGACTGGAGAAATTTATTAAACTCTGATTGCACATTTCCCTCAACAGGAAAATGAGAGTACCTAGCTCACAGGGTTGTTATGAGGATCAAGTAAGAATATTTGTAAGAGAAAGCACTTAACACAGTACCTATCATGTAGTAGGTGTTATAGAAATGCTTATTTCTTTTCCTTCTCTTTCACAGGATATACTTTCTTATTCTTTGTATATTGAAATGATTGTACTTATTGGTGATTAAATTCACAATAAAAATTTTGATTTAGGAACTTAGCATAAAGTCTCCAATAACACACGAATGCATACACCTGCTCACGCGCGCGCACACACACACACAATCCTGTCTGTTTAGGATCCTGCTCCCCTGCCCTCACCTGATCTCCACAAGGACAAAGGCCCAAGAAATGAGATCTGAAACCAGTAGAGGTTTCTGAGGTCAAAGGAAACTCCTTACTGATATGAGTTGTTGTTGTGTTCATCCTTCATTGCAGAAGAAAACCATGCCATCAGAGAAATGATGACATGACTTGCTCTTGACTTTGTTTTGAGTGAGGAAGGGCTGTGCAAGGTTACCAGTCTCACTTCTCCTCCAGAGCCATCTGGAGCCAGTGACCAGATATTCATCAGGATGACTGGAGATAGCCCAGGATGCAATGGGAGACCGATAGGTAGGAGTATCTGTAATTAAAGAAAGGCAGCCTTTTACTATGCAGGTGTTTTTGGCTTCTGAGTGGAAATCATGCCAACGGACTAATTCTGATAGTTAATAAGCCTGAGTGAGCTGGCTGAGACTTACCCATCTCTCTCAGAAGGTAAACAGCTCTTATTTTGATCTATATGTGATGAGTAGTCCTATTTCATGCCATCATTTTGCATGGAGATGAGTTTCATTTGCCTCATTAGCAAAATGGAGGGGAAATGATTTGCTCCTTTGCTGAAAGCTGTGGTGAAGATGAACAAATGAATATTTTTACAAAGTGTTCTGAAAATCTAAAACCTTTTGAGGAAGGTTTCAATTAAATTCCAAGTTATTTGTCTTTGCCAGGCTTCTGTTTTGAAGGTGTTTGGGCTGGACGCTGTGATATTCTTTAATTACTGTTAGAATGAGGGGTTGACCAATAGGATCTCAGTCCTTCTAACATGACCAGAAAATATTCTGCCTATTGCCAATCCACAAAGAGGCTGAAGGACACTGCTTGGTAAAGTGTGACGTTGAGTAATGGAGAAACCTGCCCTCTAATTCAGAGCATGCACAGGTATTCTGTGATTGTTTCCTGTCTGCTTGTTACATGAAGAAAAGCCTTTTAATTGTCCACTTACCCAGAAATGAGTGTGCATATAAAAGTCTCTAGCCAAGGGTCTTTTTTCCCCTGTCACTTTTTGAGTGGGAAAGAGGAAACACTTTAGTGGGTCTCTAAATGAAGGAAGAGCTTCTTGTTCTTGGGTTAATGAATAGAATGGAGAAAGGATGAAATAAAATATAGCCTTTGAAAGACTGGAAGGACTAACAGGAGGTCCAATAACTGTTGTCCATAGCAGAGTTTGTTAGCCGACAAGGTCAATGAAGAACTAGCCTTAAGAAGCAACCTGCTTGACACAGTTCATTAGTAAATGGGCCCATTACCCTGCATTCCAAGGCAGTGACTTTTTCTTTAATTATGCCTCATTCAGATGGGAACTTTGGAAGAATAAATATTTTGTAATAATCACTCTAAATTTGAACTCACTTTCCATAGGGATTGAGATATAGAAGGGAAAATATACGTAGATTTGGGGGATACTTTTTATACTTTGGTTCTTGTCAGTTCTTTTTAGTAAATATACCTTTAAAAAAGCTAATTGATGCTAATTAGTTATTATTGATATAAAGGAGCTATCAACTGGATATCTCATATTGTGGCTCTAATCACAGGTTAGATAGAGTTGAGGAGATATCAAGCAGTACTGGTCAGTTGATATTAGGGATATATATTGAATGGAGGCTCAAGAGTAGGAGGACCCTTCGGAAGAAATAGCCAAGCTCTGGGAATCTAACTTGCCAGTGTGAGTTGGAGTTGGAATAATGACCCTGTGTGAGTATTAAGCTCTTTTAAGGCAAGAAAATACATGGAGATTCCTGGCAAAGGGTCTTATCATTCAGGCACAGTGGAAAATTTATAGTTTTCTAACATTTAGAAGGTTTCTCTGGGATGCAGGGCATTGTTTACACATCATTCAAATTCACTTCAAAGCTGAAAAAAGACATCTGGTCTCCTGGTGATCTTTATAAAAACATTCAAAAGCCTTGGGAATTGCTTTTAGGATATTTCTGGAGATCAGCTTTGCCAAAAGTAAAATATACCTTCTAATAGACTTTGGATGTCCAAAATTTTGCTTTGCTATGCTTGTATCTAGCCCAGAAAGAATTCAAATTTACATATACTTTCATGAAGGACTCATTGGTTTTCAATTCAGTTTTATAAACATGTATTAAGGTGCTACTATGGACAAAGAATTGGGACTAAAAAGGGGGAAAACAAAATAATACTCTAATGAGTTTATACGCTAATCCATTAGAGTATATATGGATGTGCATGCTGGACTTCTGAGAATGCGTAACATGCTCACCTGCCAACACTTGCTTGTTAAGACTTGCAGGCAGACTTGACTACTAATTGGTTATAACAGACCTGCCCAACTTGGTAGTAGGTAGGGGCAAAAATTAAAATAGGCCTAACTTCTTCTGGGGGCAGACAGATTAGACTAGAGACAGACTGATTACGGTTGGTTGTTGAGGGTCACATGACAGGAGAGTGTGCAGTGGCAACCCTACGTTTTTCACAGGCTAAGATTCTTTGGTGGGCCACAGGTGATTCATGGGCCATATGCTGTGCTGGCCTAGGTTATAACATGAATTGTGTTTCTTTATTTGGAAAATAATGCAATCATCATGACTTTAACTCTGTTACACAGCAAATGAAACATGCATGAATTACTTTTCTTCAAAATTTTCTTATCTGCTTTCCTTTCCTTGTGCTTCTACTACTCCCTTATTTTTATTCAACATCTGTCAATTGTACCCAAGGTACTGCTACCCCCCTAGATTGTTTCAGAGCCTGCAAGGGGGCAGTATCACCCACTTTGGGAACCTCTAAGAGGAACAAACACTAGATAGTATCAGAAAACCTGGGTTCAAATCTTGAGTCTTCCCCTGAGAGTTGCTGTAAAAGGATTGCAAAACACTGTAGAAAAAATTGTGAATGGTCCATAGATTTGAAGTCAAGAGATCTGGGTGACCTTGGACAAGTCACTTAACTTCTCTGAAGCTCAATTTTATTATCTTTAAAATGGAAATAATGATGTTTTTTTCATCTACTTTCCATCATCATCTATTCTTATTGTTATTAGTATAATAGTAGTAGTCAGTAGATAGAGTCACTGTGGGAAGAAACAGCACTGAGAGGGATGAAAAGAATGTTCTATTAAAATTCCCAGTCTGCTGAAAAGTGGGCAAGAGGAAGGGGATAAAAGGAAGAGTTTGGACATTTCGTTTTAGAAAATACACTACTATTAATTTTTCTTTATGGCAGTTTGCATACGATAGGAGCTCAAAAAATTTTGGTTGAATTGAGCTGGTCTCTATCTCCTGAGAACTTTCTTCCAGAGGCTATTCAATCTGAAGGCCCCAGATAATTTTTGTTACCATAGCAAAGAAGAGGAGGTATCTGTCAGGCTGTGTGTGAGGGAGTAAGATCAATTTATTGCTGTATCCCATTGTTGTGAAGTTGAATTTGTGCATAGGGTCCCTCCAATGATTTTGACTGACCTGGTGGAGGGTTTGGGGGTTGCTTCTGGTCATATGTGAAGCAGGGCTAAAGTTTATACACTTTGAGAAGCTAAAAATTCCCTTATTGGATAAAGAGGCATCAAAACTGATGATTCAATGGTAAATGTTAGATTCTTTTCACTCTCTGCTGCCTATGGCTACAGTTTTCACCTTCATCTGAACTGAATGTTCTCCCCCTGTGACCCTGAGCTCTGAGTGGTGAATATGTTACCTAACCATGTCTAGTCTCAGAGACTACGCTTCCTTCCTCTGTAAGCTCATATCAGCACTTCTGTTCCTGACAAGTACATTAAATCAGATGTCCTTTTACTCAAATCACCATTCCCTTTCCTTATCCAAAACATTCCTCCCTGACCACCATTCCACTACATGTGTTGGCTTTTTTTGTTAAAATATGTGGTATTAGAGTGCATGGACCCTCTTGACTATTTAAATTTGCAATCCTGGATCTTAGCAGAGTATCTGGCACATGATAAACACTTAAATGCTTATTCATTCATTCATTCATCCTTCATTCATTCATCTATTTACAAATAAAAGAAAGCAAATACACTGTCAGTCTCTTTCTTCGATTTTGTCTGGAAATTGTTTATGCATTGATTTGAGCTGCTTTCTAAGTTACATCTGGGACGAGGGACAGCTTGGCCTGAACTTCAACTCAACATCTATGAGGACATAAGCTCATGACATTTAAAACATGTATTCTACCTTGGTGTGTCTGAGCCTGGATTTCAACAGCTTCTTTTGTGTTTATACTTTCCGAGTCTTAGGCAAATGATGATCTATCCCAAGATGGATGTTTCCAGGCTTGGAGACAATCTTGGGAGTGTAGGAAGTCTGGAGGTCTCATGAGGCTATAACTGAATGGGGACATGAGAAGTGCCCCTATAAGTACTGCCACAGATGGAGTAGGCAAGCCAGCTTAATCAGGAAGGACAAATCACTTGTTACACATCCATAATCACTTACTCCTCTTAATCCTTGGGGGTCAAGAGACATGAATAGCAATACCCCTCTGACCAGCAGCTGGGTACCTGCAGGAATAATCTAGAGAAACAGCCCTTACGGAAATGTGATCTTAAAACCACTTCTGCAGTTATCACAGCCCCCAGATCCTCAGCAAACACAAATTCCTGTCAACAAAGTTTTAGCATTGTTAAATGGTTCAACATCATATCAGCAGAAATGATGCTAAGAAAATAGACTACGATCCATTTTACCGTGCTGTATCCTAAAGGGTATGGAGTATTTCTATCTAACTTTTAACTGAAACTTCCTATGTGAAATGTCTCTTCCTGTTAAAATATGAGCTCCCTAAGAGTTGATAAAAAGTTTTTTCTATCTGTATTCCCATTACTTGGCACAGTGCTTTGTACATAGTAAGGGCTCAATAACAGCTCATTCATGCCTTCTTAACCTAGCACTTGGAGAGAGTCGTCACTCACAAAAGAGGATTGACCCATGCCTGACCATTTAAATAAAATAGTATCTTGTTTTTTCCTAGTTGCATATAAAGATAATTTTCAACATTCATTTTTAAATACTATTTTATTTTTGCCCAATTATGTGTTAAAGCAATTTTTAACATTTTGGTTTTTTTTCAAGTTTTAAATTCCAAATTCTATCTCTCGCTCCTTCCCCTATCCCCTCCCAGAGATGGTAAGCAATCTGATATAGGTTATACATGTGCAATCATGTAAAACATTTCCATATTAGTCATTTTTTACTAGAAGACTTGGGAAGAAAAACAGAAAGGAAGAAAGGAAGGACAGAAGGAAGGAAGACAAAGAAAATAAGGAAGAAAGAAAGAAAGGAAGGAAGGAAGGAAGGAAGAAAAGAAAGGGAGGAAGGAAAAAAGGAAGAAAGAATGCTTCAGTCTATATTCAGACAATATCAGTTCTTTTTCTGGAGGTGGATAGCATGTTTCATCATGAGTCCTTTGGGATTGTCTTGATCATTGTATTTCTGAGACTAGGTTGTTCACAATTCTTTATTGTATAATATTGCTGTTACGATGTACAATGTTCTCCTGGTTCTGCTCATTTCACTTTGCATCAATTCGTATAAGTCCTTCCAGATTTTCCTGAATCATCCTGCTTGGCATTTCTTATAGCACAATAATATACCATCATGATCATATACCACAGTTTGTTTAATTATTCCCCAGTTGATGGGCATCCCCTCTATTTCCAGTTCTTAACTACCACAAAAAGAGCTGCCAAGACTTGACTGTAAATGTAAAATGCCTATTTAGTAGTGCTACCAATTGCTTTATGTTCTGATGAGGCTTATGCCAAACCTCCCAGTAGTTTATAAAAGTAGTCATAAATTAAGTTCTTAAACTTGTTTAAGTTATTCTGTCAAGCACAAAGTTACAAGTACTCTGTGTTTAGGCATTACTTTTATGTGCAAAAATAAATGTCCGTCCCATACCTGATTCATAGTGTATATTAAATACCTTTTCATTTCCTCTTTGAGGCCTAACTAAGCTATGATCATAACCATCCTAAGGGCACTGAGGTGGGGAGTGAGGGGTTAACAAGCAGAAGAATATAAAAGGAAAAAGACTGAACTTGGTCCAAAATGCACACATATGTACAGAGAGAATATAGTACAGTTCTTATAGACCCAACAGAGGTGATCCTTAACACTAGACCACCACCAAGCAAATTTAATAAACTCATTAACAATCATGTAATTATTTCACTGCTATCCCATGAAACTTTAGAGCAAGCAAAGTTGTTTATTCCTGCAAAAGACTATACAGAGCTTACTAGAAACAACATTTTCAGAAGCTTGCCTTTGTCATTAGGCTAACAGGTCCAAACATTTGTTAATGGATTGAAAACTTTAGTACATAAAAAACAGATGCAGAGGATCAAGAGAACTGACTGACCATTCATCATATAATGAAAATAAAAGTAGTTGCTGATAAATACATCACAAGAGGATTAGAAAAGAACAACTTGTTATGAGCATACCCTAATACTGGGTCTTTTCTACTGAGCTTACTTCTTTATTACAGCCAAAATATCAAGGAACACTGCACTTTAAGAGAAGCAATATGAAATAACAAGTAGTGAGCCAGACTCAGAGTCTGGATGGCCTGGCTGGGTCCAAGGCCTGCCTCTGACATATACTGAGGATGTGAGTGATCACTGATGATTCAATTAGCCTCTAAAATTTAAATTTCTGTGTTGTTGTAGTTCGATTTTTTAGTTGCGTCTGACCCTTTGTGACCCCATTTGGGGTTTTCTTGGCAAAGATACTAGAATGGGTTGACATTTCCTTCTCTAGCTCATTTTTACAGATGAGGAACTGATTTTACAAATTTATAAATATTGTATTTTGCATTGGTAGTGGGTAGAGGGAATTTCTTTTCCAGGAACTCCATACACACATAAAATTACAGGTCTAGACAAAAACACACACACAAAAAAAAAGATCTTGCAAATATCAAGTATTCATTTTTAATTACTTAGTGGGAGGGATAAATGAATACATTGAATCCCAGGATCCAAAAGGATCTTGACATGCTTGAGCATTGGTGTTATATCAGCAAGGACCCGGCATACACAGGAATTTTGCTGTACAAGTTCTCAGATCTGCTTTTCTAAAAGGAAAGCAACTTTTGAGAGGTCAACAATCACTTTAATCAAGGACATATATCACTCACTTAGTTCAGGGGGAAAAGATAGCACCCTGAATTTCAGATAAAATGCAAACAGAGAAATAAATCCCAACAGAGAGGGCTTCCAACTATCTGACCATAAGCAATGTATACATCACAGATCAACAGACAGATCCAATTGTCTAACCATTACATACATACATAGTTACCAGAGAGAGAAGCACCAGCATCTCGGTTTTCAAAGCTGAGAGGTTCCTTAGCAGCTACTTAGAATCTCATCCAACCAAACAAACACTTCCAATGAGTAAGCCCCAAAGTAAAACCTCACCTCAGAGTATTTATACACCTTGCAGAGCTGGAGGGTACGACCCTCTGACCCAGTGCCTCAATTCAAATTAATAAAAAATATTGAGGCCTATTAAGTGGAGGGGAAGATCTTTATCTCTTCCCCCCATCCACCATTAACCTTATATTAACATTTTAGGTGTCAAACTCAAATAGAGACAGAAGGCTGTATCTTGGATTAGACAACCCCAAAGTCACATTATCTACGCGGTACTGTATGTTAATTTATTTTGTTAAACATTTCCTAATTACATTTCAATCTGGTTGGGAGTTTTCAGCTGGAGTCAGAGAATTTGGTGCCTCTGGGTTAGAGCACTGAGATGAATCTAATAAGATGAAATTCAACAGAGATAAAAGTAAAGTCTTGCACTTGGGTATGAAAAATTAACTACACAAACGTAAGATGGGAGAGGCCGGGACAGAGAATAGTTGTTCTGAAAATAATTTATGTATTTTAATAGAGGACTGAAGGCTCAATATGAATTAGTATTTTCATGCAGGCCATAAAAATGCAATGTTGAGTGGCATTGGAAAGGGCAGAGCTTCCAGGAACAGAAAGATGAAATCCAGCAGAATTATGACCTTGTCCTACCTTCTGGAGAATTGTGTTCATTTCTTGGCACAATGGCTTAAGAAAAGCCCTCACTGATAAGTTGGAGATCATTCAGAGGCTGCAGGATGGTTAAGGGCCTTAAGTCCATGACATATGAGGACCAGCTGAAAGAACTGGGTGTGTTCTGGATGGAACTGGGTGACATTCTCCTTAACCTATAGTCTTAGATTAGAGCATTACCTAGAACAGAGGTGTCAAACACAGAACTGGTGGCCTGTGATACTCCCAAGTGTTTTCTGAAAAGATTAATATATAAGAGGGAAATATTTAACAAAATAATGCAGTAGAACATAGATAATGTTAATACGTAGTTTTCTAAGTAAATTTCTATTGGTTGTTGTGATATTGTGTTTGTCCTTCATTCTCAAAGAGCACTATGACATCAGGGAATGATGACATGACTTGCAGTTGACCTGGATTTGAGTGAGGCTGAGCTTTACTTTCTCCTCCAGAGCCATCTGAATCCAGTGGTCTGATATTCATCAGGATGACTGGAGATGGTCCAGGATGCAATGGGAGACCAAAGTCAATATGCCTCCTGCAGAGATCTTTATATACCCTTTAGTGGCCCATGTTTCTATATTAGTTTGACGCCCCTGGCTGACAGCACTAAGAGGTCAAATGACTTGTCCAGAGTCACACAAACTAGTATGTGCCAGAAGTAGGACTTGAACCCAGGTCTTCTTGGCTTCAAGATTGGATCTTTCTCCACTATGCCATGTTGTAGTTAATAGTATCACAGCATCAGAGAATTTGAGAATTGTAAGAGACCTCAGCAACTATCTAGATTCTAAGAGAATCTCTACCTTTACATACCTGGTAAGTGGTCACTCAGTCTCTGCTTGAAGACAAGGAGGGGTAAACCACCAGCTTAATAGGCAGGCCATTCCAATTTCAGATAACTCTAATTGTTAGAAAGTCTTTCCTTCTATCAAGCCTAAATTTTCCTCTTTGCTACCTTTACCCATTGCTTCTGGCTGTTAACAGGTGCTTTAGATGGAAAGGGAAATGTAGCATTCTTGATTTCATGCTCTCAGCTTGGGTATTTCTTAGTCACTACCTTCAATATCACCTCTATCCTTTCTAACAAGCAAGCGCAAGCAAATCGTATGTCACCCCAAACTACAGCACGGTTAAAAGTAAAGCTGGCTCAGCCTCATTAGCTGGACAATCTAATTATTTAGACTAGAGCTGTAACTAACAATTTTGGCCCCTGGGATACACACCAAAAATTTACTAGTCAATCAATCACTTATTTAATTGAATAAGCATTTCCTAATACCAGACATGGTATTAATGCTGGAAATACAACTACAAAATGAGAGACAGTCCTTTACATTGCAATGGAGGTCTTTGTTGTTTATGTCTGATTCTTCATGACCTATTTGGGATTTTATGGCAAAAATACTAGAGTGGTTTGCCATTTCTTACTCCAGCTCATTTGACAGATAAGGAAACTGAAGCAAGCAGGATTAAGTGACTTGCCCAGGGTCACATACGTAGGAAGTATCTGAGGCTGGATTTGAACTCAGAAAGATGAGTCTTCCTGACTCCAGGCGCAGTCCTCTATACACCACACCACCTCACTGCCCTGTAATACAGAATGATGATAGAAATACGGGAATAAGACTAGAGAATTAAGTTTTAGTTCAGAGATATCAAGTTTATCTGGAGTAATAGGGATGAGAGAACTATCAGAAAGTGATCATGGACTTCCAGTACACAAGACCTCATGGAGTAAGAGATAGTAGACTGCGCTCTATGGGCAAGAGACGGCCAAGGACGAGCTTTTTCCTGTGATATAAGTCATCTGTTAGTTTCATTTTTTTCCTCATAGTTTCTAAGTTTAATTTTTCTCTACCTGATGTAGAAATGCTCTCAGTGCCCTCTAAATTGTGGTGACTTGAGGAAAATTGTTCCAATCTAGTTATAACTCTTGTTATATCTCTTTGGAGGCCAGAGGGAGGTGGCTTTCCAACCTTCAACCAAGTTCTGTGTAGTTGAAATAGTAAGTGAACCTAAGAGTCAGAAGATTTTGGTTAAAGTCACTCCATCACTAACAGCCATTTTGGACAAACGCTTAACATCTCTTAGACTTATTTCAGTCGTTCCAATTCAACCAGAGGTTCATCAGTGCTTATCCACTGGAGGCTATAGAGAGCCAAGAAATTCAATGCAACTGAAAAGCTCAGCCCCTCCTCCACTTAAGAGATTGCAGAGTGACAGAAAGAATGCCTCTGGAAAGGTCATGAGGAAAATGAGGAAAGATTCCAGCAAGGAGAATAAGGCTCTAGGCTGCTTTATGTCTTTATTACCATTGCTGCTGCTGCTGCCTATGTTTGGTCTATTGCTTCCACCTACTGCTCCTCAGGAGACTGCTAGTCTAGCCCCAAAAAGACACACAATGAGAATGAAAATGTGTGCCCAATATATCTCAGAAGCTTCTTGTGAAGATTGGATGGAATAACAAATGTGAAAGCATTTGGGAGCTATAAAGCACTATATAAATGTAAACTCTCCTCTCTGGCCACCATTGAAAGAAGAGATACAAGGAATGAATAAATAAATGACAAAGCATTTAAGTGCTTATACCTTGGTACCTAACTAATTGTTAGGCAAACAACTACAGAAATGAAACAATGCCTACCCTCAAAAAACTTACATCCTAATAGAGACAATACACAGAGGGAGGTAATTGCCAAGGAAAGGAGCTTTTATTCTAGGGTGTCAGAAGATGGTGAACCGATTCTAGGAGGAAAAAACTATTCTGCCACAAGACAACATTATCAGCATCCTACTTTGCTGTTTTCTTGGTCTCAATTCCTAAAACCAAATGTCTTAGTTTTGCTACAGTGTCTTCCTATATAAAATACATTCTATCTGGCACATCTTAAAATTAGGTTTAAATAACTTTGCTGGGAATTTTCACCAGAGAAATTGAATGTATCTTCCCTCTGCAGGCAATAATAGGGTGACTGTTTCAAGGCAATGGACGTTGGAATGATAATGGAGGACAGAGCTATGTGCAAAGAAGTGCCTAATGACAAATATTCTAGAAAGAGATGCAGGAACCAGGCAGTCCCTAAAACCCTGATATGGAAGCAAGTCTCTCATTTCCAGATACCTCACAAAGCCAGTAAATTGTGTTATTGTGTCCAACTTACGGAATATGAAATGATTTTCAATATTTAGAAATCTATTACTCCCACTTGTCCCCTTCAGAATTAAAATCTAGCAACATTCTGCCCAAAGCTCTGTTGGGAGGAAAATCTACTTGCAAGACAGAAAAAGAAAAAAGCAGTCTACTGGGATGTATTTGAATATTGGTGAGGGTTTCAGGTCGGAATTTCCCAAAGGCTCAACTTTTGATCCAAGAAACCCCAAATTCCATCCTAGCACTCAATATAAACTCCCCCTTTCCCCACTGTCACTCCCAAATTATTCCTTTTTCCTCTAAGGCTATTAGTCCAAGAATTATTTTCCTAAAGATTTTTCTCTCCAAGAGGTCCTCCATGGCTTGTGCTGTGTTTTTGGTGAGTTTGATTTAACTTCACACCAGCATTATTTTTTTTTCTTCCTCTATGATTGGATTTACAACTCAAACCTGCCCCATCACTCATAACACACATCATTACATGCAGGCTCCTTTCTTGACTGATCCCAGAAAGGCAAAAGCCGGCTCTGTTCGGCAAGCAGCCAAGAGCAGGAGAGCAGAGAAAGAATGTGTTCCTGGAGCGCTCTCTGGTGGTGCTTTAGAATAGATTCAGCCCAAATAGTCTTACTGCATCAAATCATGACTTGAATGTCAAGAAGGCTGAATTTTTTTCTTTCCCCTTAAGAAGCTGGAGAGATATTTAAATCGGAAAGAGGAGCAATAGTGAAAATGCAAAAAAGTCTTGCAATTCCATCACATAATTATGTCCAAGACATAAATATGTTAGCATATTATGTTGTCAGTAACCAGTACCTCAAACCACAAATGGCCAATGTAGCTTTCTTTTAATGGATCTTAGATGTTAGGGGTTTTTTTGTAAGAAACATATAGGTAGCACAGAATGAATCCTCACTACTGCCTTTTGAGGTGGGGGATGTATAAAAATGAATATTATCTTAATTTTACAAATAAAACTGGTAGCGAAGAAAATCAAATCTTTCTTCTAAATTGAGAATGAACAAGTTAGTAGTAGAATTAGATTTTTTAAAAGGAAATCAAACTCCAAATTGCCTACCAGGATAAAGGCTAAGGGCAAATCTATGACCTCAGAAGTTTACAACATTCGCTAGCAATTTATACCTAAACTCTTTTAGGAAACCTTTCATTGGTTCAGTATGAGGTATATGGGGTATTCAGAGACTAGCCCCTCTAATGGGAGGACTTGCTGAGGACTTTTCAGGGCTACCCATCCACCTTTGGTATCTACCTTCACCCAACTTTCACCTGTGGCTCCAAGAAGCTGTAGCATGTACAACAGACACACCTTGATAAAACCTTCTCAGCAGAGATTGAGGGCAACCACAGGCCTCAAACACATTAGTAAGTTAGGAGGCTATCTATCCCAAGCATGTGAAGACTTTCCTTCTAGCACAATGGGTGGATTACAGCAATTTATTCTGACAGTCATGAGGGCAGATGAAGTAGGCAACGTGGAATGCTTAGAACTTGGTTAGACTTTGAACACACCATGGTCAGCCATTGCGTCCAAAGCCATTGCCAGGCACCTTGAGCTTTGTCCTGCCACTGGACCTTGATGACTCTGGAAGAAAGTGAGGCTGACAACTTTGTGCAATTCTGCCTCACTAAAATTCGATTCACACATGAGTCAAAACAACACCCTGAAATGTCATTGGCCTTCTTTGCAACAAAGGATGAAACAACAACGTTGGTACAAGGAATATGGCCACAGTTTTGAAAAATAATGATATGGCTCAGTTTTCAATGGCTAATGTACAAATATGTTCCCTAGAACTGAAAGATAAAGTCAAGTGAACAATTATTTATTAAGTGTATATGTGCTATTTCATTATGGAAGTCACTTAACAAGTTCAGTCATCCCAATGAATGCTGAATTAGACTTAATGAATGAATAAATGAATGAGTGAATGATAAAATCAATCCTTAAACACCGTGAAATGCACTGGAGGTACAAATAGAAAAGTAACAGTGCCTATTTTCAAATAGTTCACTTTCTAACAGAAGGAGAAAACACATATAAGTGGTTTTAGCTACAAGTTTAGCCATGGAAAGTCCGGTGGTCCTCAGGGGGAAGGAGGAAAGCAGACGAGAAGAGAAAGTATCAAATATTGTGCTTGAGGATTGATTCAAAGAACTGAACATGTTTAGCCTGGGGAAAACAAATGTATGTCAAGAGAGAGATGTAAAAAGCAAAACTCATTTTTTTTCCCCAAAATCTTTCTCTCTTTCCAACTTTCCTATTATTGAATAGGGCACCTCCATCCTCTGAGTTATTCAGGCTTAAAACCGCTATGTCATTCTCAAATCACTTGCACTCACCTCACATATCCAACCGGCTGTCAAATTTTGTCATTTTTATCTCTACAATATCTCTCCTCTTCTCTAACCTCACACAGCAGCTACCCTGGTGAAGGGTCTGATGAGACCCACACAGCTAGACTATTTCAGTTGGATTCTGATGAGTCTCCTCCCCACCTCAAGTATCTCCCTACTTCAATCTATCTTCCACCCACCTGCCAAGTGATTTTCCTAAATCACAGGTCTGACCAGATCACACTTCACCCCTGCTCAGTAGCTCTGTGGTTCCTTATTACCTTCAGGATCAAATGTAAAATCTTCTCTTTGACATTTAAAGTCCTTCACAATCTGGATCCTTCTTATATTTTCATCTTCTTAAATTATATTCTCCTCCATAAACTCTACAATTCAGTGACATTGACCTTTCTGCTGTTCCTTGACCAGGATTTTCTACATCTGGACTCCTCGCCTTTTTTTCTAGCTCTCACCCACCTCTGGAATATTCTTCCTTATATCTTATACCTTCTGACTTCCCTGGCTTCCTTCAAGATTTAACTCAAATCCCACTACCTGTAGGAGGTTTACTCCCCTTACTAGTGCCTTACCTATAAGACTACATTCCATTTTTACTGTATATATTTTGCACATATATTATTTAAAACCTATTTTATTTTAACTTATTTGTATTTATACTATTTATTATCTATTATTTGGAGGTTGTCTTCCCTATCAAACTGTAACCTCCATTTGGGCAGGGACTATATTTTTGCCTTTCTTTGTATCCCCAGCATATGGCACAGTGCCCAGTACATAATAAACTTTAATAAATATCCGTTGAGTATGGACTGACAGATATGATGTCTTCAAATATTTGAAGGGCTGCCATACCAAGAAACATTAGACTTCTTTTGTTTGGTTTCAAAGGGCAGAAGCAGATATAACCAGGAAAGAAGCAAAGAAACCAATTTAGGCTTGATGTCAGGAAAATCTTCCTACAATCAGAGCGTCTTAAAACGCTGAATGGACAACCACTTACCAAGGATGTTATGATGGGGATTCCTTTGGGGTATAGGTTTCAACATTGGATGATCACTGAGGTCCCTTCCAATTCTCAAATTCTTGAGTCTAGATCCGCGAATACTTCTTGACTATCAGTAGCACACCAGGTAGTAGCTACACTGAACTTTATCAAGATAAAAAAAGAAGCATAAGATAGAGTCCCTCCCCTGAAGGAGGCTGAAATCTGGCGATTCAGAGAGGCAGTGTGATCTAATGGTTAGAATAATGGAGCTGAAGTCCCAACTCTACTATTTAACACGTCACCTCAAGTAATTCACTTCACCTTTCTAGGTCTTAATTTCCTTGGTTAAAAGTTGAAAGGAGTGGATTCAAAGATGTTGAGGGCCCTTTCACATCCCAAGATTCTCTTCTCTACATCTAAGAAGCTAAGTTAATTTAGAATAGTAATTAACCAGTATAGAATCCTTTAAGCTTTGCAAAGCACTTTCATATTCTCTCCTTTTGGAACTCACAACAATTCTGTGAAGTAATGTGACAGATATTATCATTCGCCACGTTCTATAGATTAGGGAACTGAGGCCCAGAGAGGTTAAGTGATTTCTCAGGGTCATATAGATATTGTACCAGAGGCCAGATTCAAACACATGTTTTCCTGACTCTAAATCCAGTTCACTAACCCCTAGACTGAACTTTCTCTGGGTACGGACTACAGAAAGCACTAAAGAAAACATGGGGCAGACCATAAGTGCTTAGGGACCTCAGTGAAGTCATGGTGACTTTCAGAACATGGGGACCTAAGAAACAGACATACCATTCATACATAATACATGTTTTTGAGGTACCAGACGACTACAACCATAAAACACATAAATGTTTTCTGTTCGAGTCAGTATGTGTGATTCAATATTTCCATCTCCTTTCCAGAGAGGTATTTTTAATAACAAAGATATTGCCTGAATGTCTGACTCACAGAGTCTGATTGATTTCTTTCTGGCAGAAAAGTGGCACCTCTAGTTGAAGGAAATTAAGACATCCTTGCAAAGGCGTCCTGGTGACTTTTCACTGATCTCCAGTCCATCTCCATCTTGTCCTGGCTGACCTCTTGCAGTCTCTGTCTTCTCTCCTCTTCACATTCACAATATTTTCACTTGCTGGATGAAGTGTGATCACAATCATTATGGGAGGTGGGGGGGAAGCAGTTAAGATAGGATTGGGATCCCATCTCGGTGTCCTTCTGTGGGATCTAAAGGACGCTGTTAGTTCTTAGTCTTTTTTGCAAAGCCTAGTAAGAAAAGTAGAATGACAAAAAAATAAGCAAAGCCTTATTGTGCAAATGTATTTGTTTGACTTGCCTCTGGGAAGCTGATTCATCTTAGAAACAGAGTTTACCATCTTAGCAAAACCCACTGGAAAAATTCATTCCTTATGTAGAGAGTCGTTTTTAAATAGCCAGGACTTAAAGAAAAAGTTATTTACTATATTATTTATCCAGAGATTTCCAGGCAGAAAAACAGCAGTACAAAGTAAACTCCCATTACTACAATAGGAGTCAGGGTAGCCTGAGAAATTAGGTAAATAATCCATAATATTATCTGCTAATTCACTTTCTTGGTACAGAGTACAATTGCATGAAGAATCATCTATAGCAAATGATCCTGTTCTCTGGAATAAACAGCTTTTTCTCACAGCTCTGTATGGATCTAGCTCCTTACTCAATCATTCAATTAATAAATATCTTCATTCAAATATTTGTCCAGGGCCTATTATGAACATAACATTTGCTAATGAGGAGACAACGACATTTTGTTAAGCAAACAAAGCAAATTTAAGTAAAAAGTTAAAGATGTGTGTAAAACAAAAAGTCATTCCTCAATGGTCAAGTGATATGAACAAGTAGTTCTCTAAAGAAGGATTGCAAACTATTAACAACCACATGAAAGAATGCTAAAAATCACTAATAATAAGAGAAATGCAACTCAACCCTGAGGTTAACCTTATACCCTATTTAGGAAAAGATGACAAAAGAGGGGAATAATCAATTTTGAAGGGGTTATGGGAAAATAGGTTTATTGGTGCACTATTGATGGAGTTGTGAATCTTTACAAGTATTTTGGAAAACAATTTGGAATTATGAAAATAAAGTGACCAAATATCTATCCCCTTGACCCAAAGATTCTAGGTATAAGAAGAAAGTCCATATGCACCCAAAATATTTACAGCAGCACTTTTTTTGTGATTTGAATTGGACACAAAGCTGATGCTCATAAACCAGCAACTGACTAAACAAAGTATGGAACATTTATGTAATGGAACATCAGTATTCTGTGAGAAATGTTGACTATGGAAGAACTGTGGAAAGGCTTTGACTAACCTATGCACAGTGAAGTAGGCAGAGCCAAGAAAAAAAGAATATTCAATGGCTAACAACAATGTAAACCGCCCAAACCATGCACATACATGCAGATACACACACAGAGCAAAAGGAAATAGTGTTTTGAAAAATTATGAAGACTAAGTATGACTTAAAAGAAGAGACATGAGAATACACTCCCGCCCAACTCTTGAAAAGTCAGGGAGTTCACGTGTTGCATGTTGCAACATTAGTGTTGCATGTTATCTGACTTCTTCCAAGAATTGGTCGGATATAATGATTTCTTCCTTTAAAAATACTTGACTTAAAAATAATGCATGACTTTCTGGAAGAGAGAAAAGAAGAGATAGTGGGGGAAACTATGAGACATCAATAAGAATTCACTTTAAAAAAGCAAGAAAAAATTAAAGAACAAGACATAGTATATAACTGTTATTTGAGTGAGACAGAGAGCAGGTACTAGAAGAGGTCAGAGGGGGAGGTATCACTGTGGATTGGTTTGAGTTTGGGGGAAGCCTTCCTGGAAATGATCTTGGAGTAGATCCCCAAAATGGGCAGCTATGTGGTGCAATAGATAAGAACACTGGATTTGGAACCAGGAAGACTCATCTTCACTAGTTCGCATCCAGTCTCAGATACTTACTAGTGACATGATCCTGGGCGAGTCATTTAAACCTGTTTGCCTCAGTTTCTCATCTGTGAATTGAGTTGAAGGAAGGAAATACTTCAGGGTCATTGCCAAAAAACAAACCAACAAACCCAAGTAGCGTTATGAAGAGTCAGACATGATTGAAGCAACTGAACAACTGTAACACAGAGCCTCAAGAAAAGCAGGTAGAATTGGGACAGGCTAAAAGAAAAAGAGAGTATATCTCTGGTAGGGAACATCAGTGTGTTTGAGGGACATGGGGCGAACCACAATACTCTGACTCGCTCTCCCTCCATGAAGGTTAGATTATTTTTTTTCCTTAAAAATATTGAAGCCAATGTTGAGATTTGATCAGCTTGGGACACTAAAGGCTCAGGTTATTAATTTTAGTTACTTCCTTGTCTTCTGAGTACAAAACAGCAAGAACTTCAGGCTCTCTCTTTGATGATGATTAGTAGACAGGGATGGACAGCTGCCATACAGGAAAGCTTTGCTCAGTGAATCAATTCAGGGTGTCTTCAGTGTATAGCCTGGTTAAATATTCTTCTCCTTCTACAGATCAGTAAATCTTTGGTTAACTATTGAGTGGTATACTGGAACCAGTTAATAATGTTATTCTTGTTATAATCCAAACTTGAAATTCCCTCTCCTACCTCAGTGCTTTTGTATAGACATCCCCTCATGCACACAGACATGCTGGAGCCAGCTCAAACTGGCTCATTTTTTCAGCAAGTGTCACAAATAAGGATTTCATTTATCATTTTGTCGATTGTCCAGAATTAAGAAAGCAATGGAGAAAATATCACTAAATTTAAAAATATGTTGTGCATGCATTTTTTTTTCAGAGAGCCAGTGTTAAACATTTACCAGCACACTCCTATCTTCAAGTGTCTAATATCATTCCAATATTGAGCCTAAAGTACTGTATGACTGGCCAGAGTCAGTTCTAGCCCAGAATGAGAGCTTAAGGAGATTTGACTCTAGAGAAGGGTCACTCTTCTGTAACACTGGGAGAGCAAAGGTTAGAAAAGATTAATAAGAGTTTGAATGCAGTCCAAATAGGTTGAATTTAACTTCTAAGCAATAGGAAAGACATTGAAAGTTTTGAATATTCAACCAAATTGTACTTCAATAGAAATTCAATAGATTTGAGGGAATATTTCATTTTTGTTACTGTATTCCCAGTACTTTGCACATACATTATAAATACTACATAGAATTGAACATGGAATAACATAATGAAGGCTGGGTTTAGAAAAGATTAAGAGCCTCAGGGGAAAGGAAGGAGCAGTGATATGAGAATAAATCAGAGAAGGAAGAGACTAGGCAGGGAGGTCCACTAAGAAGCCAAAGCAACAGTACAAATGGGAAATGACAAGGTTTGTCCTAGTGGAGTGATGGTAGAACTAACAACAAGTAACATTTATATAGTACTTACTGTGCTAAGTGCTTTATAATTATTGCTTTATTTCATCCTCACCACCATCCTGGGAGGTAAGTGCTATGATTAGCCTCATTGTATAGAGGAGGCAATTGAGGTAAGTGGAGGCTAAGTGACTTGCCCAGGCTCGAACAACTAGTTAAGCATCAAAGCTGAATTTGACCCAGAAATGGACACAATGAGAGAAATTCAAAAGACCTTACAAAAGAAAAATCAACAAGACTTTGAAATATGATGGGGAGGGAAGGTAGAAGGAGAAATTTTACGCTTGGAAATTTTGATCCTGGGAGACCAGTGATGATGGTGCCACATAGAATTTTTTTTTTTCAAAAGAGAAATCAGAAGGGGAAACTATATGGAAGAGAGGAAGGAGATAAGTCTATATTTGAAGTTGAAATAACAGGGGGCAACCAAAGACCTAAGGTTCCTCGGCTCATACTCTCTATCCTCTCTTTCTAGAAGGGCAACTAATACTATCACAGATTCACGGGTATTCTGTGGATCCACACCTCTATGCTCTTTGTAAAAGAGCAAAGACTCTTACCTGAAGACAGTCAAGAACCTCTCCAGTTCTGCTCCCTCAAGGCCTTGACTCTGAGATCCACCATCTCCCAGACAAGGTGTGAAAGAAGGTTCTCCCGGTAACATGCCTTTAATAACTTTAGTTATATGCTTTGTTTTTAACAATAGTTCCTAATACAAAGCTGGGTCTTCTTTGGAACTGACCTCACCCTCATTTATTGTGATTACACAGTTCAACTCAATTTTAGTTATTGGTTTTTCCCTTATCACCAAATAGCTCCCAAGTTCAAGGTTATCCAGGTTTTTTGTTTGTTTTTTATTTTCTAAGTTAGTCCTGTTAGTCTAGTTAATCCATTGTTATGGTAAGGCAATTTGAAGATCTTTCCTGACTCTTAATAGGTCCATGTGACCTGCTTTGAGCTTTGGCCCAGCCCCCAGTCTAAGTCACATGGAGCTGATGGTGAGAGAAGCTTGCCAAATGGGTGAAGCAGGAGGAGTGAGGCCGAGCTGAGAAAGAAAGCAGGCAGAGCTGAGGCAAAGCAGAGCACAACAACTGGCTTGAGTGAGAGAGGGAGTGATTTTGCCTAAAGGAGTTTGTTTGTGGGGAAGGCTGACCAAGGGAAAGCTTGGGGATGGCCATGCTCCCTGAATTGATTCTGTGTATATATGTCTTTGTTACTATGATGGATTTTGGCTTTCTGGCATTTGAATAAATGTCTTGGTTTCATTTTTGAGGAGGAGTTTATATTTTGTGAATTTACCATGGAAATACACATGCATATCCATAGTGGGGCTGCTATGGGTATCACATTGGCATTACATCCATTCAAATGAAAGACAGGCAAGGGAAAGGAGGCAAGTTTATAAAGTGTATAAACTGGGAGGCAAGTGTATCTACTGGCTTCTGCTTTCCTGGACTCTTCACAAATTCCTGGAAGGTTTTCATCCTTTTGGAGGTATAAATGAACCTACTAGAAGTAACAGATCTTTTAAAAGGTGTGAAATGATCCACTCAAATTTGAAGGGAAGTATTTCCTTACTAGATACAAAAGCAGTCTAATTGAGATGAACCTTTATATTTCATTGTTCCTGTTACTTACTCTTAATAGCCTTCAAATTTGCCAAAATCTGAAAGGAACATATCTTTACATTATAATTCTTTTGCAGAATTGTGGAAGAATTAAAAAGTGACACAGTGCTAAAGATGTTGACATTTTTGACTCAGTTCTAGTGGAAGTAGAAAAGGTTAGAAAAATTCTACTCCACAGAAAATCATACCTTACTTTATGCAGTGGATATGTTCCTGAAAAGTTTTACACGACAGTATTTTTATATAAATGGGATCATAATTTTTCATTTACATTTTTCACTAAAAAAATCTACTTTCTTTTATTCTTCTTTCCCCCAATTAAAAAAAAATAGGAAAACCAAAACCTTGTTATAAATATGCATGGTCACAGAAAACAAATTCCCATAACAGTCATGTCTAAGATGTATATTTCAGTCTGTATTCTTAACCAGTCATTTTCTGTTTAGGATGCCATCATCTGGAATCATGGATGATCATTGAATTGATCAAAGTTCTTAGGTCTTTCAAAGTTGTTTGTCATTTACAGTTATTGTTGTTATTGTACACATTGTTACCTGATTCTACTAATTTCACTCTGCATCATCCCATAAATCTTGGTTTTCTCTGAAACCACTCCTCTTTTCAATGGAATCATAATTCAAACATGACCTTATAGCTCTGTAGTCAAAAAAAATTTCTTTTGCAGTCTATGCTTGTGGAAGGAAGTCGTGGACCCATTAAAGCTGTCACAATAGATAACCTTTTCCAGCCTCTCACAGAGAAACTACTAAAGGAAGAAAAGTATGATAAGGGATCTTATACATTATCTAATTCCACCCTTTCATTTTATTAAAAAAAGGAAATTGAAGAGTTAACTGACTTATCCAAGGTCATTCATCTAGTTAAGAACAGAGTCAGAACTAGGACCCAGACCTCCTATCTCAAAATACTCATAGGATTTAGAATTAGAATGAACCTTGGAGATTATCTAGTTCAAAACTTTCAGTTTATAGCTATAGAAAACTAAGATCTGGAAGATTTGTCCAAGGTCACTCAAGTGCTAAGTAGAGTCAGGACTCTGGCTCCAAATTCATACCATTTGATACGGTGCCAAGTGCCTACAGTATAAGATTATCGATTTCAAGCTGAAAAGAACTTTTTAAACCTTTCTAGAATAATAGCTAATGTTTACATAGCACTTTAAAGGTTTCAAATTACTTTGCTTACATTCTTTCATTTGAATCACAAAACAAACTTAAGGGAAAGATACTGCAGAGGCAGTATCCTCATTAAACAAATGAGGAAACTGAGGCAGAGAGAGGTACTGTGACTTGTCCATGGACATATAACAAGTTAATGAAACAGAAGAGAGGCAAAGCCAGGTGTTCCTGGCTCTAAGCTGCCAGACATCCATGCTGCCAGACAGGTTGTATTGTACCTCAGTAAAAGGACACAACAAGGTCACCTGCCAATAAATTCATTATTCTTTTCATTACAGGGAGAGTTAGGAAAGAACTTGGGTCTGGTTCAAAGAATACTGCCGACTTCTTGCCAAGGTAAGTGACTACACTTGTTCCTAATATCAGGAGTGACACTTGGGCTTAGTAAATAAAACTAATCTCTTGGATCTCTGGATTCAGTTGATCTTGGCCTGGACCTCTGAGGGATTTTTTTTCCTTGTCAGATACAGTATATTTTCAAGTGGGTTGTAGATAAAATTTGAGCCTTAAAACCATTTTAAAAAATGAAATTTATTTTTAAAAAATTAATTCCTGATATAGGTTTTCAGATTTTAGAAGTGTCAAGGGTTTGGTTTGTGTGTGTGTGTGTGTTTGTGTGTGTGTGTTTATGTGTTTGTGTGTGTGTGTGTTTAGAAAAGTGCAACTTCTGTCCTCCAGGCAAAAGAAAAATTGTAGGCATATTTTAGCTTCAGAGTTTCCTGAGTAAATCTGAGGATTTAATAATTTAGGGGTATCACAAGGTTCAACTTAAAAGACCAAGTAATCGCAAGTAAGAGAAATAGGTGGAGAACAAGACTTCCTTCTTCCTGGAAAATGGAAATCTTATGATCACAGAGCAGGAAGCAGCCTCATGAGCCATCTAGTCAAGCACCCTTGTTTTACAGATGAGGAAACTAAGGTCCAGGGAAGTTAAATGACTTGCTTAAGGTCACACCAGTAAACATATAACCGAAACAGAATTGGAACCTAGGCCATTTGACTCCAGAACCAATGTTCTTTTAACTGAACCACACTATCAGTACTCAATATACATTGCCAGGCTGCATTTTTCTTACTAAGACTATTCCTAGGGCTAGCAATCATAGTCCCTGCACTAGGGACAAAGTAGTGGAGCGGTGAGACCATAATTTCCTCTACTAAGACAATTCCTACATTTTTTCAGTTGTAAGGCATTCATACTTGTAAACCTTGCTATAAGGGAGGCTAAGACCTGTAGATGTTTTGAGTTTGGAAGTTCTGAGTTTCTCTAGGGCTAAAGCCCTAAAGCAGGGGTGGGTAACCTGCAGCCTCAAGGTCACCTGTGGCCCTTTAGGTCCTCAAAGTGCATCTCTTTGAATGAATTCAAACTTCATAGAATAAATCCCCTTAATAAAAGGATTTGTTCTGTAAAATTTGGACTCAGGCAAAAGTTTACACCCAAGGACCTAGAAGGCCACATGTGGCCTTGAGCATGCAAATTTCCTACCCCTTCTAAAGTGTATTCACTGTCTGGCACCAGTATGATGAGCCCCAAGGAATACGAAGCTACTAACCTATTTAAGAAAGAGCAAAGTAGTCCAGACAGGAAATTAAGTACTTCAAAGCTAACTTGCTGATCAATATTGGGATCCTGGGATCAGGCCTGTTACAGGACTTCTGGCTTGGGTAACATAAGACCAGTCTCAAAAAACTAAATAAATAAATTTTAGAAAGTCTTACATTTTTATGTGTTCCTAGAAGGCATTGGGCAATTGGTATTTTGGATACTCATTCAGGTTGTTAGAAGGAAATTGCCCCTCTGAGAGTCCTGCTTGGTAAGCTGGTCCCCTGGGACTGTGCCCACGTAGGTGTATGGATGCTGTCCACCCCACAAGAGATTGGAATATCTAGCTTATTCCCTAAGAAAAGCAAAATTTGACTGGACACACACAATACCATGGGGTTTCCCAAGCAGTGTTGGTGAGAATAAAAGTTTTGTGGTATGGTGGGAGGAAATATTACTGATATTTTCTTCCTTTAAAATATTAAACATAAAATTGTCAAAAATGACTTAGCACATGAAGGCAATTTTTGAGTGAAAATGAGCTTAATTTCCTTGATGCTATACCCAGATTTCCCAATCCCCCTTCTTCTTAGGAATAGTCTGTGCTCTCAAATTTCCTCAGCACCAGAACTAATGTTTTCCACCAACATCTTTTCATCCTAAAGAGTTCCATATTCAAATAAATTTGGTGAATGGTGCCCCATAGGGCTTATAGACAAGGATCTAGAGATCATCTGGACCAGACATGTGAAATACGTGGCCATAGGCAACATTCCCAAATACAGCCTGACCCAGATTTAAATGTAATTGGGAAATATTTAACAAAACAAATAAAATATAAGAGAACATAAATAATGTTAATATGCAACTTGCTAAGTAAGTTTAGTGGTCCAGTTTCTATTTTAATTTGACACTAGACCAAGCTTCCCATTTTATTTTATTTTTTATATTGTTTTATTTGTTTCCAGTTTTCTACAATCACTTCCAGATATCTTAGAATTTTCCCCCTCTCTTACGCTCCCCCTTGCATCCTCCCTCACTACCTCCACCCCCCCAAAGGAGTGCAATCTTATATAGGTTCTATACATACATTCTTATTCAATACATTTTTACCTTAGTCACGTTGCATAGAAGAATTAAAACAAATGGGAGAAATCATAAAACAAAGCAAAACATAACACAAGAGAAAATGGTCTGCTTCATTCTGCGATCAAATTCCATGGTACCTTCTCTGGATGTGGAAGGCATTGCCTCAAGAGTCCATTGGGAATCTTTTAGATCCTTGCTTTACTGTGAAGACCTAGGTCTGCCAGAAAAATTTCTCACACACTGTGGTTGTTACTATGTACAAAATTCTCCTGGTTCTGCTCCTTTCACTCAGCATCAGTTCATATAAGTCCTTCCAGACCTCTCTGAAGTCTTCCTGTCCATCCTTTCTTATAGCACAATAGCATTCCATTACATTAATATACCACAGCTTGTTCAGCCATTCCCCATTTGATAGGCATCCCCTTGATTTCCAGTTCCTGGCTACCACAAAGAGAGCTGCTACAAATATTTTTGTACATGTGGGACCCTTCCCCATTTTTATGATCTCTTGAGGATACAGTCCTAGAAGCAGTATTGCTGAGTCAAAGGGTATGTATGCACATTTTTGTAGCCCTTTGGGCATAGTTCCAAATTGCTCTCCAGAATGGTTGGATCAGCTCACTACTCCACCAACAATGAATTAGTGTTCCCAATCCCCCACATCTCCAACATTTATCATCTTCCTGTTTTGTCATGTTAGCCAATCTGATAGGTGTGATGTGGTACCCAGAGTTGTTTGATTTGCATCTCTCTAATCAATAGTGATTTAGAGCATTTTTTCATATGACTATAGATAGTTTTAATTACTTCCTCAGAAAACTGCCTGTTCATATCCTTTGACTATTTCACAATTGGGGAGTGACTTGTATCACAGACACTAGTTGCAAAAAATCTTTCCCAGTTTTCTGCTTCCCTCCTAATCTTGGTTGCATTGGGTTTGTTTGTGCAAAAACTTTTCAATTTAATGTAATCAAAATTAT
The DNA here is from genome assembly GCA_028658325.1 of Potorous gilbertii. NCBI lineage: Eukaryota > Metazoa > Chordata > Mammalia > Diprotodontia > Potoroidae > Potorous > Potorous gilbertii. Next base: position 63,747,014 of record CM053774.1, on the reverse strand, counting down.
CCATTTTGTACTTCATAATGTTACCTATCTCTTGTTTGGTCAAAAGTTTCTCCATTCTCCATAAATCTGAAAAATACACTATTCCTTGCTCCCTTAATTTGTTAATTGTATCAGTCTTTATACCTAGATCATGTATGCATTTGGATTTTATTCTTGTGTATGGTGTCAGGCATTGTTCTATGCCCAGTTTCCACCACACTGTTATCCAGTTTTCCCTGCAATTTTTGTCAAACAGTGAGTTCTTATCCCAGAAGGTGGAGTCTTTGGGTTTATAAAACAATAGATTCATTGATTACTATGTCTTGAGTACCTAACCTATTCCACTGGTCTATCCCTCTATTTCTTAGCCTGTACAAAGTGGTTTTGATCACTGCTGCTTTAAAATACAGTTTGAGATCTGGTAGGGCTAGGCCACCTTCCCTAGCATTTCTTTTCATTAGTTCCCTTGATATTCTGGACCTTTGTTCTTCCAGATGAATTTTTATATTATTTTTTCTAGCTCTAGAAAATAATTTTCCAGTACTTTGATTGTTATGGCACTGAATAAGTAAATTAATTTAGATAGCATTGTCATTTTTATTATATTAGTTTGGCCTACCCACAAGCAACTGATGTTTTTCCACTTATTTAAATCTGCAAGCTTCTCATTTTGTAAGAGAGGGAACGGAGGGCTCAGGAGGTAAGTAGCGAAAATCTGAGGTGGGATTTGAATCCAGATCCTCTGACTCCAGAGTCAATGGGCCTTTCCATGACACAAATTCTTCCTCATTTCTCTACAACCCATCCTTAGCCATATCCTCTACCGTGGCAGACTAGAAAGAATATTGGATTGTAGAACACTAAAAATAAATAAAATTAATATTAAAAAAAGAAAGAAAGAGTATTGGACTTGAAACCAAGAAGACTTAGGTTCATGTCAAAGATCTAATGAGTTTTTAACCATGATCTAGTCACTTTAGCTCTCTGCGACTTTGTTTCCTTATCTATAAAATGAGTATAGTAACGCATATGCCTCCTAGCTCACAAGGTTTTTGGGAAGAAAGTATTTGGCACATCTTAGAGTGCTATATAAATGTGGACTGTTATAGATTTAGAGCTGGAAGGGACCTTAGAGGTCTTCTACTTCATTCATTTTACAAATGAGGGAAATGAGACCCACAGTAATTAAGTGATTTCTTCAAGGTCACACAATAGCAGAGCTGGGATTCCAACCCAAAGTCATCTAGTTAAATTGATCTTCAAGTTTGATCATGTCAATCCCCTACTAAATCAACTGCAGTAGCTCCTAATTACCTCCAAGATCAAATTTTTAAAAATCCTGTTTGACTTCTAAAGCCCTCTATTACTTGTTTCTTTTCTACTTTTCTATCTTTTTTTCTCCTTATACCAGCGACATCAGTCTTCTTGCCACTTTGCACATTAAACACTCTATGTTCCAACTCCATCTCTGGGCATCATTACTGGCTCTTCCTAATTTCTGGAATTCTCTCCCTGTTCATCTCCAACTCTTGTTTTCCTTCAAGTCTCAGTGAAATTCTCACTTTCTACAAGAAGACTTTTCCAATTCTCCTTAGAACTAGTACTTCCCCTATGTTGTTTTTATTTAATACATCTTGAATCTCTTGTTTGAACACACTTGTTTGCATGCTTTCTCCCCCAAGCTCACTGGGTGATTGTGTTTTGTTTTGTTTTGGTTTGGTTTTTTTACCATTCTTTGTCTTGCCAATGTTTAGTACAGTGCCTGGAACACAGTAAGCATCATACAAATATTTATTGACTAAGTCATCTGCCTCTAAGCCTAGCATTTTTTCTATTATGCTACACTGCCTCTCAAAACCTGTGAGGTAGGTGCTGTTATTGTAACTATTATGCAGATGAGAACACTGGAGCGGAAAGATTCAGTGACTTGTGACCGGTCTCATACACATATTAAGTGTTTGTAGCAGGACTTTCACTCAAGTTGTCCTAACTCCAAGTGAAGTATTCTACTGGGCTCCATCATGCCCCCTAAACCCCTCACAGTGCTGAAAGATACAATCTACACAGCATGAATGCTCACAATTTTCCTGGCTCAAGGTATTAACTCTGCTCATGTCCTAAGTCAGTTTTTGTTCAATGAAGTGATTTCTCTCAGAATCTCACATGTAATTTTATAACATCAAAAGTATTTAAGAATTTGGTAATCCAAGCTCTACTAACAATAAAGGTGAAGTCTTGTTTCACAGACTCTCAAGAACTAAAAATCCAGAGCTATGTTGTCCGATGGAGCGCTGCCTATCTTTAACCCTGAAAAGATGTAGGATCCTTCAAGGCTACAGAAATAAGGTGTTTTTTCACAGAGCCTCAATGGTCCTATAATAGCAGATTGAGACATATGCTAACAACTGGCCTGCAAATATATCCTAGCTTCCTCTTGAAAAATGCGACTTCAAAAGCGTTAGTTTTATAACATCAAAAAAAAGAAAAGACATTCCAGTATTATTACCAGAAAGCTGAACATCAGAGACATGTCTCTTGGTTGCATAAACCACAAAGTTGAATTAGAACTCTGTATCTTTTCACTGAGAAGCAGCAATAGTGTTAAATCCACAAGCTCTCCCAAAATAACCTGAATTTTAACCATTAGAAATTTGAGAAGACTGTGCTCCAGATTCAACAGGTTGGTGTCATTTACTGTTGAAGGATATATTGCTACAACAGTTCAGAGTGAACACAGACTTTTGTCAAAGGCTTGTCATTTCTTATAACTGGAAAAATCAGATTGTTCTGTGGCTAATCCACCCAGCCCTTGCTCTGCAGATGTGCATTGATGCCTATCTTATGAAAGCATCAATGTTTCCCACCAAGTAAGTACTAGTAAAAAGCATTGGTTCTAGTAGGTGAAAAGCAAAGAACAGTCTTTTAATGTCTTTTTGCTATTTTGTTTTACACTTAAGTAAAAGGTTTTTTTTAAGTTTCAGATTTCCATAAAGATTTCAACATATATTCTTAGTAAATAATAGAACACAATTTGACACACTTCTGTTCCCTCTTAGTTTCATTTTCTATCCCCCCCCTTATAACCTAAGGGCACATGATAAATATTACATCTAGTTCATCCAGTAAACATACTGCTCCCAGTTTGGGAACAAAAAAAGAGACACTAAAAGAGTATAATATGGTGCCCTGAAGCAGTAATTTTGTAAACAACTGCATAATCAAACTCCGAAAAAATGAAGACACCTGCAAGAAATTCTGTGACATCATTCCAGCTGCCCACTCAGAATAAGAAACTCAGGTTTCAAGGAGGACAGTCAGTAGACAAACTCTCCTTAACTCATATATTTCTAAATTTGAAATGGGTCTTAGATGTCATTTGTGTTTTGTAAATGAGGATTCTGAGATCCAGAGAAATCATATCTTGCCTAAGGTGACCCATTCAGCAATGTTAAAATGAGGACTAGAACCTATTTCCTCAATTCTCAGTATTCACACAATATGCAATATTGCCTCTGCCATGGAGAAGAAACTGTAGTTGTACTCTTAAGAATGAAGGATGAGGGGGAGGTGGAGCCAAGATGGCGGAGTGAGAGCAACGACTCACCTAAGCTCTCGGACAAACTCCTTCAGGTACCTCTGAAAGGAGAATCTGACCAAATTTTGGAGGTGAGGAATCCAGTGGGAGACAGAAGGTGACAGATTCGGAGCTCAGGTTGGACTGGAGGATCCACGGGAGGGATCTGTTCCTTGGGGGTGAGCCCACAGCGCACAGCACAGTGTGGCTAGCACAGCAGAGAAGAAGGGATCCAAGAAACCTGAGTGGTGGGCGGAGCCAGAGGAGTGCCACCGAGGGTGGGAGACAAGCCTAACTGAGTCAGTGAAAGCCACCGAGCGCCAGACATCAGCGCAGCAGCTCCTGAGACCTTCAACCTAAAGACCAAACTTTGTTAAGTCACCTACTTGAACTTCCGGGAGCCGGGATGGCGGACTGATCAGTAAATGCTCTCTTCTCCCCACTTGATAACCATGAAAGAACCATAAAATACTTCCCCAGAAAAATCCCAGATCAGCAGAAACAGCAGAAGGAGGCCAATAGTGTCATAACCCCTGAGATGAGGAAAATAGCTAAGGGGGCTTCCTCCTACTGTGGCAGAGGCACACCAGAAGGACAGAGGACCCAGGGCAGGGAAAACTTGCACTAGGACCCAGGCAAGCCTCAGTGCCAGGAGAGGAGCCCCAGGAGGGGTGGGAACACACATTAGCATCTAGGCGTGGCTCAGCTGTCCAGGGGAATCAGAAAGACAATAGGGAAGCTGGGATTACCAGCATCTGAGCTTGTCTTTGCCTCAGGTCAGCTGAGGAGATCTCCTGTGACCAGACCACTCCTCCCCCACACTTAATAAGCTAAACCCAGGGCTGATTGGGGAAACACCAAACTAAAACCCGCTTTTAGCTTTTTCACATATCAGCTCAGCAAAAAGTTCTCTAGCTTTGGACTGAAAGAACCAGAAGCCACAACACTCAATCAACATCATGAATAAGAAAAAGCAGAGGACCAAAAGAACCATAGAATCTTTCTGTGGGGATAAGGACCAAAA
>CM053774.1:63683180-63741937 GCA_028658325.1 Potorous gilbertii | reverse complement strand
CCTCCAACTTATTTTTGTACTCCCCTGATCTCTACTTTTCAAGAGCAAGTGACCATTTTATGACCATCTAGTCAATGGAGATACTTCTTGTTTCATCCAACTCATGACATTGATGACAAATTATTTTTGCTTATTTTAACTTATGTGTCATATGTCAACCAGTAGAATTATTTTATGTTTTGTACAGTTACTTTTGAATGTCTAGGTAGCAAACTATAAATACAAGGTCTTGGAAGAAGGGGACATCTCAGAACATTAGGAAGATCTGAGGTCTACTTCATTAGACCATGGACCCTTTGATAAAGTATCATTGGCTGAGCCAAAGTAGCCAGAGAGAGAAAATATGGGGTATAAATGTATCACTGCTTTGATCTCTGTACCCATAGACACATAGATGCATGAGTATATATACATTACATTATATACATATATATGTATATACATATACATTATATACATATATATTATGTACATATGTATCTACATACGTATATCAGTGATGGGGTGCTTAGGTACATGTGCTTGGGTCCCAATTCTAAAATAACATTTCTCTTTAAAAATCATATTTCTCCCTAGTTTCAAAACACTATCCCAGGCAGTTTCTCCCCAACCCAAGGCCACAGCCTGCCCCAGCAACATCCATTATCTCCCTTCCTGATACAGCAGCCAGCTGCACCTATAGAACTTATTAGTCTGAACTGACTGAACAGACTGTGCACTGGATCATAATGACATTTACTACTCACTGACCATATGTATACTAGACTTGGACATATGTACACTCCCTTACATTTATCTTGTCTAACAAGACATTGATGAGAGCAACCTGGTATTTCTGAGCCTGCGCTGATCATTGGTTGACTTAGTGACATTTCAGGGCTAAAATCACACCTCTATGTACCCCCCTCCTCCCTTGGCCTATTTCCTGATGAATTTTGGGTAAAATTTCTGCACAGTAGATACCAAAAGTGCATGTTCCTTTAAGAACTGACCACTCTTTAACCTCTCCCTAATCCCACCCCAAACCACCTAGTTAGCATATTTGGCACAAGTGATACTATAGAATATACTATATAAGTTTATTTGTATCCCTGTAAGGTTTCAGGTTCTCTAAGAACTCTTGCCCACTGAAAACCGTAATAAATCTTTACCTAGACCTCAACGACACTTGAGTCCATGAATTCTTTGTCAGACAACCTGCCTCTGTTACCCTGGTCTTTACGGGGGTCTGACCACCCCTTCCAGCCCTCATCACTGGCATTATTTGTAATGCTTTTGCATACCTTAAAGCTTAAATATATGCTTACTATTTATTTTTATTTTCAAAATAGATATAAAGTAAATACAAGATGATAGGGGTGGAGAGACTAAAAGCTGAGGACATCAAGAAAGACCAGGAAACTGGGGATTTTTCACAAGAGATATGAAGAGGGAGTGCATTCTAAATCTGAGAAAAGTCTGTGCAAAGTCATGGAAAAAGGAAATTGAGACACTTTTCTGGCTTCCTGCTTTCACTCAGAACTAATTTCTGCCTTCGATACTTAGAGACAAATCCCTAATCAGTATTCTGTTTATATGCACACAATCTGGCAGTCAATTTTCCCTATAGATTTTCTTTCTATCCATCAGGAAACATAATCTATGTAGTATTTGGACCATAACCATGGCATATGTTTAAGAACTGTATCAGTGGACTTACACATACTAATTTTAAACTTGAAAGCCTTTCAATAATAATTCTTTAATGGCTCAGCCTCCACCCAGGGTTTAGTCCCTGTGAACATCTAAATCTGAGTTTTTTTCAGTAGAGGGCATCAGCTCTCTTGTGAGCATCACATTAATAATAAGCAATATGTATAGAAAAGGATTATCAGAAAGCTTGTAATGAATTTGGTTAAGAAAAGAATAATGTACCTATAAGACAGCATGGATAATAAAATGACTTATAATATCTATGTTCTCTTATGAATACATTATACATTTATTAACCAAATTCATATTTTATTCATACCAGATTAATATTTATTGTATTTTACATTAAATATATGAAATTTTAAAATATATATTTAAAACATTTTCTTCACTATGTGGAACATACTTGAAAAGAATCATATTTAACATGGTGGTTCAGACCTTTCCCTGTGTCATCTTATACTGCTTTCTGCTTTTTTCCATTTTAATGATCTATTAATAGTTTTTCTTTTTTACTGTAACTATATCACTATTCTCCAATTCTCCATAAATTACCTTCCCCCAAAACTCTCTACTATAATAAGTATGTATAAGCCAAGTAAAACAGTTATAAACATTGTCCATGTCTGGAAATGTAAGTACTTCAGTCATCAGCTGTCTACCAAGAGGTGGAAAATACATCACTCTTTTGGAGTTGTAATTGTTCCTTGGGTTGATCATAGTTAAAATCATTCATAGTTGTTTTTCTTTATACTATTATAGTTATATAAATTGTTTGCCTGATTCTTTTAATTGCACTCTGTGCCCATTTCTACAAGGTTTCCATGTTCTTATGGTTCTCCCTTTTCTGAATAGTTCTTTTTTTGGCTATTTTGTGTTGCTCATTTTAAAAGAATGGTTATAACACATATTCTAGTGATGTCAGTTTCTTCTTGTCCATCCCTTTCGACATTACCATCTAATGATAATCTCTATTAATTAAAATGATACAAACTCCAAAACTTTGCATTGCTATCAAGGGAATCTGGGGCTGGTTCAGTATCAGTCATTGTTTTCTTTCTTCATGAAGGTTGGTTTTCTCCTTCATTCTTTCTTGCTTTGCCTCTATTCTCAGTTCTGTCCTGAAACTCAAAGCACCCTGCTCTTGGCTTGATTCCGAATATTCTTGCTGTTCAACTATTCTTAGACTAATATCCCTCTTACCAACAGTTGGTTCATGTTCCTCGAGGATGCTATTCACAGAAGTTTCATCCTTCTACCTTGGAGCTCTCTGTTCCTCCCCTCTAAAGATAGGTTGCACAGTCTTTTACATGCCTTTACTCAAGGTCTTGGAATAAGGGAAGAGTTGCCCATGTATTTTTGAGACTACTGATATTCTTTTTGGAATGAATCTTTTCTTCATGTGCCAACTGTAAACATATAACCTCAAACCTGTACCTACTACAATGAAACTTAGGGAAAAAAAGCAACAAAACTCATCTTGTTACAAAAAAATTGTTACTGTAATTAGTCAGCTGAGATGATTGAACAGAGAGGCAGTAGCTTCTGCTAACACTCTGAAATAAAAATATTATCATTTTTTTCTTCTGCAAAAATCAGAGCTAGTCTAGGCTTTTGGACAATTAGTCTCTAAAAGTCCATAAGTATATTATACTGTGATTCTGATACTAAGTATGTATCATCATAGCTGAGTAACCTCATGGGATCACAGAGTCAAAGTTGAAAAAGACCTTCATTGTCATTTAATCCAACCCACTTGTTTTCTTTGTTAGGTACTACTATTTTCTTATTTGAACATTTTGTTTACTGAAAGGGGCAAAAAAGGAATATTTATGGCAGAAAAATGGAGAAATGCAGCTGGAGGAGACATAGGTAATTCTGAAAGGAGCTGAATAAAAAGTAGTCCTTCTTTGAGACAAAAGAGGACCAATGACTCCATTGAATTATTTCTTAACAGGTAATATTGTATTCTTATGACTGTTTTTTGATGGTAGTATTCCGAATCAAAGAACTGTTTGGAATTGTAAGTAACCAATCCAAGTTCAAGCCAGACATTTGCATAAGACTGCTCATTGGTGGAGACAACTTACTTGACACTCCATGCATGTGAAGAGGCAGAGTTGTTAAATGCTTGGGAGGGAGATAAAAAAAAGATTCTGGGAAAAAGCCACCACATAGCAGAGCCAATGCCTTTCCTATTTTCATCTACCACTATTGAAATTTAAGGAATTTCTCCTTAGGTGAAGTTGGACTAACTCTCTTTCCTTTCTTTTCTCTGTTCCCCCAATAAGAGAGTTCATTCATTTTGTGTTATCTGCTATGTTCTAAGTTGTATAATTTCTTTGATTTCTGTTTGCTATCACCTTAAATAAAGACGTTTATTTGTTATTCATTATATGCAATTGTCTGTTTAAGTGACATTTGGTGGGAGGATAGACAGGTCTTAGGATATAGCTTGGAATACTTTTCCTCTGTTAAAGGAGATTGATCAGAAAGTGGATTGAACCTTAAAAATTATGGTGTGCCCTTGGTCATAAGTGACCCATGGACCACAGGGTGTGCAGGCCTGCCTTAGACTAATAATGTTTAAGATGGTAAATAAAGATAATTCAAACTCAGTGGTCCCTCTCTAAGGAGAATAAAATGACTTGCTTCATTGACCCAGTCTTCTGTCATACCACCCATCTTTTCTTTATCAGGAATCAAAGTCTCCCTTGAAGAAAAGTGGACAGAATAAACTTTAGAAATACACATACATCCTTGTGGGGTGCATTTAGACAGACCTATACAGACATATGCATAACTTATATGGGCATCATATATCCCTTATATTTTGACTAAGACTTCTGTCTTAGCTGACAGAAATGTGGAGGCCCAATCTGAAGCAGAAAAGTCAATCAAGCCACATGAGAAGCTGGGGAATTAAAACATAGAAGTCGAGTACACAAGCTGTTTATAGAAACTGAGACATCAGAATACAGAAGGTGAGAGGGTTAAGAAATGGAGAGAAAAATAGTCCTAATAATACCACATGAATAGAGGGAGATAGGTTCTGAATTTGATGTGGTGATTGGTTCTGATTGGAGGAAGTACTGATCCTGAGAGTTGATAGCAGACATAAGAAACCTCTGCTAGTTGAACTGTAACCTTGCTTTCTACTTCCCTCTATAACTTGAATAAGGGAAACCCGTCAGAGATTTGCCTATGTTGCCCTTTATGGTGTTCAGGTTCAAAGGAGAGAAATCCTTCAATGCCAGAGAGCAGACCTGAATAATTTTGCACACACTAGGCATAAAGTAATTGCTTTTTCACTGAAAAATTGCTCACTCAACCAAGGGAGCAAATATGGGAAGCTCTGAAAATCCCAGGCTTAATCCTATTAGTTAAAAAAATAAAAAACAAAACATTAAATTTATAACCTTAGCATAGCAGAGAAATAGCTTTGTTCAGGAGGAGAATAAAGCTCTGGAAAACACTGATTTTATCCAGACAATAATGCATGGAACAGACTGTTTCCTAAAGAGAATCAGGATCTCAAGGCCTACAATTTAGAACTGTGAATTGACCCCAGTATAAAAGGTTTCTTTTTCCATCTCCATCCCTGCCACTTATCCTTAAGTCTGCACCCCCCACCCTCAAGGGACTTTTTAGTGCATTGGTAGGAGAGAGTGATTCAGATTTATGAGTTTACTTTAATGTTATGATTATTATATTTAATAAATATTTCATATTTAAGAGTTAATAGTGTCATCCTGGATGACTTGTTTAAATGAGAAGCATGTTACTGGAAGCCAAAGTAGAAGAGGAATAATTAGTATACACATATTCATAAATACATACATACACACATATATGTGTAGCATGCATAGGATGACTTCAACTTTCCACTTCTTTCTAGTTTATCTCTTCTTCTGGACCGGGGCAGGCTTGATTATAACACTTATACCCATCATAGCAGATTGACACTAGTGTGTATATGTGTGTGTGCCTAAGCATATGTGTTATATATAACATAGGCATATGTGTTATATATGTATATATACATACACACCAGGGTTATCCCTAAAAATCCTGAGAGTGAGTTGGGGAAGCAACATGAATGTATATGTGTGTATATGTATGTACACACACATATATATATGCATACACATATATACACACATGTATATATTATATAATGAGAGAGAGATTCAAAATAAATATATAAAATAAATAACAGTTTATGAGGGGATGGGAAAACCATCTTGACCTGCTAGCATGATTAAGTCTGCTGAAATCCAGGAAAAAAGAGAAACTAGAGAGAATTAGCATAGTATGAAAAAACTAGGACCCAGAGAGAAGTGACTTGTTCCAAGGTTACATATAGAACAAATAACTGATTCCTAATATCAAATCCAGTCTCCAACTGCACCATGTTGGACAGGATGAAGGAGAACGAGAGAGCCAAATGAGACATCTTGGTGACAGACCAATATGATACTAGGAATCTAATTATGTGAATGACTTTTCCTTGACATTCCTTTATATGTTCCCCTGTACTCTGTGTATTCCTGGACAATCTGCACTTTACTTACTGTATTTTAAACACAGAATATGATAAGAAACTAGGTATTCTATTTTCCAGTCAAATTGGCCCAGAATAACATCTCATTCCCAGTGCTGTGCTTTTCCCCAGGTGACTCTCTTGCACAGGAATGTGCTGGAACCAGTTCCAGCTGCTTGTGACAAACTGATTGTGTTTTAAGTGTGAGCATTTATGTATTGGGAATTGGCAAACACTACAGGGTTTGATTTATTGTTTTGTTGATTATTTAGACTCTGCGATGGGGAAAATGTTAATAGCACAGATTAAATTTAAAAGTACATGCTTTTTTTTTCCTGCAAAGTCAAATATTTACCAGTATACAGCTAAACATTGACCATTCCTTCCTGGAATGTGCTTCCTTCTCATTTTCACCTCAGAGGACACTTCCCACTTGCTGGAGACTTCCTCATGGCCCTTTAATATTTTGTTATATTGAGCCTATATTTGGGTGCATATCTCTTAGTTTTCTCTGTAATGTGACCAACTCATCATTTCTTCCCATGCTACTTACTCTTGGTGTTGTCTGCAACAATTCTCATGTACAACATCATTGGAGATACACTGCAGCATAGGTAAAGACAAAAAGCCACAATTAAGCAACAATGGATTGAGCCCTGATTCTTTGTCAGTGGTTGGAGTGGAATGAAGGAAAAGAGAGTGAGCACTTTGATATCTCTACTTCTCTTCTTTGCTCTTTGTTTTCCTCTTACCACTCCTGCCTTTCTCCTCGCTAGAAGAAATTTTGGGTCTATGTCAAAGTTCTACTCCTTTGCAGGGAGTAATGGCAGCCATGGATTATGGTGACAAGAGAGACCTAGCTTAATATTTTTAAACCTTCCTTTTCTTCTCTGCTCCGTCCTTTGGTGGAGTGGCTGGCAATGGTACAAAGAAAAGTTAATGGCTGCAAACCAACGGACTCAGTCTGCGGGTCTCTGGAACTCTATCAGTGCCTGCCTGGATAGATGATTTGTTGCCTTTGTGAATGCTTCCTTCGGTTCTCTCCATGGCCATCTAAAGTCAAAAGAGACGAAAATGAAAAATCTTTGTGATAAGTTTATTATCCATTGTACAGTATGACTCACTCAAGCATGTGTTGGGCATTTTATAAATTTTATGCTTAGGGGTGAATCATTAATAGGATGCATTTCTCCTTCACCTGGGGGAAGTGGGTACAGGTGGCATTTCATACCCTGAACTAGTTAGAAATCAGTTACTCTGAAGTATGTTTTTGATTTCTTAACTATATACTATAGTTCCTTTCTCAAAAAATAAAAATAACTGTCTTTTAAATACTATCTTTCTTAGCCTCACAATAGTTCTTAAAGGTAGGTCCTGAACATAGATTATTATTTCATCTTTACAGATGAAGAGATTAATGTAAAGAAAGTCCTGTGGTCCAGTCATGCAAAAACCAGTCAATGAACTGCAAAAATAGAAATAAAAACTAGGTTCCCCAGTACTAAACACAGTTAATTATATTGCCCAAGTGGGCAGAAGTACAGTCTTGACCATTTTTTCCCCTAAGCACTAATACATTTCTCTGAGGGGAAAGGTAAATTTTAGTGAATAACTGCATTTCAGCTTGGGAAATTGCTTTGTATTTGTAGTTTCCAATGTGAAATACCCTACAACAAGCCTAAACAAATATTCCAGATGTTCCCACCATTCATTATGGTTTGCTTTCATTTCTGTCTGACCTGAATTCACATGTACTTCCTTTGGAAAAGTAAACTTTGAGCAGTCATGCCTATGAAAACCTCTAAGATAGAAGGCAGATGATAGGAGAGCAACAGGGTAAGGAAGTGTTTGGAGTGCTAGCCCAGGAGTCAGAAAATCTGGATTCAAATCTAATCTCTGGTGCTGACCACCTTGGTGATCTTGGGCATATGGGGTGGCTTCTATTTGGTGCCCCTATTCTTTCTCTGTAAAATGAGAGGTTGGGTCAGATGACCTCTGAGGTCCCTTCCATTTTGAAACTTGTACTCAGGTGAAGCTCTTTTTTCCAAAGAGTTTTCAGCTACCTGTGACTATGGAAATCCAGTATCATAAAAGTTGCTTGTCAAAGGGATTAAATTAAATTTGGAGAGTGCAGGCTTTGATATCTGCTACCTAAATGGGTTTAGAGTATTGGGAGACTTTAAGTCTCCATTCATTTCCAAATGAGCTTGCATCCCCCCTCCAGAGCTGGAACATTTGTTTTTGCACACATGTGGGTGTTACATCTTTTCCCCAATATATATTAATATTTTGGATAAAAATGATCTGTAAAGGACAAATTTGGTTGTGGTTCCACTGTAAGCTGCATTATGTTCATCACATTGGATTAATGAAATCACGCCAGGAGGCTGTACAAAGCTTTTGAGAAACTTAATTTGGCTGTGACTCAGGGATTTTTCCCAAAACCTCTGATGCTTGAAAAGCCCCAGTGGGATTTTGCCAATAGAATGTAATAGGCATATATTTTAGGAAATCTTGGGAAACTTGAGATAACCTCATTTAAAGGAGACCACTGGAAAAAATGGTGACTCTGCTGGTGGTCAGATTTTGGATTACTGCACCCTCTCCAATGAACCTTTCCTTTTCCGTTGCGTAGAGTGAATCTCGGAATTCCTGACATGTGCATTCCATTGCCCATGTTTTTCTTTCTAGGTAATCACAGTGATGGTTATTGATTCTGAACAGACACAGCTTGCAACGAAAGTTACCAAATCTTGCTTTTCTCCCACTGTGCTCCTAACTGCCCCAAGGTCAAAATGTTGTAGGCGTCTCAATCTTTTTCTCAGACAAACCATCCCCATCTGGCCCATTTTTGCTTCCTACTAACGCTTCTCCATGAATTCTCTTGATATCCCCTTCTCTTTTTCTTCTCTTTCTCTAGAGTTCCGATCGAGACTTCGTTTCTTGCCTATGTAACTTTTCGAGTACCCCCTTATGGTCTGTTCTCCAGACTCTTCTCCAGAATAGGAAACTACTCATGGTAACTCATAGCATCGTTAAGAGTCATTCTGATCACACTGATATAGGAGAATTGTAGAGATTGTAGATGTCACATATCTCCAAGAAATCTTCAAGTGCATGTCTCATCCAGAACATTGTGTTACTTACAAATTGTTATTCACACTGTTGGAAGCCATCCAGGGTAAGGGACAAGTGCTGGATTCAAATTTGGGAGACCTGCATTAGAAACTCTGACATAGATTAGCTCTGAAATCTAATAGGAGGGCGGTTGTGGGCAAATGACTTCACACTTCTCTGGACCTCAGTTTCTTCTTCTGTCCAGTGGTAATTATCATACTTTCATTACTTAGCTTATGGGATTTTTTGTGTGGAAAATACTTATGTAAGCCTTGAAGTACACTTTAAATGCAACTGTTATTATTACTTTAAATTCTGATGTTAGCCAGCTTTGTTAGAAAGTTTTTCATTTTAATCAGTAAAAACCTACTAATCTGTAATGTTCATTCATTACTTCCTGGGGTCAAGCAGAGCAAATCTATTCCTTCTTCCAAATAAGAACCTTAATAGCTTTAATGATATCTTTTTCAAGGCCTTTCTAAATCTTCTCTCCTCCAGTCTAAATATCACTAGTCCCAGAACTGGTGTTTGTATGACTGATTACAGTCTTCGTCATCAAGCTGGTTGTTCTCTTTTCCATTCCGGATTGTCAATGTTTCTTCTAAAATATGGCACCAAGAAACATACTCATAAACAATTTTCCAAATAGAGTGTGACCAGAGGCACTGTTATCACCATCTCCCCACTGTGCACCATATTTCTGCTAATATAATAACATATAAAATAACTAAGATATTTGTGATGCTTAAAATTTACAAATTGCTTTACAAGTACAATCTGACTTACAATTGGATACCTCACAACAACACTGAGAAATAATACTATTGGTTTCATTATCTTCAATTTAAAGAAGAAACAGAATTTCAAGTTATATGTCTTGGCACTGGTACACAATGAGTATCACAGGAGGGATTTGAGCCTGGATCTCCCTACACTTCAGGTCTAGCATTCTTTCCACTGCACCATGCTATTATCTTGTCATTTAATAGACATGCATTTATTAAGTATTTACTATGTGCAATGGGGCAGTTAGGTGGTGCAGTGAAAACACACCAGGTCTGGCATCAGGATGATGACAGTTCAAATGTGACCTGTTGTAATCCTGGACAAGTGTCTTAACCCCTGTTCACTTCCGTTTCTCCTCTATAAAATAAGGACACACCAGGGAAGGAAATGGCAAAGCACTCCTGTAGGAAAAGGTCCAGAAAATACTGTGGACAAAGTCCATGAGATCACGTAGACATGACTGAATGACTGAACCACAATTTTTACAATGTACTGTATGTGACGGGAGGAAATAGTAATGCTCCATCCAACTTTCTTCTAGACTTTGGCTCACTTTAACGGAGCAGTGGTGCTTTGGGATGACTCAGCACTTCCTCCCCAGCATCCCCACCTCCTGAAGGCTAGATTAGAGGAACCAAGAGACTACTTGAGGTTTACCGTGTCAACTCAACTCAGAGCATCAAGTGATTGAGTTCTTTGCTAGAACACATATGGCTTTGTGGTCCAACAGATTAGGGAAGGGGCTTCTCTTCCAACAGTGACCTGCACAGAGTAAGCATTTAATACATGGGTTATCTATGTTTATATATCCTCTTTATCTTTCTCATCTATCTATCTATCTATCTGATGGCTCACATTACACATTCATATAAATAGGGATAAGGGATGTATCTTTGAATCCACCAGTTTGGGAGACTCCCAGGTGAAGAAATTCTTTCTAGCAAAGCAGGTCAGTATTTTCTCTACTATTTATAACCTCAGTTGCTTAGAGCATTGAGAAGGTGAGTGAGTTGCCCAGGGATATACAGGCAGAATATGCTAGAGGAAGGACCTAAAAGCAGTTCTTTCTGCCATCCAGTCCAGTTCTCCAGACACCATACCATGATGTCTTTGCTTGCTCCTCTTTCTTCTCTCTCCTCTGTCCTCTCTTTCTATCCTTTTCTTTCCCTTTTTCTTTCTCATACACCCATACACTTTTATACTTTGACCTTTTAGATAGTTTGTTGTTTCATTAAAACCAAATTTGACATAAAGAGAACTCTAAGTGTTGAGATTCTTTCAGTCACTCAGCAAACATTATTAAGCACCTATTATTTACCAGGCACTGTGCTAAGCATTGGAAATACAAAGAAAGACAAATTAAACTCCTACTCCCAAGGAGCTCACAGGTAAATGGAGGACAAGGCATGCAAACAGTCATGTAATCTCTATCTTACAGTCTTAGAAAATTGCCAGGACACTGAGAGGCTAATACAGTTTTGCAGCTAGAATATGTCATAAGCAAAATTTTATCCCAGTCTTCCTGTCTTGAGTCCAGTCCTACACTGTCTCTTAATTTGGGTTTATGTCTATCAGTGTTTGTCCTTCTGCTCTATATAGGCTTAGTTCCTTAGTGGGCTGATACAGTGACTCTACTTCTGTATAAATTCTCATAATACTTATTACTATACTCTAAATTACCTGGATCCTCAGTCAATGTGGATTTACTGGCCACACTGATCAATGACTATGAAATCAAGGTAATCCATGCTTGGAAAGCTTTTGCCTTTGTTTCTCAGCCTACACAGGCTTATAGAAGTCAATAAAATGGAAACCGCTGGCAGGAACTGGAAGCTGGATAATTATTACATAAATCAGAGGGCTGGAATTGGCCATTCATCCATTTGCTAAGTCCACAGATGCTGTGGGATTGAGCCAAGAGAACAAACAAATGCATATCTTCTCTTGCTTTCGATATTTTTTTCTCCCTCTTACCTGCTCAGAATACTGAGTGTCTCTACGAGTTCTTCCTGTTCAAAAGTCATCAGAATTCTTGGAATGGATTTCAATGAGTTCAGGGAGTTAAGTCAATTTTTCTGAGGTGGTTTTCAACACCATTTTCTCAGTTTTACTTCTCAAGGGGATGACTGGCCATGGGAAACAGAATGAAGATGGGACACTCTTACATCCTTCTGTGTGAAAGGCCCTCTGCCAGAGCCTAATGTCAAGTCAAATTACCAAGAATTTATTAATTGTCTTCTATGTTCCAGGCACTATGCTAAGTGCTGGGGATAGAGCAGTAAAGTGGGACAGTTACTCTTCTCATTGACACGATATTTCAAGTAGAGGAGACAATACATCTAGAAGAATTCATCTTCAAGGTGAATGGAAGGGCTTGGTGGTCTTAAGGATGGAGGTCTATGACAACTGGCAAGGCCCAGAGGTCAGCTGACAATGCTGAGTGGTCTAGAGGACTTAATGACAGAGCACTTGGCAAATCACTTTCCTAACAGGATTTTTACTTTCCCCTCCTTCCCATTCCTTCCTTGTAGAGGAGAACTCATCTTACAGTGCCAGAAAATATGATGTAGAGGGCAACCCCAAGTTCCTCCCTTTTGCTGGGCCTGCAAATGAAGACCCAGGTTGGACAGTCAAGTTGACATTGGGAATGAAGTCAGTGACCACTCCAGAGTATGAGAAGGGGAATCATCTGAGGTAAATCTGCAAGGGTCAGTTGATATTATGTTGTCAAAGGTCTTCAATGCCAGAATAAAAAGTTCATGATCTTAAGAGTGAAAGTTTTTGGGTAGAAGAATAATGTGATCTAATGTTTTGTTAGGGAGAATTCATAGATAGTTGTGTAAAGGATGGATCACAGATTGTGGGATAAAGGAAGCCTATTAGCATGTTTCAGATAAGGGATGAGAGCCTGAACCAGGGTACTTGCATTGGAAGCATTAAGGGAGAAATGGATATAATCAGTGATATGAGAGAGAGAATTTAGGGTTGCTGCAATAATAACTATTCCTCCCTGGAACCTCTCTTTCAGGAAATACTGTCAGCCATGATCACTAATAGCTTGCTTCAGCTCATGATTAATGGACTGTTTGTCTACCTTGGCCCTCTTCATCTCACAAGTTATTTTGCTTTTCATGTCTCTTACAAGTCTTTTCCCATTGGAATGTAAGGTCTTTGGAGGCAAAGGCTGTCTTTCTTTCTGGTTGTATTCTAATATTCTCAATGTTTAGCACAGTGCCTGGCACATAAGCATTTAATAAAATGATTTTTCTGAAATAAATTTTCCAGGAGATTTTATTTATTACTGTGAACCTTTTGTTCCTACAAGATAAGCATGGATATATCTATCTCTATCTGTCTGTCTATCTATTTATCTTACTACCTATCATATTACCTACCTCTCTGTCCATCTATCTGTGATTTTTCAGAATAAAGTCTCCAGGAGATTTTATTAAGAAAAATTCTTATATATTCATATATATTATATTATATATCAATATATACAATGTATATAATATATATTAATTCTTATATATTATTCTATATATGCTATACATAATTATTTAGAATGTATATCATATATACACATTCATGTGAAGGATTGTGCTATTGTATTTGATGTCTGCTTAATTATCCTATTCTGCTTATGTTGAATTTCCATACTTTTCTGTTGTGTTGTACTCGCTCCCCCTTCACTTCCTTCTTGAAGTACCTTAGCTTTGAAGTTCCAAATTCATCTCAAGTACTACCTTCTACATGAGGCTATTCCTGACACCCACAGTGATTCATTCTCTCTCCCTCATAAAATACAACCTGTTACTTTGTATATACTTAGCATTTAGAGCAGCTAGGTGGCATAGTAGATAGCATGCTAGACATGGAAGTAAAAAGACTTATCTTCCTGAGTTCAAATCTGGCCTCAGACACTTCCTAGCTGTGTGACCCTGGGCAAGTCACTCAACTCTGTTTGCCTCAATTTTCTCATTTGTAAAATGAGCTGGAGAAGGAATTGACAAACCATTCTAATATCTTTGTCTAGAAAACTCCAAATGGGGATGCAAAGAGTGGGACATGACTGAAACAACTGAAAAAGTGTTTACTTATCTAGGTCCAGATTGTATTTACCAAGTATGAGTGCAAAGCAGCTAGGTGCCATCGTAGTTCATAGAGCACTGGGCTTAGAGTCAAAAAGACCAGTTCAAATCTAGCCTTTGGCACACCTGTGAGTTGTATGATCCTGGGCAAAGCACTAAGCCTCTGTTTGATTCAGTTTTCTCAACTGTAAAATAAGGATAATTACAGTACCTAATATAGCACCTATGCGATATCCATAGTGCCTATGGCCAGGAATATGCCAGCACAGTTCTGAATCACAAAATATAACAGACTCTCCACATGGAAGACAGAACCAAAACATTTATTCAAACACCAGAAAGTCAAACCCCAACACCAGAAAACCAAATCCATCATAGCAACAAAGAAATCCATACAAAACAACAATGCAAGGGCACTACCATTCCCACTCCTTCCCTCTGTTTGGTTTCCTACAAACAAGGTCCCTTAAAAAAATCACAAACAAGCTCTCTCACTCACACTATTTGCTATCTGCTCTGTCTTTTCCAGCTCTGACTGCTTTGACTCACTCCCTGCTCCACCCCCTCTTTCTCCATCTGTTCCACAAACTCCTCCCACCACAGACTCCATGTGACCCAGGCAGGTCACATGGGCGTATTAATGAATAGGAAAGATCTTCCCATTTAAATTACCATTACATCTACTTGGTATGATTGTTGTGAGGAACAAGTGAAATAGTATTTGTGAAGTACTTACTTAGCACAGAGTCTGACATATTAGACACTACATATTTATTCTCTTCCTTGCTCCCCAGTAAGCTTCTTGAGGATGAGACTTGTTTCTTTTTTTTTTTTTTGTCTTAATATCCCATGCCTTACACATAGTAGACACTTAGCAAATATTTACTGAACTGGAAATATTTTACATATTACTATTCTTTGGAGTTTCTCTATGAGAAGAAGGTTTTGACTAGAGTCTTCAGTCCAAGGTTGTTCTCTCCATCCACCTCAACTGGAGTGGGCCATTGATGTAAGTTTAAAGAAATTAATAAATTATGAATTATTATTTGCAATTAACTATAAATTAATTCAATTCAAGAAGCACTCATCAGATACCTACTATGTACAAAGTACCGTGATATGTACCAAGAGTATGAAGATAATATAAAAGTATGAAGAGTATAAAGATAAAATGAAATAATCCTTGTCTTTAAGGAACTCCTATTCTACTGGGAGAAAACAACTTGTATGGAGATGTAACAAGAAAAGGGGCTCCCCACATGTGACCTGTACCATGAGCTCCCAGTTATAGCCCAAGTGAGGGTAATAAGAGTAGTGGCAAACACTTCTGTAGTGCTATAGATTTACAAAGTGCTTACATACATGATGTCATCTGACCTTCACAATCTTTCTATAGAGCAGAGGAAAGGGAAGGGCAAAAGCATTTGTATAGTGCCTACTATGTGCCGTGCACTTTTACAAAAACTATCTCATCTGATCCTTGCAACAGCCTTCCAAGGTCGGTATTACTACAATCCCCAATTTATAGCAAGGACACTCAGGCTAGCAGAGGTCAAGTGACGTATGCAAGGTCACACAGCTTGTAATTCTTCAAGTGGGAATTTGAAGTCATGTCTTTCGGATTCCAAATTCAATGCTCTAGCCATCTGTCAGCATCAGAGGATGAATAAGTCCAAGTAAATATTAACTATGTGGTATTGACTCACTAGAGAGATCAGCTTGAGAGATGGGTTTTATGCTAGAAATTCTTCCTGTACCAAGGGTAAAGCTGAGAGTGGTGTACAGCCTCAGCAATTTCAGAGCCCTTTATTTTTCCAGCCTTTACCACGAGTCAGGCTTTTCCTACAAGGGCTTGCATTTGCTTCAATAATAGCTAAGATTTATATAGTACTAAGTGCCAGACAATTTTCTAAACTCTTTACAAATATTTCATTCCATATTCACAATAACTCTGGGAGATAGTTACTGCTATTATGTCCAGTTTACAGATGAGGAAACTGAGGCAAACAGGTGAAAAGAATTGCCCAGGGATACACAGCTAGTAAATATCTGAGACTGAATTTGAACTTGGGCCTTCCTGACTCCATGCACTATATCTTGTGGAAATCCCAAAGACTCTCTTTTTATGACCTTCATCTTCATATTACACCTCCACTCACACTGAAAGCTACCAGTGTATCTTAATGAGTAAGAGAAAACATTCCTCTTCCCAACTTCTATCTACTGCTGTCACCAATGACACCAAGAAGAATGTGCATATATGTATGTATATATATATTGGTAGCTGTCTAAATTTTATGGAGAACAAATTTACAGCCTAGAAATTGGAAGTGTTGCATAAGAGGCCACAAATGGGGGTAAATCTTTTGCCCAAGCAGACTCCATCCTCTAACATACAAGACAAATTCTCTTCCTCTATGTTTGATGAATTATGAGAAAGTGGCTTGTCTTGATTATAGCCGTTTCTAGAGTCTGATATCTCTAAAGCAATATGCAAAGACCTGTAACCCCAGAAAGCAGAGGGTTCTTTTCAGCAGTTTTCTGAACTAACTGGCAAGTCTGATGGCCAGATTTTCAGTGTAAGCATTTATACCTTGGAAATCAGCAAATAACTACAAATTTGGGTTGGATTTATTGTTTTGTTGATTGTCTAAACTTAAGGAAGTGATGGAAACATGTTAATAAAACATATTTAAACTTAAAAATATATCAGACATACCTTTTCTTTTTTGTTTTTTTTTTTTAAGGAGAGGTAGTTGTTAAACATTTACCAGCACATCCCCTGATTATAGGTAATAAGAAGATCTAAGGTGTGACCATTTCAGTGAGTGACTGAAGCAGAGCAAAGTCATAGATTACTGTAATTGAGGAAGTTAAAGTGGTTGGACACCATGTTCCAGGACACATCAATTTGCATGCTGAAGTCACTAAGTATGAGGGCGTGCATGGCTTGGTGGATGGAGAACCCCACGGAGCCAGGAAGAATTTGTTCTGCCTCTGACACAAATTGTCTGTACTACCATGGGCAAGCTGCTTTATGTCTTAGTGTCTCAGGCAACTCTATAAATCACAGAGAAAATGCCGACCTATGTTGCTAGAGGAAGTTCCTTATGGGGAACTCCCTTCATTAATAAAAATCCAGGCCAAGTATGTGGACAGGAGTTGGAGTGAAAAAGCAAATTGTGATCCAGGGAATGAACACCTTGAGAAAGGAGAAAAAACAAGGTCCAGGCCTATGGATTACCACAACTAGGATCTATAAGATCTTTGTTCAACATATAGGATTTCTATAGATCTATAAGGATCTATACCAAATGCTATACAGATGGGTGGAATGACACTCAGAGGAAGAGAGATTACAGGGTAATGCAGAGCAAGGAGTATGTTAACTCCTCCAAGCCTAGGGTTTCAAGGAATAAAAGAGAAAAAGCAAGTTACACTGAAATGTATGATTGCTGATGCATTCTGGAGAAAGTCAAGTCCTTTGAGCCATAGAAAATAGAAAATGTGTACAATGAGGAATTAGAAAAAGAAGAATTTATTGTTAGTGATGGGGGAATGAAGGTGGATTCCAGAAGGCACAGGGAAATCAAAAGGAAAGGAGAGAAAAGAACATGGGAAGAAGTCAGGGGTAAGGCCAAAGTTGGACAGTGATGTAAGTACCAGGAGAGGGTGCAATACTAAAAAAAGCTTTTGTCATTTGGCATCTGATGACTCTGAGGTATACAGTGACTTAGAGGAGCAGAAGGTGGGGAATTTCTCATTGTAAGACAATGAGGAAAACTAGTCAATAACCTCTCCTGATACCTTGTGATGACTGAGGTATGGCATTGTGACCTTGTGATGGCATTGGTATGGGGGTAATAAATTCAAATTCTCCAAACACAGGGAAACTAGGAGGGGAGGCAATAGGAGAGTTAGTCCATAAGTCTCGGTAATTATCTGAAGGTCAAGTCCACTGAATAGACATGGGGTGCCAGTCCTTAACTCTGCCCCAGGGTGAAAGGGAATGAAACAAGGCAACCTTGTACATAACTTGTGACCATATTAGAAGTTCTGAGTCAGTGTTGGGTCTTTGGAAGTTTAGGTTTCCAGCCTCTGGCACCTAAGAACTTCTGTTCTATGTTATTCTTCTAGTGGTCCCTTTAGCACTCAAGGACTTTGCCATCTCTCAGTTAAGTAAGCAAGGGACAATACTAGCAGAGAGGTGGAAGATTTTGTAGTGGAAAAAAGACTGAGCTTAAAGTTAGAAGTAGTCTAGCTATGAACGAATGAATGGATAAGAATCTTACCTTTGACATTTACTCTCAATGTGATCACGAGTGAGTCACTGAAATTCTTGGAAGCTTGTTCTCTTCTGTAAAATAAAATAATAATAATAAAATAGTAAAACATCTTGTGCCTGTCTCATGGAGTTGTTGAAATCAAAAGGGATATTTTATGGAAAATGCTTTGTAAACCTTATAGCACTGCATAAGTTCCAGCTATAATTACTATCTGAATATTTATGTAGACTTGAATTTAAATTCTTTTAAGTGTAAAGTATGTCCAGGAGAGCACCACAATTCAGTTTACTTGAACAATCATATGCTGAGTGTCCATTATATGCCAGATTTTAGGGACAGAGATCCAAAAAAAGCATCCTTGCTCTCCAGGAGCTCAAGGGTAAGGATCTCTTGTATCTATTGAAAAGGTTGTGAATTCTTTGGCCAGATTAGCTCTACTATGTAGGTGGTGTAGAGCACCTGGAGTGGAATAGAGCCCCTGGGCCTTAAGTCAGGAAGGTTCATCTTCGTAAGTTCAAATCTGGCCTCTGATACTTCCTAGGTATGTGATCCTGAGCAAGGCACTTAACCTTGTTTGCCTCAGTTTCTTCATCTGGAAAATGAGCTGGAGAAAGAAATGGTAAATCACTCTAGTATCTTTGCCAAGAAAACCCCAAATGGGTAATGAAGAGTTAGACATGACTGAAAACAACTGGACAACAACAAAATGCTAGGTACTTTTTAAAAAAATAACTTCTAAAGGATGATTTATCTTGAGTTATTCTCTTGGACCTGACATTTAAAATGGAGGACTGGAGGGATAGATAGAAAACCAGAGCTCAGAGAAGAGAGAAAAACCACATCCAGTTTCTTGGAAGGAAGCCTATGTAGGTACATAGCTCCTTGAGGGCTGATAGTGAACAGTAGAGGAGTGACAAAGAGTTTCTGGGCCAAGCCACAAGCTACAGCAATACAAAAATGGCAGCACTGAAGTAGTGATATTGGTATTGAAGGTAGTGGAGCAACTCCTGAAAGCAATATAGGAGATCCTGAACCTAGACTCATGTACCCAGCAAAGAAGTTCTTGGAGCAAAAGTCTTAGAATACTTAAGAGACAGAGCCATAATGTTGAATCATAAATCTTGCTTTTATTAGTATCATGGCACTGTGACTTAGGTGGACTCTGAAGGTTTGGGGAAAGAGATTCACTTTCTAGCAAGCCAGAGGACTAGTGGAAAAGCTAAAAATGGGTCAGTTTCAGGGTTTAGTACTAAAGGTTGGGAGAACTATATTGGTTTCTGAAGAGGAGGTGTTCATCAGAGAGGGAAGAGAAATGATCTTGAACTTTAATGACGTTGGTTACAAGTTGAAATAAAACCTGTCCTGTATTTGGAAGAATTGTGACTCTGGGTATTTGCATTGGAGCTCAATGTCCTTTTGCTTTTGTAATGATGATTTAAATTAATCAAATCTTACGTCCCCAAGGGAAGCCTTAGGTAGAGAAAAATGAACAGAAAAAAGTGAGATTTGTGTGAAAATCCCAAGATGATCTGGGCAGATAAAGAGCTTGGTTCTGGACCATAGGTTATAGATGTAATCAAATAGCCATTACTCTGTACCTCTGCAAATGTCAGTTTAACCAGATCTAGTGAATAAGTAGCACAGTTCTAAACAAAGATAACTCCTTAATATTTTGTGACTAATTATTACATTGTTTTTGACTTTTCCTAGAATAAAATCCCAAGCAGCAACATCCTGTTGTCAAAAGAGATCCCTAGATTTACGTGAGGCCCCTAAGTTTGAAGCCTACTACAAACTGTACCCTAACTAACTGTGTCTTTAAGACCTCACTCCCCCATCTACAAAATAGGTGAATAATATTTGCACTAATTGTAAGCTGTTATTATTAACTAGCTCAATTCTTTCCTTGACATTAAATTTAATTCCTCTGATGGTGATTAATAATTAATTACCTGATCAGCCTTAGTGCCACTTGTCTCAAAAACTTTGCTGCGGCTGCAGGATTGATTTATCAAGTAAAAATACCTTAGATTCCACATTATTTTTCTGTCAAAGGAAATAGTCAGGTTTACCATAAGTTCAGATTGGTCTTTTCAGTCACAAAAGAGCCACCTGACCTGTGATAAATCTAACTTCTTTATTATTGTGTAGCCTGAAAAGTTGCTGTTTAAAAGTGTTGGCTTTCAAAAAAGGGTTGGTGAAAATCAAATGGAGCTTAATGTTGCATTATTTTAATGACAAAGCTTTGATTCAGTAAGAGTTGAGAAAATTCATCTTCTTGTTTCTTTTCAGTGGGTCCCTGGGTAGGTGGACTGGGGCAAGGAAGAGATATATGCAGAAATGATTATGGTGTCAAATAAAGGAGGGGGAGAGAGAGAGAGAGAGAGAGAGAGAGAGAGAGACAGAGAGAGAGACAGAGAGACAGAGACAGACAGAGAGAGAAAGAGAGACACAGAGAGAGACAGACAGAGAGAGAAACTAAGAAAGAAACAAAGGAAGAAAATGTCAGTTGATTTATTCCCCTCACCTTCCACTTCCTGTGTACAAGGGCTACAGACTTTGGGCATATTTTAAGGTCAAACCATTCAACTACTAGAGCAGCTTTCTTTCATTAACTGGAATTGGAATAACATGAAAATTACTGATTAGATGTGTACATTTTGTAGTTTTTCATCATTTGTTAAATGCAGTGGTTTAGATGAAGTTGATAGGTGAGGATGGCTTGCTTAATGAAGCTTTCTTATTCTAGAATGATTTAATTTTTTTTTTTGAGTCAATATGGTAGAGTGGAAAGCATGCTGGATTTGGAGTCAAAAGACGTGAATTCAAATCCTACTTCTGCTCCTTGTTACCTTTGTGACACTGAATAAGCCACTGAATCTCTAAGCCTCAGTTTCTCACCTATAAAATGAGGTTCTTTTCCATTTATATCTAGAATCTTTTAATATCTGTCTTCATTCTTTGACTAAGTGGTGAAATTCTTATGTCAAGTACAAATAAGAAGAAACAATATTAGTCTCAGGTTTTTCCTTATGGTCTTCCCTACAGGGAGATAGTGTGTTTAGTCGGAGTATCAATTTGATATCAGGTAACATGGTTTCAGTTGTCCCTCTATTGATTGCTTCTGGTGGGTAAGATACCTTGGGTATGGGGTGGGTGGCTACCTTGGGTAAGATACTTCCCAAAGTCTCTGTTTCTTTATTTGCAAAGTGAAAGATTGAAAAAGATGAACCCCCATAGTCTTTTCCAGCTCAAAAGTTTATGATTTCATATTTTCTATCATATGACATTTTTTTACTGGTCAGTTGGGGAGATACCATGAAATGTCAAAAACTTCATTTCTTTCATATCGCTCAGTAGCATCTGCTGAACAGATTCTGTAGATATGATATTCTAGATAGAATACTTTGTCATGTTTTATCATACAGATTATTTGTCTAGTTGGAGAGATAGAACATATATATGGGAAATTAAAGAATCTATTTACAGAGCTAGCAAGTTAGTCAATAGACATTTATTGTGCCATCCTTGTGCCAGGCACCGTGCTGTGCACTGGGGATTCAAAGAAAGCAAAAAATCGGTGCTCAATCAAGGAACTCACAGTCTCATGGGGCAAATAACACATAAGTATGTACAAATAAGCTATATACAAGATAAAATGGAAATAATAGAAGAAAGGCATTAGAATTAAGAGACATCAGGAAAAGATTCCTGTAGAAGATGGGATTTTAGTTGGAATTTGAAGGAAGTCCAGAAAGACAGAACATGGAGATGAAGAAGGAGAACATGCCAAACACAGGCAGTAAAAATGCATGGATTAGGGACATAGTGTGCATTGCTTCAGGAACCACAAGGAAGCCAGTGTTGCTGGATCAGAGTACGGAAGTGTTAGGTATAAAAAGACAGAACAAGTGAGTGGAAATCAGTTTGTCAAG
This sequence comes from Potorous gilbertii, assembly GCA_028658325.1. Classification (NCBI taxonomy): domain Eukaryota; kingdom Metazoa; phylum Chordata; class Mammalia; order Diprotodontia; family Potoroidae; genus Potorous; species Potorous gilbertii. Next base: position 63,719,487 of record CM053774.1, on the reverse strand, counting down.
GATTTTGAATGACAAAGATTGTATATTTGACCCTGGAGACTGAAGTGAAGAGAGACTTACGTCAGGGAGACCAATCAACAGGCTATTGAAATGGTTCGGGGATGAAGTAATAATGGTGGTAGTCTTGTCAGAAGGAAAAAGAGAACATATGCAAGAAATATAATAAAGATAAAATTGACAGGACTTGGCAACAAGAGAGAGTGAGAAGGTAAGTATTGCACTAGGTTATTAGCCTGGGTGACTGACAGAACAGTGGTACCCTCAACTGTAATAAAGAAGTGAGGGAAAGTTTTAGGGGAAAGATGAGTTTAGTCTTGAACATGTTGAGAATAAATGATCATCCAGTTTGAGATGTTCAACAAGCAGGTGGAGATGTGAAACTAGAAGTCAACAGAGAGATTCGAGAATCATCAGCTGATAATTGAATCCTTGGGAACTTATAAGATCACCAAGTGAAACAGTACAGAGGGAGAAGCAAAGAGGATGCAGGATCCCATGGGACACTCATGGTTAGCAGATATGACCTGAAGGAAGATTCAGCAAAGAAGACTAAGAAGGGATAGAGAATGGAAGAACTTCAGAAAGCACACAGCTAGGTTAAGAAATACTACAGAGAATAATAGCAGTTGGGCAGCTAGGTGACTTGGTGACTACAACACTAGTCCTGGAATCAGTAGAACTAGAGTTTAAATCTGACCTCAGACACTTACTACCTATGTAACCCTGGGCAAGTCACTCCTATTTGCCTTGGTTTCCTCCTCTGTAAAATGAGCTGAAAAAGGAAAAGGCAAACTACTCCATTATCTTTGCCAAGAAAACCCCAGATGGAGTCATGGAGAGTCAGACAAGACTGAAACGATTTAACAACAAACAATATGAAGAATAAGGGATAAAGAAGAAAACTGTCCAGAAGACAGGAAAGGATGTTAATATACAATCATTCATTAAAATTGTTTTAATTCAAACTTAGCTGACTCAATAACCCCAACTTCAAGAGGATAGAATTTCAATAATTCAAGAACTAATTTTTAGTGTTGAACTTAAAGTGTTTAAGGTCAGTTCTTGAGAACATCCTGTATAAGAGCCTTGATTGCAATAAAACATGACAAATTCAAAATTCAAGGGGCCAACAAAGAAAGCATAACCATGACAACTTCACATTATTTTTAATTTTAATTAATTATTTTTGCATTATCTCTAATTAGGTGTTTTTTGGAAGTACCAGTTTAATATACTATATTTGTAATGGATAATGGAGTAAATTTAAATTCTGAGGTCTCATGCATCATTCTTCAGAAATATTTTCCTGGTGTACCCTGGGAAGTTTCTTGCATTTATGCCTCTCACACATGGTTGGATGGTTATTGTCTTTCATTCTCAAAGAGGACTGACATCACTATGCTAGAGTCAAGTTATAGTGCATCTGACTGTGGCTAGTCAGACCAATAGGAGTTCAGAATGCTCTACCACCAATCAGGCACAAATAGACCATGTGAAAAATTGGGGTGGATACTCTAAATTTGCACAACCTATTTTTCCTTTGAGCTGTTTCAAGTCTGCTTTGCTCATAGAGCACAGCACCTTTTCTGATGTGGGCACACCATGCTGAGTGGTCCTGTGCCAGTGTTTCCCATGTCACATGATCAATTCCAAAGTTCTTAAGAGAGTCCTTGAGAGTGTCTTTGTATCTCCTCTTCTGACCACCATGTGAATGCTTGCCTTCTGTGAGTTCTCCGTAAAAGTCCTTTTTTTTTTTTTTTTTTGCAAGCTTATGTTTTGCATTCAAGCAACATGGCCAGTCCATTGGAGTTACACTTTCTGAAGTAGAGTTTGAATGCTTGGAAGTTTAGTTCAAGAAAAAACCTCAGTGTCTGGTATCTTATCCTGCCAGGTGATCTTCAGAATCTTTCTAAGACAATTCAAATAGATCCCTAGTCCTAGACATCACAGGACCTAGGTTCAAATCCTACTCACACTGTTTATTGCTTGTGTGACCTTGGATGAATTATTTCACTTTCCTAGGCCTCAGTTTCCTCATTTATAAAATGATTTTTATTTTGCACTAGAGAGCCTTTGAGGGCCTTTCCAACTCCAGATTTACAATCCTTGAAGTGCTTTTGAGGCTGCTTGGGCAATAGTGGTGTCTCTACTGGGGAGGTGGTAGTGGAGGTGACTAAAAGACCATGTAGGGTGGTTTCTTTTCTTCTGAACAAATCACTGGAAAGGGATAAGCCATTCTTATTTTTTGCTTGTTCTATGTCCTTCATAGAGAGACTACATCTACTTTCCACCTGGGCAACTGAGCTTATTCTCTTCTCCCTATCCTCTCCTTTTCCCTCCCTTGTTTCTTCCCTTCTCCCCTCTTCTCCTCCCCTTGACTTAGGGATTACTGGCTAGATTTCTTTCTCAAAGACCAAGCCTTAGACTCATTTTACTCTGGATCTCAAGACTTGGACAATAATAGATCCCTGCCCAAGCACCACTTAACGGCTATTTTTGGGCCCTCCTGGCTCAGATTGAATGTCAATAGTAACTGTTTCTCTTTTGGCCAGCAACCCTGAGGATCTTCCCCTCCCAGTATAATTTCTTTTAATTAAATGGGCCATCCCTTGACTCACTTCTTATTAAGGTCTATTCAGTGAATAGGTTTTACTTCACTCAAAGTGAGAACCTTAAAAGACCTTATTTGAAAGGACCAGGGTCTCTCATTGTATCCTGGACCATTTCCAGTTGTCCTCATCCATATCTGGCCACTGGACCTAGATGGCTCTGGAGGAGAAAGTGAGGCTGGTGACCTTGCACAGCCTTCCCTAACTCAAATCAAAGTCAATTACAAGTCATACCATCATCTCCCTGATGTCATATCCTCTTCAACAGTGAAGGATAAACCATACAACCTCTACTTTACAGAATTGCTTGTTTTTCTGAGAGCAGTCAGTATAAAGATTGTTTTTCTTTCTCAGAGCCTTCAACATTAAGGAGGTGTGTATATCCTGGCAGCCAGCTGGAACAAAACATCAAGGGCATCTGGCTGTAGTCCATAAGCAGCAGTGTAGGCAAGGGATTAGAATTCAAAAGACCTGGCAGCAAACAGCCACTTCTCAACTGGGGCTAAAATTCAAAGGCAGAATAGTCCTAAGGCGACTTGGCAGAACAGATCAAGGCCCCAGGCTTAGAGATACTGGGCTACTAAGGCAGAAACTTAGGCATAGTGGAACAATTGTTTGGTAAAAGACAGGGGCAAAATGAGTCAAAAGTTGTATTATTAGAAAACAGTCAGGGATATACTGATGATGCTGAATTATTAGTGTTATAGATCCACATTGTTATATTTCCCCTGTTTGGGGAGCAGACTCATTATAGACCCTGAGCCATTGCTAAGTCTGTAGGTATAGGTCAGGTAACCTCAGCTATGGCAACCGGAGGGATGCAAGCATAGGGAGCAGAATCATGATGAAAAATTCTCACACATGCGTGCTCAGAAATGTCCAAGGTGTTGATTAGCTTTTATTTGAGTATATTTATTTAAGAGTGACCCTCTACTTTGTGGGGTAGGGGAGAATTTTAGAGGAGTCAGTGGGTAGTGATAGTGGGGAAAAAACAAGCAAAAAGAAACTAAGAAAAATATCAATGAAACAGAAATTCTTCCTTCAGACTCATACCACTGTAGTCACTCTAGAACTGATTTATTATTATTTCTGATTTATTAAAATAAGTAATATTAGACTCTAGTTTCCATCTCATACTCATCAGATTGACAAAAAATGGAAAATAACAGATATTGAAGGGATTACAGCAAAACAGGGTCAAGTACTTTTAGTGGAGTTGTGAATTGGTTCATCCATTTAAATTTCCTGAACTGTGCATACTTTTTGTTTTGTTTTCTTAAGATTTAAATTTAGTTATTTAATTTTAATATTTAATATTTATTTCCACAAGATGTTGAGTTCTAAATTTTCTCCCCATCTTGCCCTTCCCCCACCCCTAAATGGCATGATTACCTCTTCCCCCACTCTGCCCTCCCTTTTATCATGCCCTCTCTTATCCCCTTCCCCTTTACTTTCTTGAAGGACAAGATAGATTTCTATACTTCATTGCCTGTAAATCTTATTTCCCAGTTACATGTAAAAACAATTTTAACATTTGTTTTTAAAACTTTGAGTTCTAAATTCTCTTCCTTCTTCCCTCCCTACCCATCCCCATTGAGAAGGCAAGCAATTCAATATAGGTTATACATGTACAGTTATGCAAAACACTTCCATAATAGTCATATTGTGAAAGATTAACTATATTTTCCTCCATCCTATCCCATCCCCCCCCCCAATTATTCTATTTTCTTCTTTAACCCTGCCTCTTTTCTAAAGTGTTTGCATCTGACTACTTCCTCCCTGAATCTGCTCTTCTTTCTATCATCTCTCTTATCTTATCCCCTTCCTTCTAATTTCCTGTAGGATGAGATGCCCAATTGACTGTATATATTATTCCCTCCTTAAACCAAATCTGATGAGACTAAAGTTCACTCATTCCTTCTCATTTCCCACCTATTCCTCTACATTGTGAAATCTTTATCTTGTCTCTTTTACATGATATTATTTATCCCATTCTATCTCCTCCTTTCTCCTTCTCCTAATGTATTACTCTCTCACCCCTTAATTTTATTTTTTAGATATTATCCCTTCATATTCAACTCACCCTGTGCCATCTATGTATCTATCTATGAATCTATCTGTCTCTCTATTTTCTCCAACTACCTAATACTGAAAAAAAGGTATCATGAATTAAAATATCATCTTTCCATGTAGGAATGTAAACAGTTCAACTTTAATAAGTGTCTTATGATTTCTCTTTCCTGTTTACCTTTTCATACTTCTTTTGATTCTTGTATTTGAAAGTCAAATTTTCTATTCAGCTCTGGTCTTTTCATCAAGAATGTTTGAAAGTCCTCTATTTAATTGAATTTTCATTTTTTTTCTGCTGAAGGATTATACTCAGTTTTGCTAGGTAGATGATTCTTGGTTTTAATCCTACTTCATCTAACTCAAGAACGTCATATTCCAAGCCACTCGGTCCCTTAATGTAGAACATGCTAGATCTTGTGTTATCCTGATTGTATTTCCACAATACTCAAATTGTTTCTTTCTGGTTGCTTGCAATATTTTCTCCTTGAACTGGGAATTCTGGATTTTGACTACAATATTCCTAGGAGTTTTCCTTTTTGGATCTCTTTCCAGAGATAATTGGTGGATTCTTTCAGTTTCTATTTTACCCTCTGGTTGTAGAATATGAGGGCAGTTTTCCTTGATAATTTCATGAAAGATGATGTCTAGGCTCCTTTTTTGATCATGACTTTCAGGTAGTTCAATAATTTTAAAATTATCTCTCCTGGATCTCTTTTCTAGATCAGTTGTTTTTCCAATGAGATATTTCACATTGTCTTCTATTTTTTCATTCTTTTGGTTCTGTTTTATATTTTCTTGATTTCTCATAAAGTCATTATGCTCCATTCTAATTTGGAAGGAATCACTTTCTTCAGTGAGTTTTTGGACCTCCTTTTCCATTTGGCCAATTTTGCTTTTTAAGGCATTATTCTCCTCGTTGGCTTTTTGGACTTCTTTTGCCATTTGGGTTAGTCTATTTTTTAAAGTCTTAATTTCTTCAGAATTTTTTAGGGTCTCCTTTAGCAAGCTGTTGACTCAATTTCATTTCTTTTCCCAATTTTTCCTCTACTTCTCTTATTGATTTTCAAAATCTTTGTGGAGGTCCTCCATGACCTGCAACCAATTCATATTCCTCTTGGAGGCTTTTAATGTAGGAACTTTGACTCAGCTGTCCTCCTCTGGTTATATGCCCTGATTGTCTTTGTCACTAAAGTAAGATTCTATAGTCTGAGTTCTTTTACAATGTTTTCTTATCTTCACAGCCAAACACTTGACTTTTTAATTCTTTTCAAGGTAGTATGCTGTTTCCAGTGGGGTTGGTGCTGGGGGTGGGTGTACTATCTCAGGTTTCAGGGATTTTATATCAGTCACTCAATCCTCCACTGTTTGTAGGTCCAGAGCTCCAGAAGCAGCCTCTTCCACTACTGCTGCTACTGCTGCTTCCACCTCTGCCACCACCACTCCCACAGCCCTGGGCCTGGGGCCAGATCCAGTCACACCACACCCCCCTTACCCAAGTCCCACAGAGTTTTCCAACTGACTACCCTGGCATTTGTGGGTTGAGAAGTCCAGAAACTGCCACAGCTGCCAATGATTCAGTTTTCTGAGTCCTTCTGCAGTCCTGTGAGCAGGCTTCCTGCCAGGTGTGAAAGACCCTTCCAGCTGACTCTCCATGTTGTCTTGGGCTGGGGATTGGTTCTGCTTTGTCACTTTGTGAGTTCTGCATCTCCAGAACTTTTCCAGAGTCATTTTTCACAGGTATTTGGAGAAGAGCTCAGGGAAGTCCCCACTTCCACTCCACCATCTTGACTCTGCTTTGTGCATACTTTTTGACCCACTGGTAGGCCTATAGTCCAGAGGTATCAAATAAAGAGGAAAAGAACCCCAAAATATTTATATTAGCTATTTTTGTGGTAACAAAATACTGGAAACTAAGGCAGTACCCATCAATCTGGCAATGTTTGAACAAATTATGGCATATGAAAAAAATGGAATAAAATTATACTATAAAAAATTATGAATTTCAAACAAATCTGGGAATATTTGTATGAACAAGGGCTAAGTGAAATGAGCAGAATGAGAGAAAAAATGAATATAATGAAAACATTGCAAAGACAAATACTTTTGAAACATTTAAGAACCTTATCAACACATTGAATAATCATGATTATAAAGGAACAATGACAAAGTATGCTCCCTGCCTCCTACAAGAGAGATGATTGACTCAGGATTTGGAATGGGACATCTATTTTTGAACATGAGACTCACTTTACTTTACTGTGTGCATTTGTTATAAGCACTGTTGCTTTTATTTTTCAGTGAGTTAGGGGGAAGAAAAAAGGAAAAGAAAAAAAGGAATTAATTGAAAAAAAAAACAAGTAAAATTTAGCTTAAAAACTATTTAGACTTATTTTCCTAACACTTAAAACACAGAAGATCATCAGATATCAGTGGTGGGGTTCACATATCAGTGGATGCATACTAAGGACCAGATACAATAAGGAAACAAAATAAATAATTTGGAATTTTCTGAAACACTTGTTTCTATCAGTGTATATAACCAGAAGCTAACTGTTATGTTTCAAAGATTGAGCACTTGCAAAGAAAGCATTCTCCAACTTGGGGTTTCCATGATAAACGATGTATTTCTATTCATTCTTATACTGACATCATTGGACTGATGAGCACTTTTGAAAACTAATGACCTCTTCCTCCTTCCTTATTATATTATTATTCAGCACCCACTGCAATGGCTCCAAGGCATTTTATGTAGCAAATATTTGTCTCTCCTATACAAATTGTCCCATTGCTTTTACCTTTGGACATATGAGTCATTCTCTCAGTCTTCATTTATGCCAACTATGTCAGGTGGCATTTATATTTCCAATTTCTTGCTTTCCATCTGTTTTTGGCTTATGAATATGTAATTGCCTTTCTTCATTCTTCTTGTTTTTTACCTACTCTTGCTAAACAATATTTTCCCCTATTCCAGAGGAATATGTCAATTTGAATTAAGCTGGGGTACGCTGATAGTTTTGAGAGTGCCTTGACTGAGTAAATGTGTCCTTTCTGTAGTGGGCAGCAAGCCCCAATAGAGATATATGATAGATTATAGTAAATTAACAGCATTTTAAATTCTTTCTGCTTGATTCCAGATTGATGAAACAGGGTTAGGGTTTTTTTAATATAAATTTTTATCAGGGACAAATGCCCAATATCTTTCAATAGCACATATCTCCTTATTATGGATGTTCTGTGATTTAATTCAGAGAAATGATGTTTGTCACTTTGACTTGCCACCAGGATAGTTAAATCACCAGGCATAACACATGTTGTGCAAACCTCTGCTGAACTTGGCAAGTGTGCTCTGCTTTCCACAAGCAAGGAAGAGGCCAAGTCCTTTACTTGGGACTGTTTGGAGCTATCCATCCTCCAGAGACAGCTGAAAGAGGATTTTTCTTGGGGAATAACTTTCCAATTACTTAGGTATTTGTACACTCTGTACGATTTGGTGCTGATGGAAATTCAAAAAGGACTTGGAGTTGGAATAGTGGCCTGTTAACCTCGAACAACATTGGGGTCATTAGTGGTAAACTCACTGCTAGCTTTACCTGGCAAAGGAGAGAACTGCAAGATTTCATTCTAATGTTACATGCTTTGTAGTCATTGGTTGCTCTTAGAGGGAGAGATTTAGCTTCTACTCTGTGCCTTCTTATTTCCTATCTCTATCTCAATTTGTGCGTGAGAATATTAAAAAAGTTTGTTTATCTTTTGTATAGCCTTTTGACCTCATGTAATGGCAGGGCCTGAACATTGAATAAATAGTTCTTTTTTTCTAATTCTCGCATCACTGACCTTGCCTGGAGAAGGGTTTTTTAGTTTTCTTTCTTTCTTTTCTTTTTTTTTTTTTTTGTTTCTGGGTCACAGATGTCCTGGACACTGTTTTGCATGACTATTCCTGGGAAACATGACTCAGTTCTTTCTGGGATCTAGCAACTTTCAGTATCTGTGTTTTCTATAATGTTCTACCCACTAGGTGTTTGTCCACTAGGATTGAGCTCCCTGAAGATATAGGGTCCAATGGACATGTGAAGAAAGGTCCTGAATGCAGTTAACATTTCACAACTATTACTTGATTCTTAAGTTCATGAGGTTACATTTCTCCACAATGTGACATGATTTGTTAGTTTCCAAACAGGAAACTGAAACTTTGCTCACATACCATTCTACTATGAGGTCTCATCATAGTTGAGAAATTACATCTGGTCTTTTAATTCTACCATTACAGTGCTGAGAAGGCAGGGGCAACAGGGGTATAGTAGAAAGTTGTATGGACTTGAAATTAGCCTCCTGAATCTGACTACTATCTTAGCTACTTGCTCACTGAGTCATCCTGGCTAAGTCATTTAATCTCTGTTACCCTCAGTTTCCTTTCCTGTAAAATGAGGAGGATGATAGCATCTACATCAAAGAATTGTTTGGAGTATAAAATTAAATTGTATATGTAATGTCCTTTGCAAACCTTAAAACTATAGTCGTTAGCTATTATTAACTATTATCCTAGAGATGGACTATATGCTACCCAAGTTCCATTGAAAGATGACAATCAGGTGAAATATTTTTGGTCCATAGAAATGAACAAAGACTGTTTCAAGGGTCTACATACAATCTTTTTTGTTTTAGTTGGTATATTGAAATGTTTGTTTTTGTTGTTGATTTTAAAACTCACAGTAAAACCTAAAAAAAAAATTAGTAGTCAACTTTTATGCAAAGAGATGCTGAGATCTGGGTTGAGGTGAGCAATGTGTCCATATCAATGAAATACCAGATCACTGAATGAAGAGTTATTCTCAAATACAATTACCTGTCATCTAAATTATATATCATTTCTTGGTAGGGTTTATTGCTTTCATTTTCTTAAATAGTTGACCACACATCTGAATGACTGTGTTGTCCATCCCCTAGAGGAGATAGGGGAATAGGGAGCAGTAACGCAAGAAGGCAGGATGGAGAAGTTAAACAGTTTTTCATCTCTTCCTAGTTAGGTCTTAAGAGTGTGGATTTATTATTTTGTCCAAAATGAATTCTCAGAATATGACACACCCATATCCCAATGCAAATACAAAAACAAATTCCAAAACCAAATAAAAATGATCCCTTTCCTTGTTGTTTGCCATTTTGATTTTCAACTACTTCTACTATCTTTCTTCATTAAATGAACTAAAGCTCTTTCCAAGTTTATGTGGGAAAAAACATGCAGTAGAGGACTAATTCACATAAGAGTGTCTTCTTTTGTGCAGGTCATGCCTAATTGCCCTAAGGGATGGCTTGTGCATTTGTCTTTACCTAAAAGTACACCTAAATATCTGTCCTTCAGTGAAGTCTGTCATCCAATCAGCATTACACTGGAGAAAGAAAGACTGAGATATGATTTTTGCAGTTTCAGGAAAAGTGGTGCAATTAATGGCCTTACTTTTTTGCCCCAAAGATGAGGAAAAGGAAGGCACTATTTTGAGTTTCAGTGCAACTAGGTAGCACAGTGGATACAACACTGGACCTGGAGTCAGGAAGACCTGAGTTCAAATTTGACCTCAGATACATACTAGCTATGTGTCCTTGGGCAACTTAATTAACCTATTTGCTTCAGTTTCTTCAGTTGTTAAATGGGAATATTAACGATAGCAGCCACCTGCCACAGTTGTTGGGAGGATCAAATTAGATAATAGTTGTAAATTGCTTAACACAGTGGCTGGCACATAGTAGGTTTCTATTTCCTTATGCTTATTTCTTCTCCCTTTCCTTCCCCTTTTCCAGTAATATTACTATAGCTGGCAGAAAAAATTTAGTCTCTTTGTTAGAAATCACTTATCAAGGTCCATTACAGGCTATTTATCTACAGCACCTCTCCTACCCCCAATCTAGTCTCATCTTCTTGTCATCAAAATGAATTTTGAGAAAGGCTGTGTAAATATAGTAGTAAACCTTGACAATATTTTAATTTAAAATGCATAGATCCTGCCTTTAAACTTCTAATCTGTAAGTTCAGAACATACACTTGATAGTAATATTGAAAGGAAGGAGTTGAGTTTAGAAGGAACTTCAATGGATTTTGAAAAAAAAAGGTCACTATTTTCTTCCAGTCTGATGGGAAATCTGTTGGTTTAGAATCTTTCAAGGATTAAGCTGGGGCACTTGTAATGGTTCAGTCCTTTTATATAGTTAGTATCTGATTGAAACAACTTTCCAAAAACAAAATTCCAAGACCTAGCTTGAGGGAAGGGAAATGAGAGACAGAGGAGTAGGAAGAGATACAGAAACAGATGGGGACAGAAAGAGGGCAGAGCAATACAGACATACAGACAGAGAGAAGAAGGAGCAAGAATGAGAGACAGAGACGGGAAGAGCCTGAGAAAGAGATAGAGATATGGGATTCAGAGAGAGATATAGAGAGACACACACAGAGGAAGACTTGTAAGTCATGTAGTCATGCAAAATGGGACGTGTACTCAAGAATAAACTATGTGGGGAGGGAGGGAATGAGCCTAACAAGGACAAAACTTCGTAAATATTTTAGAACCAGATACTCGTAAGTATTAGCATTTATATGGGATCGCCCCAGCCTGAAACAATTTTATGGAATAAACTGTGGCTTGGAGAGACCCCAAAAGTGGCAGGTAACATAAAAGTGAAACTTCCAGGATCTGCCACAGAGAAAATCCCAAATATACATACTTTAAATCTAGAAGTAAAATAAAGTAGGCAGAATTCCTGATAATGGAATGTGTTATCAATGGAGAGTGGGTTATTTGCCCCCCTTACCGGGCAGAGTAGGCATCATCTGAAAAAATGGTTCTGGTAAATTGAAGTATATTCTGCTTGGATCCATAGACTTTAACTACTTGGTGATGTCTTAAAATGCCTTGATTCTTATAGGTCAGCACAATTAGAACATGCTGCTAAGGTTGTTGGCTTGATTTCTGCTCCAGGAAATCGACTTTATGCAGACAAACTCTCTTCCTAATATCATTGCTTATTAGAGATATCAGACAAGAGGCTCAGCATAACCCATGCCATATGTCTTACTGATAGTGGGCCAGGGATCTCAAATTTATATTCACTTCAATTCATTAAGTGACTACTACTTAAAGAACATTATATTAGGTCCTGGGGAGATATATTATTTAAGTAAGACTTTATCTTTCCTCTTCCTAGAGTTTACAATCTGATAGGGAGATTTAATATGTGCACAAGTAGCTAATAGTGTTTGTTTTTGTTTAAATTATGTCAACAGAACCCTGGAATAGTTGGTTGTCAATCATTCAGTCCTTGACCCCTCTATGCTACATCCTATGCTTTTTATGTAGGAGTATGTGGTAAAGATAATATGTCTCTGAAAGAGGTCCATATCCTCTTATATATCATGACTCTTCCTTTGGAGACTGATTTAGGACATAATTTATCAGTGCAAATTAATAATACAAATGTATAATGCAGTTGAAGCAGGTAAGTGGTACAGTGTCTGCACTGTACAGGCTTGCAGTCAGAAAGACTCATTTTGGGTTCAAATCTAGCCTCAGATACTTAATAGCTATGTGACTCTGGACAAGTCACTTAACCTTGTTTGCCTCAGTTTCCTCAATCTGTAAAATATCTGGAGAAGGTAATGGCAAACTACTTCAGCATCTTTACCAAGAAAACCACATTGAGTTCATGAAGAGTTGAACATGACTGAAGTGACTGAACAATAACAATTAGAAATAATAGACACAAAGTACAACATTCCACTTTTATCTTGGTCCATCCTCAAAGATGGAAGAAAACAAAATAAACAAAAAAATATCTCTTTCAGTTTGAAGTTCATTTTTTTCCTTCAACCTCTTAGCACTCTACTACACACCCCAACCCGTACCTTTGCAATATCCCTTCCCCCTCAGTCAGCCAACCCAGCATGGGAATTGAAGAAGCCAGTCTTGGTTTTCTTGGAAGTTCCATGTCTTATGCTAAAAATTCCTTCTTCCCTTATTATGACTGAATAGAAGAAAACCATACTCTCCTTGGTCAAAGGTAAACTACAAGTTGGGAAGTGAACTTTTACTTCACTAGAATCAAGTATGTTTTCACAGAAATTGAATATCAGGATTATTGCCTTTATGGTCTCTGGTTTTATGGTGCATCTTTTGCACCATAGATTTTTCCATGTCAGATGGTCCCTGACAGCTCCCAGAGCACAGAAAAGAGTAGGAGAATATATTCGGAGCCCTATGCCCACCTTAGGGGTGAGAATTCAGGGGAGAATCCTGATTATTTTTTAAAAATAAAAATAAAAAAATATGATTTTTGTTTTTATTATTGATATGGACAAGTATAACATTACCAAGAACAAAACAAAAATCATATGATTCTATCAATAGATGCTGGAAAGACTTCTTGGCAAAATACAATAATCTTTCCTATTAAAAACAAACAAACTGGAAAGCATAGATATAAAGGGAGCTTTTCTAAAAAATGGTTAAGTAATATTTATCTAAAACCAAGAGCAAGCATTATCTGTAATGAAGATAAACTAGATCTCTTTTAATAAGATCATGGGTAAAACAACAATATCCATTACTATTCAATGCTGACCTAGAAATGTTCGCAGTAGCAATAAGATAAGAAAAATAAAATGAAGGAATAAGTCTAGGCTAGGGAATGAGGAAACAAATTGTAACTTTTTGTAGATGATATGATCACATGCTTAGAAAACCATAGAGAATCAACTAAAAAAAAATGAAATAAACAATAGTTGAAATAATTAGCTACTTTAGCAAAGTTGAAAGATATAAAATAGGCTCACATCACTCATCAGTATTTCTATATATTAACAAAACCAGCAAGAAGAGATAGAAAGAGAAATTCCATTTAAAATAACTACAGATGGTATAAAATACTTGGAAGTCTACTTTCCAAGACACACATAGGAACTATATGAACACAATTCCAAAACAAAGACAGATCTAAATAGTTGGAAAGATAATTATTGCTTGTGGGTAGGTTGAACCAATAAAATAAAATGACAGTATTACCTAAATTAATTTATTTAACCATGGTCATACCAAAAAAGCTATAGGGGGGCAGAGCCAAAATGGTGGAATAGAAAAACACCCATACACTATCTCTTGCCCCACAGCCCATAAAATACCTGTAAAGAAGATCTCTCAACAAATTCTAAAGCAGTCGAAGCCACAGAACAACGGAGTGGAGGAGATTTATAGCCCAGAGTGACCTAAAAGACCGACGGGAAAGGTTTGTTGCACTGGATATGGAACAGAGCCCAGTCTAGCCATGGCACTGAGAGGAGCAGAACTGAGCAGGCTTCAGGGACAGAAAAAATTTATAGAACAATTACTTTGTAGAACTAGAAGAAAGCAAGAAAATTCATCTGAAGGAAAAAGGTTGATTATCAAGAGAATGAATGAAAAAAAGTGAAAAATTGGGGCCTAGCAGTATCAGATCTCAAACTATATTACAAAGGAGTAATTGTTGAAACAACCTGGTACTGGATAAGAAATGGAGCAGCTGATCAGTGGAATAGATTAGGAAGCAAAAGAAGTGAAATAACCTAGTATTTGATAAACTCGAAGATCCCTGCTATTGGGGCAAGAAAAACTCAAAATGGATACATGATTTATACATAAAGGTGATGTTATAAACAAACTAGGGGAACATGGAAGAAATTACCTGTTAGATTAGTGGATAAAGGGAGAGTTCATGACCAAACAAGAGATAGAAAGATTCACAGGAGGTAAAATGTATAATTTTTATTGTATGAAATTAAAAACCAATGCAACCCAAATTAGAAGAAAAACAGGAAACTGGAAAAATTGTAGCAAGTTTCTCTTATAAAATTATAATTTCTCAAATATGTATAGACACCTGAACTCATTTATAAAAATAGGAGCCACCTCCAATTGATAAATGACCAAAAGATACAAACAGGTAGTTTTTGAAATCAAAGCTACCAATAATCACATAAAAGTGCTCTAAATCACTAATAATTTGAGAAATGCAAATGAAAACAACTCTGAGGTATCACCTCACACCCATCAGATTGGTAAGAAAAAAGAAAAAGAAAATAATAGATGCTGGAAGAGGATGTGGAAAAATAGGTACACTGATGCACTATTGGTACAGCTATAAACAATCAGGTGATTAATTTGGAGCTATGTCCAAAGAGCTAAAAAAAAAATGCACACTTTTTGACCCAATAATACCTTTACTAGGCCTGTTCCCCAAGGATATCATGAAAAAAGGAAAGGACTTATATGTACAAAAATATTTTTAGCAGCTCTTATTGTGGTAGAAAATAGTGGGAAACAGAGGGCATGCCCATCAGTTGGGGAATGGCTGAACAAACTATGGTACATAAATGTGATAGAATACTATTATGCTGTAAAAATGATGAAAAGGATGATTTTAGAAAAGCCTGGGAAGACTTATATGGATTGCTGCAAATTAAAGTGAACAGAACTTGGAGAATCTACACAGTATTGGCAATAGTGAAATGATAATCAACTGTGAAAGACTTGGTCAAGATCAATTAATACAGTGACCCACAACTACAAAGTACTCTTGGTATAAAATACTATCCACCTCTACATAGAAAAATGAAGGTCTCAGAGTGCAAACTGAAAAATAATTTTATTACCTTTCTTTATATAATTTCCTTGTCTTCTGGGGGAAACATGACTAATGTGGAATCGTTTTGCATGTTGGTATATATATATATATATATATATGCATATTATATATATATATATATATATATATATATATTTCATTATATTTTTTGCCTTTTCAATGATTGGGGACAGGGTAGGGATGTGTGGAGGGACAAAGAGAACTTGAAACTGAATTTTTAAAAAAAACATTTTATGACTAGGGGAAGAGTTTATAACCAAGAAAGGGATTGTGAGGACCACACACAATAAATTTGACAATTTTTATTACAAAACCAAAATAAAAGCATTCAAAGCTGTATTGGTGATCTTAAAAAAGATTGATGGTGCTTTCTCATAATCAGGTTACTGATAGTTTGCATTTCTTCTTTTTAAAAGCTGTTTGTTTGTATTCTTTGACTCTTTATTGAATGAGAAATGATTCTTGTTCCTATATTTATGCCAGATCTTTACATACTGTGTATATAATACCTTTATCAGAGATGGTAAATGTGAAAATTTTTTCTTCTATCAATAGATTTTGTTTTTCTAGTTGCCCTGATTATGAAGGCATAATGGTACAGTGGAAAAATGATGGTAAGTGGGACATTCTTTCAGAAGGGCTATTTCAAGGATTGGTAATAACTTACCAAGCATGGCACATCAGTTTCATTATTACTTTAGATTATATTATAGATGGTGGGTCTATTATAGAAAGCAGAGGTACTGTATAACCTGGTAAAGAGGAAAGAATGTTGGTTTTGGAATGAGAATTCAAGAGCTGACTGTTAAAATGTCATTGTGAATGCATGCACCTAGGAAATAGGCAAATGCTACAAATCGGGGCTTTATTTATTATTTTGTTGTTTGTATGGACTTAAGAAAGTGATGGAAAAAGTGTTGATGCAATTTAAACTTAAAGGGTACCATGAAAACTATTTTTGGAGTCAGTTGTTAAACTTTTACCAGCATACTTCTGCTTTCATCACTAAACCTATAATCTCAAAAGAACTTATTTTGCCACCTCTGATTTCTATGCTCTTTCTCTTTCAACACATCATTATGGATTAAGTTTTAAAGATAAAAACATCATCATATGTCCTTTTAATCGTAGGTTACATAAGAAAAATAATTCATTTGTGTAATAGCAGCTGCCTTGAAAACTCAAATTATATCCTATCACTTTCAACACTTTATCAGCCACCATAATTGTTGGGAAGTACTAGAGCTGCGTGGAATCCTAGTCATTTAGAGAGGCTGGAAGTAGGAAATGGAAAGCCTCAGCTATGTGTGACCTGGGTATTATTTAATATCCTATCTGACATCTCAAAGCTCCACCAACCAACTTTGATGATAAAACATTATTTGTTTGTCTAGGTTTATAATGCATGCTAGAGTGAACTGCTGAGAAAAGAGAGCACCATTGTTTTTCTTCTCAATTGCCTGTCCTTAAAGGAAATGCTGGCTCGAGAATTTAATCCTCCCCATTCTATCCAAGTAAAGCCTCTCAAGAATACTTTAGTCAGGAAATACTTTATTGGTTTACTGAAATGTAGAATGTTTCTTTATATGTCCCTGTTGCCTTTCACAAGGTCCAGCAGAAATTGAATTTTATTTTACTGAGGCAGTGAGATGGTATAGAGTGCTGGACTTGGATTCAGGAACCTGAGTTCAAATCATGTCTCAAACACTTAACTCTCTGTGTGACTCTGGGCAAATCACTTAACCTGTCCTATCTTTGGTTTCCTCATCTGTAAAATGTGAATCATAATAATAGTACCTGTCTCACAGGGACACCATAAAGCTCTTTGTACACATTCACTATTGTTTTACTGGGAAGGAGAGGTAAGAAAAGAGTACTCTTGTTTTCTCCCCATGATAGAGCGTATTTGCTTTTTATCATGCAAGGCTGACAGGTTTGGGCTCTGAATCCAGCCATCCAGATGGTTTAATAAAAAAAAAGTAGAATGGGGTATGACATATTTTCTTTCTCTCATCCAGAAGAGAATAGTTTCCTGTCAAGGTAACTTGTAAGTCATATGCTGTAGGGAACTGTTATGTGAATAAAAGGGGCAGATAAACTAGAAGAAAACAGGGTGAGGACAAAGGCCCAGGGCCCAGAAGAAAAACATAAAATGAAAATGACTTTCTTTAAACAAGGAATGAAATGTTTATGTGATTTACCACCATCTGGCTTGTTTGGAACTCCAGATTCAGAGGTAAAATAAACCCCAGCATATTTTCATATTGCTTTCCTTTGGTTATTCTAATATGCATTATATCAAAAAACATATGCTTGTACTAACACTGACCCCCCCCCCAAATATCCACAAAATCATAGCACTACACAAAATAAAACACAACAAATAACCAAAATTACCTCAACTCCCCCCTCTATAAAAATTTGTAAGAAGAGATCAAGATACAAGTAACAGTTAACCCAAAGCATCAGTAAGCTACGTTAAATAGAGCAAATCCAATGAACACATACTAAATTCCTTAGTTCCTATGCAAAATTCTCTGTTACAATATAAAAATCATATCTTTTCAAGTATTCAAAAATACCCTTCCCTTTCTCCTATGTTTGCAAAATCTTCGCAAGGAATTTGGAAACAGGCAATCATGGATTGATTTTATAATTTAGTTCTAGCAGTATCCATGATTCCAAAGTAATAAAATAAAATTTAAATCTGTACTTCTTATTCCTACCCCTTAATGGGGAAGGAGTGTTCCAAACTATATATCTGAGGCTTGACTCTGTTCCTAACAAATGCTGTTACACATGACTGCTCACAGAAAATAGAAAACAAGCTTACTTATCCAAGCCAATAGCAAACAGAAATCACAGAAATTATACAAAAGATAATACACCAGATGATATGGAATGAGTGAGATACATCTCAGGGAGAGAGACAGACATAGACACAGAGAGAGAGATCGAGAAAGAGTTGGAGAGACAGAGGCAGAAAAGACAGAGATGGAGACAGAGGGAGACACACACTCAGAGGTAGAGAGAGATCAAGAGGACCTGACGATGCTTAGAAAGGAAGGATGGAACATCCCACATTTACCTTACTCATAGTATTAGTGTTGTAGCTTGTCTCACTCCCTTGCTCTGGCAGACCACTTGATAATTTAGACAATCTAATCTACTCTAGTAAGAAGAACATTGGCAAAGAAATTTGAGCTTTGATTTCCTGATTTTAAGCAAATCTTGGGACTACTATGAAGAAAAATAAGAGAATCTAGGAGAAAAAAATGTTCAA
This sequence comes from Potorous gilbertii, assembly GCA_028658325.1. Lineage (NCBI taxonomy): Eukaryota > Metazoa > Chordata > Mammalia > Diprotodontia > Potoroidae > Potorous > Potorous gilbertii. The sequence goes on along the minus strand of CM053774.1, from coordinate 63,700,866 downwards.
ACTCAAGGGTAGTACTATACTATTTAAGATGTTATCAGCATTCCTAGAATAAGAGCAAAAATAAAAAATAAAGTTCAATGCTATGTTTTCTCTTCAGTCCAGGTCTCCTAGTGTTCTATTTTCTGTATGGGATAGGAGGCAGTACTATTTGAGAGACGCTAAAAATCTAGAAGTCTAAAGATAATGCATATTTTTTTTTTATTATGGATGATTTTACATTTGAAGGTGACATGAGTTCTGAATATTCTATCCCATATATGTACAATAAATTCTATCCCAATGTACAATTTCCTCTGTTTGGAGTATTTCCTTCAGATCAGGCAACCCATCAATAAACATTAAATACTTACAATGTGATAGGTACAGAGCATACAAAGACTAAATTAAAAAAAAAAGGAAAAGAAGCAAGTACAGTCCTAAAGAAGTTAAATTCTACTGAATAAAAAAAGATGTACGAATTAGCATGTGAGCTGAGCTTTGAAGGAAGGTAGAGAATTTCAGAGGTGAAGATACAAAAGAAATTCATTTGAGACGGGGGTAGCCTCTGCAAAGGGAGATTGAATATCATGTGCAAGGAAAACCAGAAAGCCAGATAGATTGAACATTAAGGGGAGTAATGAGTAGCACTCCATCCAGGTGAACTTGGGAAGTTCATTCCATGAAAGATAGTCCTGGGATTCTGGGTAATGTCAATCACATTCCAGGATTCCCAGTGCTTGGACCCTCATATACTACTAAAAGTGGACTTCTCAGTCATTTTTATTTTAGTTGAATTGAGTTTTATCTCAATCCATATTTGAAGAGTCTTTGACTTTTGACTTTGACTCTAGATGAACTTAATCTGTGCAACTTCTCTGATTATTGTTTTACTGTTTGCTAAATTGAATATATTTGTTCTCTCTCCATGACTTCTTTTTGTGTGTGATAAGGGTTGGGTAGAAGAAGAGCTAAACTGGTCACGATTAAGTTAACTGTTATCTGAATGGCCTAGGGTGGGATTATGTTCTACCTATATCAGGGTATCTGACTAGAGAGAATGACTTTTATCCTAACTATCCCCATTCCAAAATATACCCTTAGATTGAAAATATTTAGTGTCTACTAGATAAATAGAATTATATTTCAACAATACCCTTGTTGAATACAGAGGAGTGATTAACCAGTTATGGTAATTCTCCTGCTCTCCATAGAAGTGGGAATTGACATCTCCTTGGTAGATGTAGAATGTGGCATTCTATTTATTAATTCATGGACTATGCATTGTAATTCCCTGAGGCTCAGTCCAAATTCTAATAGTGATAAGTTTTCAAAGGCAGGCAGAAGCCAGACTGTGAAAGATTTGAAATGTTCAACAGGGGAATTTGTATTTCCTTCTTGAGGCAAAACCTTTTTGAGCAGGGGAGTGACATGATCAGGAGTATCATTGGCAGCTGCTTAGACAATGAATTTCAGGAAGGAGACCGATTAAGAAGCTATTGTGGTAGTTAAGAACAGTGGCGGCAAACTGGGGGCTGAACCAGATTAAAATGTAATTGAGAAGTGTTTTTAAAAAGTAAGACTATATTACAACATAGGTCATGTTAGTTTGTGGTTTTCTAAATCAATAGGCTGCCAGCAGGGATTGGTTTTTATCTGTTTGACTATTTGTCTAGAGTAATTTTGATAAAGACCATGGCTGAGCAGAGAAGAACTGACATGCAAAGGATGATGTACAGATATAACCAATAAGGCTAGACAATGGATTAGATGTGAGGTGAAGGCGAGAAGGTAGTTGAAGATAATTCCAAGTTTTCAAACCTGGAAAGATGGTGGTATCCCTAATGAAGTTAGGAAAGATTAGATTTGTATGAAAAATAATGAATTCTTCTTTGACCAAACTGAGTTGGAGATGCTTAAGGGATATTTAGTTGAAATTAGAGGCATTTGAAAATACTTGCCTAGAGATCCAGAGAAAGATTGGGACTGAAAATATAGATTTGGAAGTCGTCTGTATAGAGGTAATCTATATTAAATCTTCCAGGGAAAAATCAGTCATAGACATAGTAGGCAGATGGGAGGACAGAAAGAACCAAAGAAAGGGACCTTCTTTTTTTAATGAAAAAAACTGAAGATCTATCACTTGATTGTGACAGCTGAACTCATGAGGATGAGGTCATTATGAGAGAAAGTAGAGAAGAGGGCCCAAGAAAGAGCTCTGTAGTGCACCTACAGATAGGGGGCATAACAAGGACGATAATTCAATAGAAGATTCTGAGGAGTAACCAGAGAGGTAGAAGGAGAACCAATGGAAAGCCATACCACAAAAATCCAGACAGGCAAGAGCTATGGACATACCAGGAAGGAGCTTGGAGAAGAACACATTGGCAAAATATTGTGAATTTTTCTAATAATAGAAAAGTATTTTCCCCCACTGAGGTCAGGATTGGGAGGGAGAGAAAAAATAGAATTCTGTTAATATTTTTCAAAAATAGAGATATTGGAGAGGGGGTGTTACAGATGTGAAATGTTACATGAACATTCAGATGAGGTCACTGCTTTATTAGTTTACTAAGTTCTTTTTACTTTGTCATGAGGCCTCTCATGAAGTGGGAGTAATCTGCAAATATTTATAATGTAAAAATAAAACACATCTATAAAACTTAGAAAAGCAATTATTTATTTGTACAACATTGTTGTTCAGTCATTTCAGTTGTGTCTGACTCTCCATGACCCCATCTGGGGTTTTCTTGGCAAAGATAGTGGAATGATTTTTCATTTCATTTTATAGATGAATACACTAAGCAAATAGGGTTAAGTGACTTGCCTAAGGTCACACAACTAACAAGTGTCTGAGGTAGGATTTGAACTCAGGTCCTCTAGACCCCAAGACCAGCACTCTATCCACTGTGCCACCTGGATGCCCATTTATTTGTACTCTTTTGCTTAAATTAAATGTTTAAAAAAATTTCTTAATTTGAAAATAATTATTTAAATTTGAGGTCTTGCTCCATGTTACTTGTAGTTAATGTTCCAACTTTTGGCACTATGCCTTTGCCTTACTTAGCCTGTGAAGGTCTGGGATGCTTATCCTCCTTTCCTGTGTCCTCTTGGAATCTCTACCTTTCTATAGGAAAATAACTGATGATTCAATGGAGGCTGGATTGGAGTGGAAAGAGCCTTGAGGCAAGCAGACCCTTGAACATGAGGTGCTGAGTACTTGCACTACTGTGGTGGCAGTATTATAGGAGAGAGAAGGGGGTATATTGGAGAGATGTAAATGTGAAACCTATAGGCTTTGGCAACAGCCTGGATAAGCAAGGGAAGGGGCAATGAGAGCTAGGGTAGTGTGGAGGATGATATCTAGATTGTAAGCTTTAAGAACTGGGGAGATGGTGGTGCCCTCCACAATAAAAGGGAAGATTACCTATCTAGCTAACTTTTTCCCATTCTCCCATTCAAATAAATAGAATTACAATGTATTGACTTTGTATACTTTTTATATTTACTTATGTGTGCATTTTGCATCCCCATCCCAGGTAGATCTGACCCAAGTAGAATGTAAGTTCCTGTAGGTCAGACATGAGTCCATTTTGTCTTTGCATTACCAGTCCCTAACACAGCACCCTGCACATAGTAGACACCTAAAAATGCTTATTGACTTGATTAGAGGCCAAGATCTCAACTATCTTTCCCATTTAAATATAGTTAGTTGCTATGCTAAAGACCAGTGATGTCATTTAATGTCTTGGATTTCTCTCACCCATACAAACTGCTTATAGGACTCTAGGCTGAGTTTACTATTTAGGCAGGCCAGAGTTAGATCCCTGGAGGGTGAGGGTTTCATGGGGATAAAAGACAGGTATCATAGACTACTTATTCCTACTTTTGTACACTTCCAATGATAGTTTCTTTCCATGCCTATCCTAGAACCCAGGCCAAGGCTCTTTCATCAGAAGGGTAGCAACTGACATACATGTATAAATAAGGTTAGGATGATAGTGATGTGTTAAAAGTAGGGACACTGAGGCTCTAGTAATTCATGAGAAATGAGAGAACAGGGAGGGAGGACTCAAATGCAAAAGGTCCTGTTGTGTTTTATGACTATGAGAGTTTAGCTTTTGTATTAAGCCTACAAGTATCCAAAGAGACCTAGAAGCAATGAAAATCAGGCTTCATATACTCGCCCTTTGATTTAGAAAATCTCAGAGACTCTGTCTGTGTAAAGTTAATGACTTTGCTTTTTTTTTTTTTTTTTTGGGTGGAGAGGGTGGGTGGGTAGAGGATCTGGTTATGGAGAAATAACCTCTTAATTTCTCTCAATTCCTGTGGCTTGATACACTTTGATATTCTATCAGGCATAGCTTATGTCTGCCAGAACCTCACTGTAAGGAGTATAGCAATTGGGAATCAGTGGGATCTGGAACTTAGAAGCCTGGGAGTTGTGATACTTTAAAAAAATCCCTTGATAAAACCAAAATTAAATTAAAAATCTGAGTCTCAGAAAATAGCAAGTCTGACTATAAAGTGTGTTAGCAAAATTGTTGCCCTCGTTTGGTAGAAGTTTCAGGATTCTAAAAGCTTAAATTTGTTTTTTCTTGGGTCTAAACTCCAACCCAGATATAGATAGAAGTATTTCATTTCAAAAATCTTTACAAAGCTTTGGTTCAAGTATCAACATTATTTAGCCTTCTCATTATTATGACTTAAAAAAATAAGCATGAAAACATATGGTAGGCATTATACCCCAATATATTTAAAAAATATTTTTTTAGAGGACAGAGACAAATTTAAACATACTCCCGAGATCTTGAGTCTGTTGAAAAAGATACCTTAAGGAAATTGATTTTAGGAAGCTTTTCTTTCAAACTTCCCCAATAACACTTGGAAGTCCACCAAAAAGCATATGACCTAAATTCATTCTGCTAGGAAAAAAGTTAGCCAGAGATATAGTAGGTAGATAAGAGATCAGAAGAGGGGAAAAGGAAGGAAAGAAAAGGACCTACATTTTTTTTTCAAAGAAAGTAAAAGTCATATTAGAATCTGAACAAGTGCCAACTGAGACTGGATGTGATTCCAGCACTTAATCATTGCTTTTTCCACAGACAAGTATCAGTTTTTTCATAAAGCTGGTTTGTTTCCAGTTGAGATGGAAAACTCAGCAGGGAAATTTTACAAATAGATGGCTTACAAAGATGGATTGCCAAGAACACAAGGAGTGAGAGAACATTTGCAGAATTAAAGTGTAGTATGTGTTCACTTCCCAGTTAGATGTTTTATGCCTGGATGAGATCTACTTCTTTGTGGTGGCTTTTATCAGTGTTCATACTAAACCTAATGTAGTAGTTTCATAATGTTGGCATGGGACTTAAAGCATGGTGCCCACCAAACATACAGTGTATTTTCAATTAGACATTTATCAAACGCGCAGCCCTCTGTCAACTAAACCTACTCTAGGCATTGTTAAAAAAAATCACAATCCTGGAAACAAATGACTGATGATTGCCAAAGACCTCCTAGCCCTCTTTTGCTCTTTGACCACACAATTTTGCCTTGACCCTGGGACTGGCTGATGTGACACATAGACCCATCCTTCTCATTCTAAGGAATTGTTGTTTTGTTTGGCAGAGGACCATGACATCAAGGTGATGACACGACTTGCAGTTGACTTTGATTTGAATGGGAGCCTGGAGAGGGAAAGCCATGGAGGCATAACCACACACCATAGAAACTGCAGAGCCATCAGGCATGAAATCATCTGTAGCCAAACTCCAAATCTAAAGCAACATGAGTCATGTAGTCAGTGTATCACTGAACACCACCCCTTCCACTACAGACCCAAGGTGAGGATTCTTCATTCACATTTCTTTCCTTCTCTTCTTTAAAGCCTGTTTCTTAAAATTTTGTTGAACTTTCTATGTTTAAATGTCTTTCTCTTAACCTGGTAAAATGAAATATGAAAGACTCACTTTAATAATTTGGGTGTTATTGTTTGAATGCTGTGGAGAGAGGCAATTCAAGTATTCCTGAAGGAGAGAGATAGAAAAATGAGGTGTTTTGTCAGAACATGAATTCTGGTTGGGGGCTCAAAACTATGAAAGAGAATTATTGATTCATTTTATACTTTCCTAGTGTAGAGAGAATATTTTTTAATGAAATTATAATAGGAAAATGAAATGGTAGCAGTAAATACATTCAGACCTCTGCTATCACTCCCCTCCCCCTTATTCCTTAGTTTAAAAAAAATTCTTACAGGGGTGGGGCTGAAAGAATGACTGAAAAAGTGTCATAAGTAAAGGTAGAAGTAACTTGGACAAAAAAAGGTTTGGGTGGGGCCAGTAAAGAAGATAGCCCTAACTACCTGTTCAGCTGACTACAAACTCAGTATAACAATGAACACTGCAGGAAATAAAAGAGATATGAACTATATATTTGTAAGATAACTTCTTTTCAAGAAGACCTAGGGAGGACCAGAACCTGGAGAAATATGAACTGATAAACTAGATAATATGAAGGCAAAGAAGACCATTGAATAAGTTCATTAGATGGAGGGAGAGTTTGAAGCTCCTCTTATGGAGGAATTTTTATGCCTAAAGATAAATTAATACATTAATAGTTAATAGCGTGGAGATGGAAGAGAAGAGGTTATGTAACTCAAGGAAGGCTAGTTGTGGGTGAAGGATGAGCTTTTATCTGCAGTTGCATTTGTGAATGATGTTTAATATTATGCAATACCTCCTCTTTTTTTATAACTTCCCCTTGCAAAACAAAAGGGACATTGGTCTGGAAATCTGGGAGAGGAAGTAAATTAAACAAACAGCTGTGCTAAAATGTTGGCCCATCAAGGTTGGAAAAGAAAGGAAACCAAGACTGATGTGGTAAAAGACTTCTCCTTGTTGGGGTGAACATCAGATAGACTCACCTTGCTCTCTGATGGGGTGACCACAGCCAAACAGGGTCGTAGGTTCTACCAGGCAGCAAAGACAAGATCATGAAAAGCATCCCCTTCATGAGTTTTATTTGGCACCAGATCGTAATTTCCCTTTCTAAGTAAGGACTCCTCTTCTAGAATTGCTGCCCCTTCTTGTGATGAACAGTCTTACCCAAGCCCTACATGAGAATGAATTGAATGTCCTGTGAGAACACTGCTGTTGGTATACTTATTTGTACCAACCATCACAGGGGCACAGATGTGGAGAACTAAGCAAACTCAAATTGTGCACGTCAGAGTTCCATGTAGATCCTGTGACTTCTGAGACTTCATGAGTTTAGTCAGTGGGCACAAAGTGGTCTGTTATGTATTTCATTTTTTTGTTTTACATTATTCTCCAGTCATTACACAGTATTTGCTTGTTTATCAATTCTTTGCCAAAAGAACATTGCATACAGTATTTAATCTTGCTTATCTGATTCTGGGTAAAGTATGCCAAGGTCGTGTGATTACCTCCGACTGAAATATAAATAAATTCAAAAGAAGGAGGCATGGCTCAGAACTAATTTTGGTTGACTGCATTCATAAATATGCAAATATCTTAGAGTCAGTACCACTCCATTGAGAAAGGTGAAACTGAGAGAAAGTCACTGTTTCATAAACTTTGCTCTCTAGAAACCATTAACAACATTGTAGTTACTCAGTACTTTTGCCCTACTGGTCATGAAAAAGCTACCAAAAGTGAATATGAGACTCCCAAATAAATGAAACTCAATGACACTGATCATAAAAATTATATAGATTCCTATAAGGACCATTAGAACTGAACTGGGTTTAAATCTTAGACTGGACCATTTCCCTTACACTAAGGGTTACACTAAAAAAAAAGAGCCAATAAAATAAAGGGAATAAAAATTTCACTAGATTTTTATAGAATAAATATAGAATTTATTTATATATTTATATTATATATATTTATTATATATATATATTATATTATATATTTATATTATATATCTATATTTATAGAATATAGAATAAAGTACATACTTTGCTCTATGTCTCCTGTAGGGACCTAAGTAAGTCCACAAGGAGGAGGTCTAATGTATAATATTGCACATAATGGTAGAACTCTACTTTAAATGACTTCTGTCCAAGGTACATTATAGGAAAAATTGAATAAAGGTTTACTTTTTAAAATTTCCCCTTTTCTTTTTTTTTTTTTGCCGTTCTCTCTCAGCTCCTAAGGAATGTTCTCATTACTAACCCCTAACTGTCCATCATCCTACTTAACTTCCATTGTTTCCCTGTGGCACATGATCTAGGTTGGCCCTTCTGGTCAGTGTTTTATTATTTAAACTTTTGCTTTCCCCTTCCTCCAATATTAATTTCTGTCCCATTTCCTTATCCCCACTTATGCCTACAAGTTAATCTGAAGAATGAATTCTGCTGAGTTTTAATGACTGATAGTTGCTTAACATTTTAACCTTAGCGGATAACAACTGTAATTTATAGTTTCCTTTAGTGCCTCATCACAAAGAAAATCTTCATGATTTTTGCATGTTGATGACTCATATTGAGTTTCTGGTCCATTAGGCTCCCCAGATCTTTTTTGTACAAATCATTATCTAGCCTTATACCAGTGCAGTTCATTACTTGTAACCCATATATAGACCAAGAGTTCATTGATGACATTGGAAAGAGTGTTTCCACTGAGTAGTGGGCAATGAAGCCAGATTGTGTGAGTCTGAGAAGCAAATGGATAGTAAGGAAGAAGAAACAAGACACATGACATTCTCTTAAAAAGGTAAAGCTATAGAGCAATGAGTGTGGAGTCAGGGTGGAAAGAAGGTGAGTAGGGGATACCTGAGTGTGCTTGTGAGCAGAAGAAAAAGAGCTACTAGAAATGAAGATAGAGAGATGTATGAAACAGCAATCATGTTTATAATAAGATTACAAGGTAGATTTGAGAGAGAGATGTGACTGAGGGCACAAAGTGCAAGGGTCAACCTTAGCAAGCTAAAGGTCAAACTGATAATCTGAGGGCTAGCAAAAAGGGTGAAAGGATCATTCAAGAAATATATTTAGAGTAGGAAAGGGAGGGAGTTGAGTAAAGATATTTGGCAAATATTTGGAATTTTAAGTTTTTCTGTTCACTGGGGTCATTGCCAGGTAGCAAATCTTGGTACCTGGCTTAGTATCTTCTGGCAATTACTGAATACCTACTGGAGTCAAAATTGGATGGAAGCCACATGGTAGAAAGTGCAAAAAGAACTAGCTTGGGCAATCTGTATTCAGACTTCAAATCTGTGACCTTGGAAAATTGCCTTTGTTTGGGGGAGCCTCAGTTCATTCATTAAAAAAGGAAAAAGAGGAAAGCAAAAACTGATATTAGATGATTGCTAGAGTTCCCTTCAGCTCTGACATCCTGAGTTGTATTAGAGGATAAATTTCACTTTGGCTGGGTTAGTTTTGTGTGATCAGCAAGTGTTGGTTGCTATAGAAGACAGAACTTGACTGAGGTGAACCTTTTTCTCTCCCAATAGAAAAATGGTTCGGAACCAATTCCTCCCAGGTTATGCCTGTGGGAATGATTTAGGCATTACTTTCCCTCCCATCACAGCTATCTTCTCCTTCCCTCATTTCTTTCTTAGAATGTTTGAGGTTTTGCCTGGTGCTCACATATTTAAAGTGACCTGGATATAACAAACAATAAGAATGCTCCGGGTATTTACCTTAGGGGTGATACAATGACCCTCATATCTACATGGATTCCCCCCATCTTTTTTTTACTGTTTTCTGGAACTTAAGAATACAGGTTATTAATCAAAACCATCACAGCTCTTCAAATCTTTGGTTAGGGAATATCCCTGACATTTAACCACAAGTGAAGATCTCCAACGGATAGGTGCTTGGTTGCATGTAATTGGGCCCCAATTCTAAAGTCTCATTTCTCTTTAAAAATCACATTTCTTCCTAGCCCAGTCAGTTTCTCCTCAGCCCAATGATACAGGCTGCCCTAACAACAACCTTTACCTCCTTTCCTGCTGTAGGAGCCAACCGTACCTATAGAACTCATAAGTTTAAACCTGCTGCATACTGAACTGACTGTGTATTGGGTCATTTACTACTCACTGACCAATCGTATGTATCCTAGACTTGGACATACCTATACTCCCTTACATTAATGTTGTCTAATAAGACATTGATGAGAGAAGCCTGTTTTTTTCTAGGCAACCCTGACTGTTGGTTGACTTAGTGACGGTTCAGAGCTAAAACCACACCTCCAGGTAGCCCCCCTTGGGCTATTTCTTGACGAATTTTGGGTAAAATACCTGCACAGTAGATACCTAAAGTGCATGTTCCTTTAAGAACTGACCGTTCCTTTAAGAACTGACCATTCCTTAACCACTTTCTAATCCCACCCCAAAACACCTAATTAGCCTATTTGGCACAAGTAATGCTATAGAATATACTACATAAACTTTCCCTGTACCCCTTTAAGGTTGAAGGTTCCCTAAGAACTCTTGCCTGCTGAAAAGCATAATAAATCTTTACCTTGACTTCAACAATGCTCAAGTTCCTGAATTCTTCTCCAGACCACTTGACCCTGGTACTCCGGTCTTTGTGGGAGTCTCATGTCCCCTTTCCAGTCTTTATCACAACCACTTAAAATCTTATGAAGTCAAGCTAGCTGTTACCATCTGCCATTAATAGCCTCCAAAAGCAACTTCAAAATGTACAGAACTCAAAAAAATTAGAATCAAGCTTATCATCACCTAAAGTATTTTGACTTTAGAGTATAATTTTGAATAGCAAATAAACAGCGTAAAAAGAAAAGAAGAATTTAGGATTTAAGCATGTTCTTTCAGAAGCAAAGTAGGATAGAAAGAAAAATGATCATCCGTTGCTTGGATTCCCAGGAAAGAACAGTTTTGTTAACTACCGATAGGATTCTTTCTTTTAGCAGAATGGTAAGCAAGGGGAAGCCAAAATCACTGTTAATCCCCATTTAAAAGTTATCCCGTAGTGGCTTGTGGCTGGTCTGGACAGTCACTTAGCTCCATCAGATGTAAAAAGGCTCAACATTTGTTTATGAACTTCTTAGTAATTTTGATCTAGAGATCGGTTAATATATTCCCACTTCACGGTCTAGGTCATAGATCAATGGAAGTAGAATGGGTGATGGCAATATCATTCATATATTAAAAAAAAATTTGCATAGCACCTCATAGTTTTCACAGCACATAAATATAAAGAAATTGCATTTGAAAACCAAAATAATCCTATAAGGTCAGGCATTTTAAGGTCCTCATTTTGTGAACCATCAATCCGAGGTCTAGACGGAAGTCTCCCCCAAGGTCAAAGGCTACTTCTTTCCAATATTGAATTTGCTTCTTCTACACATGCATTTGTCTGTATCACAGAAACAAGAAGCAACTAGTTAGTACCTTTGCCTTTCTGTTGTTAAGTAAGTTTTTTCAAATGTTGCCAAGTACAAAACTTCTTTGTAGGCCAGACATACGGTTTTGTCCTCTGCTAAGCAGAGTCATTCTTTAACATGCTGTCAAGGCCTTCAAATGATTTTGCTTCAGATCTTCTTCCTTCTTGGCTACTGTAGCTTCTTTCCACCCTCTGTAGCATGTGAAAGAAATTGATCCCTGGAACAACTGAACCAAAATTATGAAATAAACTAACATGTAAAAGGGTAGAGATGCTTGTCTCGATCCAGACAAAGATTTGGCTTTCTAAAGTTTGTGAATACAGATGGAAATGAAGCATCTAAAGCTAAAACATATCATAATCATCACTCAGAAAATTCGATGAGATTGAACTTGATGTTCATCGAGTTTGGGGGATTTTTCCCCCTTTCTTTTCTGAAAAGGGCAGCTTTATGTTTGTTCTTAATACTATGGAGGACACTAATACCAGAAAACATAATTTTATTTGCTACCATATTAACAGATATTTCTTCTTAAAGCTGCATCTGTATATCACAAACTGGAAAAGTCCAAGAGACATTAGATACCTTAAGTTCCATCAATCTGTAGCCACTGTAGCAAAACCTCAAACCTTTAAAGTAAACGCATCGTTGTCTGAATAAATTTTATTCTGATGTGCCTGGGGATCTTATGAGCAAACTAAGGTACACATGATCCATGTTCATGTTTCTAAACCAATAATTGTGCTGGATGCATCTTAAAAGCATTGCATAGATTTCCTTTTTTTCCTCCCCACAATTTCCACTAAATGGTCTTTCCATGACTGATGTGTAAGAAATGTTATATTTATAGCAATGTTTAGGTCTTGATTATGTGGAAATAAAGAGTAAGAATTAACTGCTGGCTATATTACAAAGGAAGAATAAATCAAGTGTGTTGATGTTGTAAAGGGCAAAGGCCATGTCAACATGCCTTGCCTAGCTCCAACACATGTTAAGGCCTGGTGAACCTACCTCCAAATACCTGAAAACACTCCATACTCCAGAAAGCGAACAGGTATTTTCTGACTGTTCCTGTTCATTTGCTTTGTGGTGACAAAACTTATAAGTGGCTACTAAACCAAAATTGAATGTAAATACAAAAAGGTGTAGGCCAGTCCTCTCTTCCCTGGAAGCAAAGTATGAAAGAATTACAGTTATCCTTTCCATATTTTCCCCATTGAAATTCTCCATAAGGTGCTCACTGATATTTTTACAAGTTTTTTTACAGTTTATTTTACAGCTTTCGTACAAATAAAATCAATATAGCCAAGATTAGAAGGAAGGCAGAAAACTGAGAAAAATAATTTATAGGCAGTTTCTTGGATAAAAGTGCCTCTTCATATCTCTTCTTTGAGGGTCAAACTTGTTTATTATAATTTGCCTATGTTCAGTTTTGGTAGTTTTGTGGTTAGATTTTCCATTTACAATATTATAGGTATATATCTCAAATATGTAAAAAACTATATACTGAAACCCTATCAGATTGTAAAGCCATTAAAATTCTTCTACCACATCTTTCTGTCATTATCTCATTTAGAACATTGTTTCTCTGGAACAAAACTGTCCCCAATCCCTTTAGTATTTTTTCAACTAACCAAGGATATTCATAAAAGTAGTTCGTTTAGTCAGGCAGGGTAAAGCTACTGAATTCTGATGGCATTTGAGCCTCTAGTAGAAGTTCTGTCAGCTACTTGCAGGGTATTAATTCTATTTCAATTAAGGAAAATCTGTAGTTTGGCTTTTGTTGTTTGAGTTTGGTGTCAGGAGACAGAGGACTGGGAGAATCAGCATAGAGAGAAAACAAAATGAAATACCCTAAATTAGTGCTTTTTATTTGTTAAAATTCTGACTTGTTAGTGTGCAAAAGTCCTGAAATGGCTCAGGAGATTTTTCAATGGAATAAAGAGTAAGGAATAAGACTAATGAATTAAAAGAATAAGAGACTAACCCTTGAACTTTGACAGTTATTTAAAGTATTGAATTAAACGGAAAATTAATCAACCTATTCTCTAGTTTTGATGAAATAATATATCTCTTTTTCCCACCTGAAAAATGGCTGGAACAGAGCAGGATCAAGTTCCAACATAGCAAAGGTTAGGAACAAGCTTAGGAAAGCAAACACAGATGTAGCTTACTGTCCTTCTCAGAAAGTTCAATTACAGATGACTCATCTAGGCTGGCAAAGGAAATCTCTCTTTTGCCCTCTTCACTAAATCTTTATCCATGCCTTAGAACTGGATAAATATACTCAAACACTTAAGAGAGCCTAAATCCAGATGAAGTAAATTGCTTATCTGGCTACCATCCGAGAGAAGAAATGTTGAAGTGCCACATAAAATTAACTCAAGAGAACAGACCAATATGATAAGCATCTGAAGTTATGAATTGAAATTTATGATAATTGTTAAATGTTTGGGTACCAATCATGAGAGATGAGTATATGTAAATGTTGTCATTTACCAGGTGATATCTTGATAACTGAGACTGGCTTCAGCCTCTCTCTTCCTGAGTCATTGAAGTCCAACGGCAAGACAAAAGATAGCCTGGGATGAAATGGATGACCTTGGCCTCTTCCATATCTGACCAAGCTCTAAGCATTCCATAGTGCCTGTTTTAGCGGACATCATGGCCCTTGGAAAAAATTGTTCTCGTCTACCTATTCTGCAGGGGGAAATCTTCACAAGTTTGGTACAGACACCCACCTAACTCATTGACAGGTTAGACGCTTATCAGTTACCCTCAACTGAGGGTAACTACTGAGATGGATTTGACAAGATAGGAACCCAAATCAAGGCTTTTGTCTCTTAGCCCAAAAGAGATTTTGTCCTAATTTGTCAAAAGGGCCCTGGAAAAATCTCACTTTGAAAACTCCAGTATTTGATCTAGCATTCTCTTGAGGTCCATAAGTTTTTCATTATGGCCATGCTCAGATCACTGTTATACTTCCCACCCTTGATCCTATCAAAATATTATTCTCCAGGCTATTGGCCACTCCCATCAAGATCCTCCCTAGGTTTCACCTCTATACTGGTCATCCTAATCAAGATTGTACCTCTAGACATTCCAGGCTGACCACCCCTATCAAGACCATCCCTGGAATCTCCAGACTACTTGATCACCTGGATTCTTCAGTATATAAGATCCATCTTGTTTCTATGAAGGCGTGTAGATTCAATCTAGCGTGGACCCAATCTAACTCAGATTCCCTCTGGTTCACTTGTCAATACAAGCATCACAGATGGTTAGGCTTCTTAAGAATCAGCCCAATATGGTGAATCTTTAATAAACTTTGTTTTTCTTTGGCCTAAAAAAGGCTTGGGTCAAGTTCATCTGAGTAGAACCCTGTGTGTCAGTATTTTGGGGTCCTGAATATGCCAAACCTCAATAGTTTTATTAGGATGTGACAGCTACATGTGCTATAGCTTCTTGGAACCAATATTGATACCTAGTGCAATACTACAAAAATAAATTAAATTGATTTTGATAGATAGATGTGCAGAATGTTGGAACTGGAAGAAACCTCAGATGTGGGAAATGAGACCTAGACCAGGTAAAAAAATTGCTTCAGATTACCCAACTGGTTGAGACAAAGTAGGACTATGCTTTGTATACTGATACAAAGATGTCAGTCAGTTTGCTCTTTCTATTCAACTTTATTCAACATATGGCACATTTACTGTTCAAGGCCAGATGTGTCTCATTCTTCTCCAGGCTGCTGCACTCTGGACTTTCTTTGCCATATACTTGAGCTTGATATCTTTCTCTCCACCCTTGCCCTTTTCGCTTCCTGCATTAGAATGTAAGTCCTTGCCTAAGGTCAGGAATTATCCTTTCTTCTTATATTTGTATTTTTAGGGCTTAGCACAATCCTTGGCTATTCAGTTGATTTTTGTTTATTTATTTTTTGTTATTCAGTCATTTTCAAGTGTGTCTACCTATCTGTGACCCCATTTGAGGATTTCCCTGGCAAAGATATTGGAGTGGTTTTGTAGTCATTTGGTAGGTTTCCTTTTCCAACTCATTTTACAGATAAGGAAATTGAGAAAAACAGGATTAAGTGAGTTGCTCAGAGTCACATACCATCTGAGACCAGATCTGAACTCAGAAAATTGTCTTCCATCCTGAGTCTAGGACTAGCACTCTATCTATTGAGCCACTTAGCTGCCCTAGTAAGGGATTAATACTTGTTGTTTAGAGGTGAGATTTGAAACTGGGCTTTCCTGACTCAAGTCCAAAAAGCTATCTGCTTCTGCATGGTATCTCAATCAATAATCAGTCAATCAATATTTATTAAGCACCTATTATGTACAAGGCACTGTGCTAAGTGCTAGGGGATATCAAAAGAGGCAAGATAGTACTTGACTTCCAGGAGCTTATAATTTAATGGATTTATTACATAGTTTATATTATGTATTACATAATATATCAATGTTACTATATAATATTTATTTATTAATGATCTATAGTATATTATTTATTAATAACTGGAATACTTTTTAAAATTAAATTATATTGATATCTTTTGTTTTTATATCACCTACTTCCCTCTTTATGTCTCTCCTCCCAGAGAATCATCATATATAACAGAATTTTTTAAGAAGAGGAAGAAGAATCAGTAAAACCAGTTATCACATTGAAAATACAATCAATGTTTCACTCCCATGAACCCTTGCCTCTGTGAAGGAGGAGGTGGGGAAGTGCCTCTTCACATCTCCTCTTGGAGGGCCAAGTTTCTTGTTTATTATAATTTGCCTACGTTCAATTTTGGTAGTTTCGTGATTGGAAATATTTACATTATTGTAGGTATCATGAATACAATTTTCCTAGCTGTCTTCAGATTTTCCTTTGAAAGGCTGGTGCTAGTGGATTTGGATTGAAAAGACCTACTTTGAATTCTGGCTATGCCAGTTGCTAGTAACGTGATATTGGGCAAGTCACTTAATCCTTTCCCATCTGTTTCTTTATCAGTAAAGTGAAGAGATGGAAGAGATTGCTCCTGTGATCCCTTCCTGCTTTCAGTCCTGTGAACCTGTTTATAGAAATTCTGACGTGGCGAACTGGAAGAGAACTTGAGGTTCAAAGTCACCAATTAAAGGAAGAATCTCCTAAAGGAAGCATTTTTCTAATGGGTACTACTTAGGATATGCACATGCTAATAGCCCAGAAGGCTCTTTGTTAGTCTCCCACCATAACATCTGCGAGAAGAGGAAAGCAGAGATAAAGCCTTGCTTTCTAAAGCAGCTTCCCCCCAGATCAGGATGACGGCATCTTGAAAGGGGCAATGGAGCTGCTACCAGAAAGGAAAGACTGATGAAAGAATGCTTGGTTAGTTCTAAAAGTCCCAGTAGGAACAGTACAAAGGGAGAAAGCAGCATGTAATCTGACTTGTAAACTTAATTATGCCATTGGATTATTAAGGAAGGGGTTCTTACCTTGGCATCTGAGAACTTAAATAAAATTAAATAACTATATTTCTCTCTATGTAACTATATAGAATTGTTTTCCTTTGCAATCCGATGTATTTTTTTCATGCATTTAGGAAGATGATTTCGAGAAAGAGCCTGGAGTCTTCAACAAACTGACAGATATCTATGATGCAAAACAAAACAGATCAAGAATCCTGGTTTACGATGAGCCCCATCAACAACTCAAAAGCACAAATTCCTAAAGATTGGGAATATAATTTGAAGAGGGTTTGACTGAAAATATGGATCCACAGTGCTTGCTATGGACACAGCTGTAAGCAGAAGATGAAATACAGAATTTATCAAAATTGACGTTTTAAAAATATCTTCTGGGGGCAGATCCAAGATGGCAGAGTAGAAAGACTCACATATGCTAGCTCCAAACCCACAGTCCATGGATTTCCTCTAAAAAGGACTCCCAACAAATTCTGGAACAGTGGAAGCCATGCAGCCACACAGTGAAAGAGATTTCAGTTCCAAAGAACCCTGAATAACTGATCCCAAAGGTACATCACGCACCAAACAGGAGTGGAGCCCACTCCTGCCCTGACCCCGTGGCAAAGAGAAGAGCGAACAAATACGAGCAGGCTTCAGGGATGGAATCTCCAGCGGCCGCCAAGGTTCCTCCACCCACAGACTCACAGGTCAGTGAGAAAGATGTCTGGATGGGCTGAGAGGGGAGTGGGGTGTCTCCATGACTCAGGCCCCCTCAGGAGGCAGTGGCACAGGCAGCTGGTGGCTAGAGGCTCCTGGAGCAGGCAGGAGCTCCATAACAGAAGGTCTCTGCATAAAACCCCTGAGGGAACTGAGCCTGGGAGACAGCCCTGCCCC
>CM053774.1:63658314-63682680 GCA_028658325.1 Potorous gilbertii | reverse complement strand
GATAGAAGAGAGGGCAGATTGATGATAGGGGAAATTAGAATGCTCAGTGTACTGGGGTGTGGGGAGGGGACAAATGGGGAGAAAATTTGGAACCCAAAATTTTGTGAAAATGAATGTAAAAAGTTAAATAAATAAATTTATATTAAAAATATGCAAAAAGAATGAAAAGAAGAACTTGGTTTCTAACAATGCATATACATAAATTTCCTTTTCTTTTTAGGTATTATTCTGGTGAGAAGATTGTTCTATAGATATAGAATGGTATTCATTTTACAATCTCACTGAATTAGTTTGCTTTTGGTTTGTTTTCTTATAAGAATAAATATCGTGTTGAATAACTTTCTGGGAGAAGAAAAGGGGAGTGAGACCTAGGTTGAAATCTAGATGATATAAATACAATGCATTAATAAAAATCTATTTAAAAAGAAAAAAAATGTTTCTCCAGTGTCTGATTCTTTTATTGAAGCAAAATATTAACCTTGAGCTTTGTAACTATGTTTTACCATATCATGACATTTTTCTGCATTCAAAAACCTGTTAATTGGGACTTCAAAATTATTTGTGGAGAGAAAGATATCTAAGGGCATAAATTAATAAAAATTGTTTCTGGCAAAAAAAAAATAAAAATATCTTCTATACTCTAATACTTCAGGAATGAACTGTAGTTTGGTGCTAGATTTTCAAGTGAAATTATATTTCCTTTTAAACAGCTCAATAATCTTTCAAGTATTTTTCGTCCTAGGCTCTCTTCCTAATGCTTCCACTTACTGGAACCAGGGTGGTGGTGTTAGTCAATTCCTCTTAGGGCTTCTATATCCTGGCTCAATCGTTGACTCATTTTAATAAAGAATGGCAATGCGTCATGTTGATATCTGCTCAGGGATCAGGAGCATGTTAACCCAGGAGTAGTTATTTGACCAGCAAAATTGCTTGACACCTATTGCTACAGCTTTTAAGAAAATGTTGCCGCTGTTCCATTTTTGAACTTTGTAAACATTTTCCTTTTGAGGACAAAAGACTGTTTAGAGTAAGGTATTCTGATGGATAGACTCTTTCAGAGAAAAACTCGGTTTGTTAACTGTGATAGCTAACATTTCTATAGGGCTTTAAGATTTGCAGTGTTGTACACGTTCTCTCATGACATCCTGCCAAACACCCCTATAAGGGTATATACTTTTATTACCCCTATTTAGATAGATAGAAAGAGAAAGCATTTATTAAGTACATACCATATTCTGGGCACATGGTAAGTACTGCAGATACTAGTACAAATATCCTCAAAAGCTTATGTTTTAATGGGGGTAAAGGACACATAAAGGAGAACAAGGCAGCATGGGAGTTAATCTACCCTTCTTTGTGGATGTTGTCCACATCTGTTTATTATCTTCAATCTGACATTTTGCTACTTCTCTAAGTACGGATTTGGGGAAAATTACACTCCTTATTCTTTGTAGGAGCAATGATCATTGGATTATTTTCAAGTCATTTCCATGTTTCAAGTCGCCCAAATATGCTAACGTGCCATTGCTCATAGTATAACTAAAGTTGTAGTTTACCCGAAGGGCAAGGAAGAGGAACATGGTGGATGTGAGTAGGCTGTAACATATTCCTGAGGAAGTCTTGACTAGGAAAATGGTATGAAAATTATCAAATAAATGCATGCCTAGAAAAAAAATGAACTAGTCATAGAGAGAGCAAAGGCTAAAGAATGGAGGGTCCATATACTCTATTGGTACTATTTCAGTATGAAGGGATGCAAAGGAAGATTTCCAGTATGTTGGGGTATACTTTCTGTGACAGGTTTATGGGAGGACAGAGTATCACACGGAATGAAAAGGTGTGGTTGAGGCACAATCTGCATGGTAGGAACATGAATGAGATCCATCAAATATTTAGATCTTGTGATCCCAGTAAAATGTAAAACTCATCGAGGTCAAGCATTGTTACAATAATGTTTTGCAACACTATCTGGTATATTGTACCCTCATTCTCTTTATCTCTCTTTTCTGAATATACATTGCACCCCCCCCCCCCAGCACCCTAGTCCACTCCCAGAATATTTCCATAGACACAATAGAACATGCAAAAAATGATTCAATAGGAAATGGCAAAGCTTCATTTCATAGCACTATTCACATACACACACACACAATGTAAATAGTAAATGGAGTATTTTTCGTCTCTACAACTGTGAAAGGTGAGCAGCTGGATCCCACAGTCAAGTGGAAGCATTGGGCTGATTACCAATAGTAACGTAATTAACCTTTATTTGAGGTTCCTTGTTGGATCTTCTTTTCACCCATAAATGGTGACTTTGGGTGTCATCCAAGACTCTATCCTGGGCCTTCTCTTTCTATACTCTGTCACTTGGTGATCTCATCAGCTTCCATGAATTCAGTTATTAGCTCTATGAAGGGGCTGCTTTTGCTTTTCTTTATATTTCCCAGTTTGCTATAGTGCTTGGCACTTAATAAATGCTTAGTAAATTATTGATGACCGACTAAATGACCAACACTATCTAGCAATTTCTATCAAGCTGAAAAGACTCATTAATGAGTCTGTTCAAAGATTTTGTGAGTTCAGTGCAAAGAAGGCTCGATGCTACATATACAATTTTAATTTTCCCTTTTTAGACAAACTGAGAAAAATAGAAAAGTGATTTGGGACCACCAACTCAGTTATGGAATCATGCATCTTTTAAGTATCAGGATATAGTTTGAAAACAGATACACTAAATAAGAGGTAGCAATCACCAGGCTTCCTATGGTTTAAGTGCAGGAGATAGTCAAAAAGGCAAAAACATAGTGTCTGTCCCCAAGGAATTCACATTCTAGTAGGTAGACAACCTGAAAGTAACTATATGAAAACATAAAATATGGTAATCTTAGAAGGAAGGTGCTACTAGCAGAATGGCATGGTGGGTAGAGTTGTTGGCTGTGGAGTCAAGAAGACCTGGGTTCAAGTCTTACTCCTGACATATATTGTCTGTGGGACCCTGGTCTGGTCCCTTAATCTCTTTGTGCCCCAAAGCAGCTCTCTAAAAATCTTCAAGTTGCCAAGAAGGTGCCCGACTGCATTCATGGTGGAAAGACCTCGTCTGGGGCTCCCTACTCTGATGTGACCACAGGTTCAATCTAAGGAGAAACTACCTATGTGAAAATACATGCACACATAATCTTTGCATATTCACCTACCTATATGAATACCAATTGGGGAGGGAGTAGTTGAGAAGGAAACTAGGTTTTAAATACACACACACACATACACACACACATAACCCCAAAACCCCCATTATATATAGTCTGGGACTAATTTAAAATACAACAACAAAAACACAACCTTTTACATGTGCATATATGGAGGCAAAAATACCCTACCAAAGAGTTTAAAAGACATTCCATAGTCATAGCTTGTCCTCAGTAGTGAAATGAGAATACTGATGCTGTAATATCTTAGAATTCATGTTGATTTGACTTAGGAATGATGCCATTTCTGTATAGTTCAATTTGGTTCAATCCAACAATACAGAATGGAAATCTTGATCTAACATTGGGACTACAAACTTCAAAGCAAGAGAGCCTATAGGCCATATTTGAATCGTCAGCTAGGCAATACAACCACTTTCTATGTAATTTTTACCCTTAATGGTCAGCCTACTTTTCCAGTCTCAGGGGTTATTATTTGCCTCTTGCAATCTGTGACCTAGCCAAACTGACCTTTCTTCTCCTCACTTTCATCTTTTATTGCTTGCCATCCCTCATATAGGCCACTCTCTAGACCTGGGATGGATTTCCTCCTCATCTTTGCTTCACAGTCCCTCTCTCATTAAGATGAAGTTCAGGTACCATTTTTTGCATGAAGTCTTTCCTGATCCTGATACCCCAAACTGTTATTGCCCTCCTCCCCAAACTACCTTATATTTATCTACTTTGTGTATATTTGCATGTTTGATATGTTTATATGTGTACTTAATGCCTCCCTCATTAGAACATAAGTTCCCTTTAAGCAGGAATTATTCATTCTTTATACTTGTATTATGTGCCTTATATAGTTACTGGCCAATAGAAGCCTCTTAAGAAATACTTGGTTGATTGATAATTAATTAATTATCAATAATTAATGCTTAAATATCTCTCCTTCATATGGACTGCAAACTATCTCATTGCATAGGACTCCTGTTGAGTTGGAGGTGGTTGGTGGAAGGTGGCTGAGAATGAACATTCATATTTTTATTCTGACTACAGTTCACACTCATTTGCCATCTAATTTTGAAGCTGTGGTCATAGGTGAGTTTTACTCCAAGTAATAGACTCATCCAAGGTCCATAGAGACTGGTCATCTTTCCCTGGATCCTTAACCAAGGCCTTTATTACTTCATTTTGACATCTACCCTTGGGATAGACTAAAATATTTAGAATTTGAATCTTCTAGTTGTCTCCCAAATTGTGCAAGGTCATTTCATTATCTTTCATGAGTGTACCATAGGATTGCATTTTATTTAAAAAGCTGTTAGGACCAGGATTTAGAAATGCAGTTTAGATATCTTAGGACAATTTTAGGAAATTGCATTAAGACTTTTGAGAAACCCTATAATTTCAAGAGGCTGTGTGATGTATGGAGCATTAGACAATGGCTCAAACCCTTCCTTAGATGCTCACTACTTTTAGCTATGTTATCTTCAGTAAATCAGTTAAACTTTCTCAGTCTTTTTTCTTATATGCAAAATAAGGGGGTGTGGTCTTAACTTTTAATGTCCTTTTCAGGTTTGAAATCTGTGATGTACTCTAATGATCTCTCTTTTCAAATTAATAAACTGACAGCCAAAGAGTTTAAGTGATTTCCTCAAAATCATACACATAAAAAAAGATCAACTTCAGGTCCTACCCTAAGCCAGCCCACATAATACTGTCTTTCCCTGTTCCATTATATTTGTGGTTTTCTTTTTCTTTTGTGCCATTACCTCTTATTCATTCATTAAATATTAACTTTACTTTTGTGTAAAATCCTGTGCTGTTCACCTGATCTAGGCTCTGCTCTAAAGGAATTTTCAAACAAAATGAGAGAGAAATAAATGAGGTGGTAGGGACAAATACACACATAACTAGGATTCTGAGCAGAGGAGGAAGTATAGGGGATGAGTCCAGGCAGTGTGCCATGAGAAATTTGAAAAGAGGGATCACTTTCAGTTGGGAAAGCAGTAAGGTAAGGACAACAAGTCAGGGAAGACTTCCTTTTATTTTCTTATTTAAGGGAAAATAATCTCTTGGAACTAGACATGATATGTTAAATACTTTAAATTTTATTTAAAATTTACATCTTTGGTTCCCTCCTATTTTCAATATTCATTCAGTAACAAAGGAAAAATTCAAAATACTTAAGACAAATGAACATTTTCAATCTTCTCCCCAGTCCAACCTAGACTGTCAGGTTAGTTACACAGAGGAAAAATAAGTTGCTTGAACCCTTTATAATTAAGTGACAATTACTTTGTGTCTTGGAAGCAGGAAGAGGATCTGAGGGTTTGGAAGAAAGTCCTGTATTCACAAAAGAAAACAGAAACTGGGGAAGCACTTATTTCCGCTGGTATCATCACTAGTAATATAAAAATAGGAGGCAACTGTGTTTAGAATACACACCAAAGTAGGATTTTCCCAACATAGTAAGTGATTTCTTTCCCCTATTCATAGGCTTACATAGTATACCATGTTGCAGAATTATGAACACTATTTACATAATTTTTCAAAGGTGAACAGACTTTTTTTAATATATACACTCACATTTTTATTTGGTGCTGCTCAGATATTGCTTTTCAATATCTGCTTTGGACAGTTCTGTGTCTTGAAAGAGAATATTTCCATCACAGAATGTACTTGTGGAGAGCTGCCAGAATGCAGGGTAAGTCTACAAAATTACTATACACATATTTCAAAATAGGACTTCATGTCACAAAGAGAAAATGAAAAAAGACGAAAAGAAACCATAACTTACCGACATTCAATGCCTGGGTGCTCATTGTATGTTGTGGAGAGGTCTATGCCTGAATGTGATATAGCTTATTCCCTACTTATCTCCATTAGAGGCACATTGAATTCTTCCATTGGAGTCTGCCTTGTTGAAGCTTCCTGTCCCAAGTGAACTCCAGGACATAGCCACTAGGGATTCACACTTCATTAACTCCACAGAATTTTAGTCAGTAACATATATGGTATTTTATGCATAAAAAACCCTCCTAACCTCTATCTGCTCTCCTTTAGGAGGTATGTTTGTCATTTGCGGAATAGTCCAGAGGACTTGACTCACATTAGGAGGCCTATAATTGAGTAGGCAGAGTAGATTCACTGACATTCAGGCTACAGTGTGGCTAAGTTATAAATCTAGGATTTTTGCCACTGAGTGGTTGCAGCCGGTACTGGAGCACGGATTACTTCAACTTGGTACAACAAAAACACTTTTGTATACTGCAAGTAAGTAAGCCATCTCTTCTCTCCATCACATATCCATATCCCTTAATGGCCTTGGATACAAGTAATTACTTGTAACTACAATGCTAACAACAAAAACGTCAATATTACATGGCTGTTTTTATTATTGTATGCTCTGGCTTTTTGCCACATCTATTGGCAAATCAGCTCCTGAATAGTGAAAGAGATGAATTATCATCCAATTTGAGAGTACTAAATGATATTTTACAGATTTTAATCAAATGATTTTAGTGAAAACCAGGAAAATTTGAAATCCATGAAACTAACAGAAAAACCAAGTCTGAAACACACATTCCAGTTAAAATTTTTTTCAGTACGTAAATTTCAATTTTGGGCGAGGAGGTTCTTATTCTTTTTTTGCTCCAAGACTTCTAAAAGTTGAATTGCCAATACTAAATGCAGTGCCCCCAAAATCTAGTTTTAAAGCTTTTAAAGTTAGAGTTCAGAACCCTGAATTCATAAAGAGTTAGTGATTAAGTGGACCAGTCACAGTTGTGATTGACAAATGAGAAGGCAGTGTTTTTTCTAAGCCAGGAATCTGAGCTGTGAAATCAACAATTCCAGCTTCTGTTCTTAGCCACTGACTTTATTCCCATCTGTGGTAAGTGTATCAATTAAAGTCAGTTCCTTTACTTCCTTCAACAGGATGCCTATTACAGTAAATACGCTAAAAATTTTAAGAATGGGGGTTACTCAGATCAAAGAATATACATTAAGTATTAAAGTATTATTATTGCTATTTCATGTAGCTTAGCTTAACTCATTTAAATCAATTACACATACAACAATTTTTACAACATACTCCTATCAGCCTTGAAAGGGCAATTCAAGTATTTAAAATATCAAACATGACATGACGGTTCTGAAAAGAATTATCAATTGTGCACCAGTGACGTGATTAGATAAAAATGCATATCAATATTTCAACACCCTTCTGCATTCCTCATAGCTTAAGTTTTCATGTCCATGCTAGGGTTCATGCTATGTATCAGAATTATTATAACTATTAATCACATGCTTAATAAACCATAAGGAAAAATGTCATTAACACATTAACATTTCGCCTCACAAATACAGTTCTTCTTCATTGTAGATTTTCCTTAAGAAAGGACTTAAGCTGCAAAATATCTTTAAAACAGATAGTTTTTATACTATAAATCAAATCCAGAAATGCGTGAATACATCAGTTGTACTTCTTTTCAGGTGTCAATTCATGAAATGTTTACTGAGTTTCAGACTGATATGGAATTGTATCATAATTTTGAAAGTGAATTCCCTGAGACGTTGTGATCTTCATAATTGCACCATTTAAAGCATCATCTTCTATGATGGTTATCAATCCTTTAGCAATGATTGATGTGCTAAAAAACAGAAATGAGGCATATGAATTTTAAAAGTTAGAGATGACTGGCATTATATATTTTCTTTTTTTAAATTAATTTCTAAAATATCCATTTAGTCATCAGCACTCTAATATATAATAAAAGAGTAGGTTTATAATGAAAACATTGCTATTCTCAATTACTTCTAGTTTTTCAGATGTCAGAAGATAATGACTCCAGCAGTCAGAGAACATACTAGATTTTGGACACTTTGAGCCTGAATTATTCATATTTACTTTTGACTGCACTTAGATGAGACGTTTTCCATCCTATTTCACAAGTTCGACGACACCCACCAGCCAGAAAATGTCAAATATAAAAGCAAAAACTATATCTTTGGTCTATGATAACCTATTAATGGTTTCATTAAGTCATTGGGTGCTCCAGTTTCCTTATTGTGACATTCTGTGGTTTAGCCATGGTAGATTGGAGAATGTGGGTTATGAGCCTTCATTAAATTCTATTTTAATATTAATACTTAACCTTTGAGAGGGCTCTGTGGCATAGCTGGAGTCAGAGCCGCCATATGACCAGACATGCAATGACTTGTGTGACCCTGGACAGATTCACTTAAAACAACCTTTCTAAGATTAGAGCACATGCCAAGTTGTATTGGTAGAGGGAATTTC
This sequence comes from Potorous gilbertii, assembly GCA_028658325.1. NCBI lineage: Eukaryota > Metazoa > Chordata > Mammalia > Diprotodontia > Potoroidae > Potorous > Potorous gilbertii. Next base: position 63,674,187 of record CM053774.1, on the reverse strand, counting down.
CTCACTAGGAAGTGTTTTATGCCAACAGAGCCATAGGTTCAATTCAGTTTATTTCTTCCTCCATCTTCAGAGAAAATCAATCAATCAAACAAAAATGAGACCCTTAGATTTCATGTTTTGGAAGTAGATGTTGATGACACTCTCTTTTGACATTTGATTACCAGGTAAAATGTTAAAAGAAGCAATTCCATTTTGGAAGATAGCAGACTTCTTTCTCTCATATAAAATTTTAACATTAAAAAATTCAAATGTCATCCCTGGCTTCATAGGTATGTCCTTGAATTATCTGCTCACATGTATTATTAAATAACAGGAGAGAAAACATGAAGATTTTTACTTACTCTAATATCCCATAAAATTTCATCATATCTTTGATACAATCCTTATATTCATAATATTGTCCCATGTTCTCTTCTTTTTCAATAGACTCGAGGATTGGTGTATTAACAAAACCTGGGCAAATGGCATTTAATCTCACACCAGTCTTCATAGAATGAGCTGCCATCTACCAAAAAAAAGGGTTAAATTATTTCCAAAACTACTACTATAGTTTTGAATAGTTAGTATATTTGCAAAATGTAATAGGTATCATGGTTTCATACAGGGTGAGCTAACTTCAGAGTTCAAATCCTGTCTTTCACATATACTGGCTGCTATTGGACCCTGGGCAAATCATTTAATTACTCTACAAGGTTAATCCTGTGAAAGACACTAGGTGCCAAAGATGCAAAGACAAAACAAAAGAGTTCCTGCTTTCAAGACCTCCAAAGTCATGTACCATCTATGTTTCCAGAGTGATGCCTTCTTACTACTTAAGTACCAATCAGGCTGTCAAACTAGTGCTACCTCTTTCAAGAAGCCTTTCATAATCCCTCTCATAGTTAAGTGTTTTCTTCTCCATCATGTTATATTTATGTTGAATATGTGGAATCAATTTGTGAAGCTGTATCTTTTCCCAAACCCTCAGGCAGGAGATAATAAGTTCCTTGAGGGCAGAGGCTATCTCATTTTTTCATTTGTATTTCCAGAAGCCATATGGCATGTAGCAAGTTCTGATTAGTTAAAAACAAATTTTTAAACTATGAGTAAAGGGCTCTATGCTCCCATGGAAGAACTAGGTGAGATTCCTCCAAGATCACAGTCTTTATTCTCTCAATAAGAGCAATTCAAATAGCCCCACGGTGATTATACTAACTCTCAAGTTTCAGGTTTCTCACCTGTAAAATGAGAAAGTTGGATGAAGTCAGGGCTTCTTAACTTTTCTGCATGTCATGGAATCCTTAGCAGTCTAGCAAAGCCCATGGATCCTTTCCCAGAAGAATTTTTTAAAATGCAAAAAGTTATAGAATTATATAGTCAACATTACAGAGAATTCAAATCAATCAGTTTTATTGAAATAGTTATCACAATATTAAGAAAAACTCATTTATAAATCCCAGGTTAAGAACTGTTGGATTAGACTTGTCTTTGAGGTCCTTTCTTTTCTAAGTCTCCTGATCTTCTATTTCCCATAAAATCTTTTTTTGGCTTTATGGAAAGACAGTTGCATGTCTTAGTTATGTCTAGGAAAAAATGCTTAAATTTTGCAGTGCCATAAGATGTCCTTGACTTAGCTTCTAGCTTAGGAAATCAGTCTTCTGTCTTGTTAGAAACTACATCTGACTTTAGGGGGTAAGGAAGGATGGTTCCAGGTGGTGTTAACATAGATTAGTTTGTTGAGTTGAATAAAACAAAATTCTCATAATAGGGTTTGATTCCTGGAACAGTTACAACTTTACATAGTGAAGAAACAATTCTGGTTCATGATTGCAGACTACACCCTTCATTGATCATCAGGGGAAATGATGAGAATGAATTGGCTGAGTCATTCACACTAACCGTCACATTGGAAAAATAACTCAAATCATATGTCCTACTGATAGTAGGACAGCAGCGTCAACTTCCTGCATGAGGAACAATATGTTGAGAATCTAAAGATGAAACATGAACAGCTTTTTCTTCTTCTTTTTTTTTTAAACACCATAATCAAATCCTGTTTGTTTTAGTGGAGGGAGTTGAGTTCCATAAAACCATAGGTTTATATATAATAGTATTACTTCCAATCATTTTATAATATTTTCAAAATATATTAATTATGCTAGCTTTGAAATATTCAAAAAATGTCATTTTTTAAGTTTCACTGTGTCATAGTGCTTTTTTCATGTTGGCTTTTTCAGTTATGTAAATTATAACAGAATTGATAATTTCAAAGCAGATTATTTGGCTCATAATGTGTGGTGGCAAATATTAAGAAACTTAAAGAAAGATGTCAAAAGCTATAAAACAAACAAAAATCTTATGCTTTTATTGAAGAGATATTGGTTTACAAAAAGGCAAAAAACTAAAGAAATATATTTGGTAGAATTGGTCAGAAGATAAATTATCTAATTAACTAATTAGATGGCAAACATAAAACAAAACAAAACCTAGCTGATTTTAAAGGTTTCAATTTCTTTGCCCTAAATCCTCATTTATCTGAGGAAAAAAAGCATTGGGTTAAAGGTTTAAAAAAAATTAGAAAACATGTTTTTTGCCCTAAATCCTCATTTATCTGAGGAAAAAAAGCATTGGGTTAAAGGTTTAAAAAAAATTAAAAAACATGTTTTTTACCTTAATACTATAAAGCCAGATCCACACAAGTTAATTACCTGATTAGTTATATATAATTATATGTAATCTTTCTAGTCCTGGCCAAATATCTCAAGAGAAATCTGACTTATTTTGTATTGATCAATCCAGGAACTATATAGACAGGTTTTACAATATAATAGCTTAGGTTTTGCTCGGACAAGACTATAGTAAAAATCCAAACTTTGAAAATATTGTCACTATGAGAAAGAAAGAAAGGATGAATCTAATATATAGTTGGGGCAGAATGGGGACCGGAATCCAAGTGTTTTCTTTCTTTTCATAACACAGTACTTGATCAAGTAGTGAATAATGTGTTGAAGATTCCTTTTATAACAGAGTGAATAAGTCTAGAATTTAACAGATCTAGAAGTTCAGATTTTTTTCAAAAAGGAAAAAAGATTTTATTTTTCATTGTCAAAGATCACTGATGTGAACTATTTCTTTCCTTAAGAGTTTAGAATGAAACCTCCAACCACGACTTAGTGTGTGGTATGGAAAAATGATCCTGGTTCTCAAAAACTTAGCCAGCATAGCCCAAGCTCTGTCAATATCTACCAGGATGGAAAAGCTTGAAAAAGTCCAGTGATGGAATGATCATATATTTGCTGCCCAGGACTGACCTAACTATGTTTGGAGAGGCCTGTCACTTAGCTGGCAGAAATTGGATGAATTCTTTGGTCATAGCAACTGTCAAAGATCATCTATTAAGTCAGAGAAGAATTGTTAGCTGTGTTAAGTACTCATACTGATGAAACTGCAGCTCCTTAATATTCCTAAGTCAAACAGAATGTCACTTTCTTCTTTTTTCATGATATATAGAATATTACATATAATAATAGCTAGCATAGCTTTAAAATTTGCAACATGCTTTATATTATCTCGTTTGCTTCTCCTAAAACCCTGTGAAGTAGGTGCTATTACTATCCTAAATTTACAACAGATGAGGAAACTGAAGCAGGCAGAATTTAAGGGACTTGCTCAGGGTCACACAGCTAGTAAATGTCTGAGGCAGGATTTGAACTCTGGTCTTCCCAATTCCCCAGCTAGTATATACTATCTATTGTGTCATTTTCTCATGTAACTAACTTTAAATTAAAATCCAGGGAGAGAATGAATGAAAGAAGGGGAAAGAGAAAGACAGACAGAGAGAGAGAGAGAGAGAGAGAGAGAGAGAGAGAGAGAGGAGGAAGGGACTGATTTAGCATATCCCTATGCTAAATAAAAGGTATGTGGTGAGTCTTGAGGCAGGTATATATATACTCACAGCAGCAGATCGTGTGAATCCAATTATCCCATGCTTGGAAGCACAATATACAGGCTGGTGTGCAGCAGGCATCAGTCCTTTAAAGAAAAAAAAAGATAAGGGAGGAAAAATTAAATAGACTAGGTTTCACTAGACAACTACTAAATTCAACCAATTTGTACTAGTTATACCTGAACGAAAATTAGAAAAAAACCCCAACAACTTTTAAATTAAAAAAAAAAAAACAACCCACTTAGCCTCCAGGCAATTTTGATAAACTTATCAATTTACCCTGTCTCTCCCCCCTTCCCAAATATGCACATTCTAATGGCCAGGGCCAGAGGTAGCCTGTAGGTCTAATTAAATGCCCAGGTGGCTTAGTGAAGGGTGAGGCTCAAGCTTCTTCACAGAGAAAACTAGGATAATTATATCTGTCCCATCTATGGTGAAGTGGAGAATCCTTAGTAAGCTATAAGGCTACTATCTAAATGAATTGCTGCTATAATTTCCTGCCTCTAAGTAGGCAAGTTGAAAATGATCTTTAGACAGAGTATAGTTTATGTAGGAAATTCCTATGTAAGGAACACTGAATCACTTAAGAAGTAAAAGCAAAGCATTAATTTATTATTCTGCAAATCCTCCTTTCTACCCTCTTTTCAAGGAATGCTTGAGTGTTATTCCTGGAGAGTTGAGTTTAAGAGAACCTTAGCACCACTGTCTCAAACCAAAGCCTAGTTTGGGTCTGGTTCTCAGTTATGGCTGGTTACAGCTATTATCTGTAGCAACCTGACCAACTCCAGCCATTTTAACAACCAGTTCCAGACAAGGTCCTTCTGTCTCTAGAAAACATGGTTTTTCAAGGAATTTGCTCATAACGTAGTAAGCATGACTGTTAAGTTTATTTCCCTGAACTGCCTGCCAGTTTGGGGGTTAACTCTCACACTGTGAACTCGTCTCCCTCCTCTTTTGGTAAATTTTCATTATTTCTTCAAAACAACTATATACAGATGTTCCATGATGTTTTGGCAACATCTCTCTTTCTCCCAGGCCCTTTCTTAGTCATGATTTCTCTGAGCAGGGAACCAATGATCTTTGACTGCTAAGTATGGTTATTACGCTACATGCTCTGCTAAAAAAATGAAGTAATCTTCATTCAGCTAAACCATTCTCAGAATATCACTAAATGTAATAGAAGTTTGAGGCTTATAGATTTTTAGAACTAGTAGGTTTCTTGGTGATCAAACTAAAAAATGGAAGATTTTTCCAAGTTGTCTTAATACAATTGTTTAAAAACAACTTCCTAAGAATGGATGTATACTCTCTAGAAGTTTCATTTAGCTTCTTTGATTTGATGGTAGCAAAAACCGAAACTGACTCCCAAAGTACTATCCCAAGCTCAGAGCTCTAGAGCTGGAAGGATCCTTTAAGGTCATTACAATCTAATCCCTTTATTTTTCAGGAAAAGAACTTGATGTTCAGAAAGAGGAAAAATGATTTGCCTCAAAAATGTCCTAATAATAACTGGTAAAGTCAATATTTGGACCCAGGTCTTGGAGCACCATCAATACTCTGTCCAGTGGGTGAAATGATATTTATTCAGTGCTACTGCAAAATAAGAAAACATAGGGATTTTATTTAATCCAGTGGCTTTACGCACCTCCTCTGAGGGAAGGTTTTCATGTCTGGAAAATGCCATTACCCCAGGAAATACAGAGACGAGTTTACACAGAGATAAACCAGTTGACGACAGCCACAAAATATACAATAAATCAGAATGTTCTCCCAACTGAAAAAGAAAGGAGTCTATAGATTGGCAGAAATGCCTTTCAAAGGGCAGTTTGGAATTAATTTCTACTGTCATAAGACTGAACTTCTGAACTCACCTCACTCAATATTTAAATATGTAGTTAGTGAAATAAAGCATTTCAAATACAAGTTTTATTGGCTCTTTCTCAAGAGGCTAGAGACAAATTCATTTCCTCATGTGGTACAATTGTAAAGGCATCCCTGGTTCTTCAGGAACCTTTTTAAACTGCTGAAGAATTTTATTTATTCTAAATATGATGAATTGTGAGTATACAGAAGTTCACAGACCAGAGGATCTGAGTCAGAGCTGAAAGGGTGCTTGAAGTTCATTTTGTCCAATCCCCATAAGAGAACTAAGGCCTAGGAAGGTGTAACTGTATGGGGAAGACACTGTTGGATTCAGTGACGTCTGAGGTTCTTTTCAGTCTAAACTAATGACCCCAGGTGTCTTTCTCTAGGTCAAGCTGCTAGTACTTGGCAGAGTCATGAATCATATTCACCTTTTCACTACAGTTTCCTGGCTCTTTTCATTGTGCCATGTTTTAATTAAGATTTTTGGCAAGCTGAAGGACTCATGGCTAAACATAGTACTTTTTGAATTGTATGTGGTAACTAATATGGCAGTCAAAGGAATTCATGTGATCTGGAACCATCCTAAGAGGAGTACAGCTATTGAGATGATTTTAATGAGTGAATTCTGCCCTCATCAGACCATGACTAGAGTAGGACATTGAGTTCTATGAGTTGCAATTTAGGAATGACATTGACAATCTGTGGAGTGTTCAAAGAAAGACAGTGAGAATGGTGAAAGGCCATCCTGTAAGAAAAGAACCTGAAGAAACTGGAATGTAAGACTGGAAAAAACTCAGTGGAGTCAGGATAGCAGTCTTCAAATATCTGAAGGGCTCTGATTTTGTTTTATTCTCCCTGGCCTCGGAGGACAGATTTAATAGCAATGAGCAAAAGTTGTAAAGAGAAAAGATAATTATAGGCAATACTTCCTAATAATTACAGTTATCCCAAAGTGGAATGTGCAGCTTTGGAAAATACTGATTTCCCTTCCATCTGAGGTCTTTTAGCAAAGGCTAAGCAACCATTTATCAAATAATCAACAAATGATCACTGTTTGCAAAGCACTGTGGTGAAGTAATTAGTAACAGTCAAGTTAAAGATCCAAACAGGCAATCATCTACATTTAAAGGATGTTAGCTCAAAATATGTTTTATGTAAAAAAGTAAAAATTAAAAGTTATTTTTGATGTTTTCTAACCTTGTTTTAGGGGTTCATAACCTGGGATCCATGAACTTAAAAGAAATTTAATTATTATATTTCAGTATATCTAAGACTGCCAGGGGACAGGTAGTTAGAACAGTCAGAGGGATGGATGATGAGTGTTCCAGGCATGAGGGACTGGAGAAAATGCCCAGAGTGGAGAGATGGAATACCTTACTTGTGGGACAGCCATGAGGCTGTGAATATTTCACTTCAACAAATACTTGTTGATTGATTTTGGTTTCTCCCTTTATTTTTTATTTTAACAAAAGGTCTTGAATTTATAGTTCTAACTAATAACAAGTCTTACTGACTATCTTGGCCTTTGAATGGAATGTTAAAAAGGGATACACAGGAAACTCAGTACCACTAGGCTAAATACCGCAAGCTGGCATCTAGCATAGTTCTGAGAACATGACCCCAAAATGCTTCTTCATATGATTCAAACTTCAAAGTCTTTTACTCCTCCTGTGCAAATAAAAAGACTGCTTAATAATGTTAATCAGAATGCCATTTTCTAAAAGAGAATATACCCTCTAATTAGGAATATCCTTTGGGGCTTTTGTTCATCTCTTTTTGGTAAAGCTTTTCACTTTCAACAGTAAGCTAAGATAATCTCCCCATTTTTACAGGAATTAACAAAATTGCAGGGGTTTTAGAAAATCCAAATTCATTTCTGAGATGGACATACAGGTCTGGTCTTGTAACCTTTACCTAGGCAAAAATCCCAGTGAAGTCTAGAGGGAAAGATTTGGCTGTTAAACCAATACTATTCAGCGTAACAACAGCAGCATTATTCTAAGAGTTTTTAGTTTTCAGTTGTTTGTTTTGTATTTTTTCTGAAAACAAGATTAAAATCTGTTGAAGGAGCAATTTAGTAAAGCCCTTCAGTAAAACGTTATTCTGAAATCCCAAGAGGTTGCTACTGTCCTCCAAGGGTATGCCGGCAGGAACACAGCTTTTGCAGGTCTTACAAGGCCAGAATGATTTCAAGGGCAGCCCAGTGTCTTACCATCTACCTGAGGCAAGTTCAGGAGGCTCTTGATCAAAAGTCGATAAAGAATACTGTAGCCACAGAAGTCGGTGATTTGTTTATTAAGCACACTGTGAGTGGCAATCTGACTTAGTGAAGGGAATGACCTATCAGTGAAATGTCTTTTGAAATAGTAAAGAATGATCAAGTATGTGTGTATATCTATATATGAAGGTAATATATATTATCAAGTATATACCATACATATTATATATTATCAAGTATATGTGTGTATACATATCTAATAAGTGAAACATGGACAGTCTACTAGCAGCACCATGCCAGCATCTGAATTGCTTCCATTTGAATTGTCTTAGGAAGATTCTGAGGATCACCTGGAAGGATAAAGTATCAGACATTGAAGTCCTTGCTCAAGCTGCCAAGTATTCAAACTATGCTTCAGAGAGCTCAACTCCGATGTGCTGGCCACACTGAATGCAAAATGTAAATTTGTCAAAAAGACTATTTTATGGAGAACTCAAATGGGGCAGGGGATCACAAGGTGGCCAGAAGAAATGATACAAGGACACTCTCAAGAACTTTGGATTTGACTGTGTAACATGGGAGACACTGGCACAGGACTGCTCAGCATGGCATGTCCACATCAGAAAGGGTGCTGTGCTCTTTGAGCAAAGCAGAATTGAGACAGTACAAAGTAAATTCAGGATGTGCAAATTTGGGATATCCACTTCAAATGTTACATGAACTATCTGTGCCAAACCTGTGGTAGAGCATTGGAAGCTCATATTGATCTGATCAGCCAGTTAGACACACTGAATTTTCACTTTATCATGGTGATGTCATTTTGGTCCTCTTAGAAGACGAAGGACAACAACTATATTATAAGTATATATTATATATATATACATATATATATAAAATCAAGTATATATATATACATATATGTGTGTATATATATACATTATATATATACATATACATATATATATATCTATAGCTATACTCAAAAGATGTTGACTCAAAAGATCAAAAGTTGTTTTATGTAGCAGATAAAAATGAGAAGTTATTTTTAAAAATAGTTTTCAGAACTTAATTCAGGAGTTAAGCTGGGGTCCATGAACTTGTTTGTTGCTTGTTTTTTGTTTTTATAATAACTGTATTTTAGTATACCTGTACAGTGAGAGGTATACTGGCTAGAGTAGAGTTTAAGTCCTCCTTCCAGAACTTATTAGTTATAACACATTGGGCACTTGACTTGTTTGCCTTGATTTCCTCATAAATGAGGAAATCTGAGGCTAATAATATAGTTGTTCTAAGGATCAAATGAAATTCTATTTGTAAATTTCTTTACAAACACTAAAGAATTATATAAATGTTAGCTCTCATAGGTGTCATAGTCATCATCATTATTTTGTAATACTATGTATTTCATTTTATATCTAAGTTTACAGGGCTTTTAATCTAAGTCCAGTGATATATGGTGTGTCTTCTAAGACCTGGCTTAGCTAATTCTGGAGGCTCTTCATCAGAAGGTTGGTTACCAAGTGGTTGAGATTCCCCTCCCAACTCCTCTACCAGTTCAGGAATACTGTCTTCTAAGGGGTGGATCTGAATTTGGTGAAGAGATAGATATGACACAGACGAAAACACAGATCATTAGATCAATTACAGTAAGAAGAGGGAAGAATACATGTAATGGATAAGAGCTGACCTTGACACTGGCAAGGCTGGACTTCAAGTCCCGTCTCTATCTCATAACTATACAATCCTGGGTGAACCACAGACTCTCTCTTTATTCTAGACAACTTTGTAGAACCTAGCATAGAGCCTCGAATATAAAAGCTGCAGAGATAGTGCTGACTGGTTCTAGTGGAGACAGTAGAGTTAGATTTCTGTACCAACGAAATCATAGCCTACTCCCCATTCTCATACTAGATACAGATGGTGAACCTTCAGAAACATTAAACAAACAACACCCGAACTGAATTTTCTCACTATTAGTATAAAGTTAGTACTATACCACTTCACATCATTAGTAATGAAAAAGTCTAAAAAACAAAAGCTTAGGATTCTGTAGAATAGATCTAAAAATCAGCATGAAGGTGAAATTGTCAGTTTTCCTTTATTGGTTTAAATGATTTTAAATCTTCTTTTGAGAGTCTGCATTTTAAAGTCCTTTTCATTTCCTATGCTCTCAAGGGTTAAAACCACAAAATCTTTAGGGTTCTTAAAAAGTGAAACACAGTAGTATCATTAAAAGAAGTATCATTAAAAATAATCACTAGCATTTCTAGAATGCTTTAAAGTTTGCAAAGAACGTTTCCTATATTAATTCATCTCATCCTCACAATAATCCAAGGAGATAGGTGGTATTATTTTTCCCATTTTACAAATGAGGAAACTGGAAGCTGAGGGAGGGTAAATGACTTACCTAGGGTCACATAGCTAGTATCAGGATTTGAATTCAGGTTTTTTTGACTCCAAGTCTAACACCCCCTTATCCATTTAGCTGCTCTATGGCCTCCATCTCCCTCCCCCACCCCACCATTACAATTTATATATACTCTATTGTATTCAATTTATTTGTTGCCTAAGTAGGGATGATTGCTGTATTAGGTATTCTCCATATAGTCAAGCACACACAGACATATGATATTCAAAGCCTGCTTTGTCTAAAAATTGAAGACCGGTGAATAGATAAAGCTTCAGAGTATAATTCACTAGACCTCATCATGATTGGTCTCCCTGGCTCCAAGTGGAACATCTCTCCTCTCCAATTCATCTTCTACATAGCTGCTCAACTAATATACCTAGAACACAAGTCTGACCAGGCCCTTCTGTTGTTCAAGAAACTCTGTTGTCATTTGTGTTTGACTCTTTGTGATCTCATTTGGGGTTTTCTTAGGAAAGATACTAATACAGTGGTTTGCCATTTCCTTTTCCAGTTCATTTTGCAGATGAAGAAACTGAGGTAAACAAGGTTAAGTGACAAAGTCACACAGCTAGTAAGTATCTGATTTCAACTACGGAAGATGAGTCTTCCTGATTCCAAGCCTCACGGTCTGTCCACAGTGTCACCTCACTGCCCACTAGAAGTTCTAATGGCTTGCAATTGCCTTCAGAATAAAATACAAGCTTCTCTGTTTGGCTTTTAAAGCCCTCCACAGTCTGGATTCAGGCTACTTTTCCAGATTTTTCGCACATTCCTCTTCTTAATACAGCGCTTCAGTCAAACTGGCCCACTTGCTGTACTTCATGTCTGGCATTCTATCTTCTCTCTCTTGCCTTGTATATAGGCATTTCTCCATGCCTGAGAAGCTGTCCCTTCTCCTCCCTACTCACAGAATTGAGAGAGGGCTCCACAAGGACCTTCTTCCAAGCTCACTTCCTGTGCCATCTCCTATGTGAGGCCTCTTCTGACTCCACTGTCCCACCGCTAGTTTCTAGTGCCTTCCCTCACTGATATTACTGTAAATATATCATATATTTAAGGCAATACTACCTGGTCTTTGTCTGTATTCCTAGCACCTAATATTGTATGGAATATAACAGTTGCCTAATAAATACATTTCGAGTTAAACTTCATAGTATAAGAATTACTCCTATGAATGTTAAGCACTTGATAGCTAGGGAACACTACAGAAGGGGAATGCGATAGAAGCATCTTTCCCCAACAATGGTCCTTTTACCCTTTATATCAATAGGAAATAGTGAGTAATGCCTCCCCCGGGCACAGAAGATACCATAAAGGGGTATCTTGGTGACATCATCCCCATGTCACCCTATCCAATTTTTTCTTCATGATAATAACCAATTCATAGAGGGGTTTGAAGTTTGCAAAGTACTTTATCTACATGACCTCATTTGGGCTTCACAGCCACCCTAGGTAGCTGGTGCTACAAATGCTATCCTCATTTTAGTGAAGCTCTAACTCTTAAGTGAGGTGACTTGCTCGTATCAAGCTCAGTGGCATAGTGGATAGTGAGAGGGTTATGGTGGCAGGAGTTCAAATCCAGTCTCAAACACTCTCTCACTCTAGGACCCTGGGCTTTTATTAACCTGTCAGCCTCAGTTTCCTCAACCGTAAAATGAGGCTAATAATGTCACCTATCTTCCAGGGTTGTGGCGAGGATCAAGTAAGTTAGTATTTGTGGAGCACCCAGTACAGGGCCGAAAACAGTAGGTGCTCAATAAATGCTTCCTCCACCCCTCCCTCCCTCCCTCCCTTCCTTCCTTCCCTCCCTCCCTTGTCACACAATTACTCAGTGTCACAGGTGAGACATAAACCCAAAACTTCTCGACTCCAGGTTCAGGATTCTATACTCTCATTCCACTTGGCCTCCTTCAGATCATCAAAAACTACATGACCAAGAGAATGAATGGTGAAGTATCAGTTATTATTGACAAGAAGACTGCAAGGAAAAGCTTCTGTGTTTGGCAAATTATCAGTCTAATTTCCAGGTCTCTGGACTTGAGCACACCCTTCCCTCAGCATGCTGAGTAACCAACCACTCAACCCCAGTAGCTACTCCCCTGTTAGTTAAGCTCCTTAATTGCATTTGGTACTCTATCTACATCATGCATTACTCATTAATCTTCCTGCCCAACCCAGTTGTCTCAACCAAGCTTTTAACTGGGACACTAAAGGACTTTGCTATGTACAAGGAATAATTAAGATAGACTGGGAGAACTGAAGACAACCATAGGTATCCCATGACCATCAAAGAACTGGAGAAAACTGAGGGTAAATATGAAAAGATAGGGAGAAAAACGAAAGGCAACACTGAGTATGTGCACCAACCTAAAAATGCCCAGAGGCTTCTTTCTATTTCAAGTCATCAAGAACACCTTAGTAGACAGAGACTAAGCTGCCACGTACAAATTGTGATTTAAAGGGCACATCAAGGTCCCTTGGCTCTGTATCATAGAGTCTATAATCTTTCCTTTTACGGCACATCTCTTCTTAATAGTCTGAAATCACTGTCATCAAAGCTACTGCTTTGCTTTATGGGTGAGTTGGAGTGTGTGAAGGGAGAGCAGAAGAATGTATACAGAAGGGTATTGCTAACCTACATGTAAGACAAGAGCAGGTTTGGGGAGAGCAGAGATAGCTGCCTAGCTTTCTCCTATTATTTTATTCTCTTGAATTTGTCCACTAGATCAGCTAGCTGTCACTAGCTATCAGCAAGAACCTGGTTCTGAGGAGATGAGATACAGGACTGATAACTTTCACTGGAGTGTGCCAAGAAGGGAGGTTGATTGGAAGAGGCATCATGGTGTGGTAAGTGCCATGACCCCCATAGAAGCCTTGGGCCTGTGAGGGGCAGAATGAAGATATCGTATGAGCTGAAATTGAGGGCCCAAAAAGCAGTGGGCCCAAGAATGGGAAGCAGGGACAATGATAAGCCTGGACTCCTTTGCAGTTGTGTTGGGGCCTGTTTTGTGGGTCATAACTGATATCTAATCAAGAAGCAGTTGGGATCACTAGCCTATCATTTATCAGATTGCAAAAAAAAAAAAAGCACCTTAAGAGAAAACTACACAATATTGAAGTGAATGTTGAATTTTAAATGATATACATCATTTGTGAAATCTCATTTCACTTACACTTTTCAGACTGAACCCTTGGTATAGAAGAAGAGTACTTTATTATTCAAGAGCTATCATGTGGATTGAGGTTTGGCTTTGAAGGTAGAACCTGCATTAAATCCCATCTCCTCTGTAACATACTGGTTTGTCACTTATCAAACATGTACCTACCTTCCTTCCTTCCTTCCTTCCTTCCTCCCTCCCTCCCTCCTCCCTTCCTTGTCACAATCCTCTCAATGTTCTAGGCAACCGTCTTAAGAGTATAAGCTGTAGAAATGTGCTGACCTGTATTGCAAGACAGAATTAATTAAGAACTGAATTCTTTATGCTGAACAAATCATGGGCTCAATTTAAAGAAATATATATGCAGATATTACCCATTTTTATCATAATGATGTTGGTGGAGAAAGATATATATTGGTAGGGAAGAAAATGTCTTATTATTTAGTGACTGTAATAAACATATACATACAAAGATCCACTGACTTAGAGGTGGAAGAATACTTAGACATGCAATGTCATCCAACCCTTTCATTCTGCAGGTGAGAAACTGGAGCCTAGAACGATTGAGTGGTTTGTCCAAGGTCATATACCTAGAAGTGGGAGAGGCAGGATTTTAACCTAGGTCCTCTGACTCCCAATTCTATGCTTTCTCTAATGTGTCATATGCATACACACGCAAGCACATACACACAAATACATACACATACATATATGCATACACACATCATTAAATAAATGTGTATCTAAGTAGTAGCTTCTTTAATAAAGTCATTCTGATGCTTTTTTCACTGTCCTATATGTGCACATACACATGTACACCTATATACATAAAAAGATATATGTAAACATGTATGTGATAGGGCAGCTAGGTAGTGCAGTGGATACAGTGCTGGGCCTGGAGTCAGGAAGACTCTTCTTCCTGAGTTCAAATCTGGCCTCAGACTCTTACAAGCTGTGTGACCCCGGGCAAGTCACTTAACCCTGTTTGCCTCAGTTTCCTCATCTGTAAAATAAGCTGGAGAAGGAAATGGCAAACACTCCAGTATCTTTGCCAGGAAAACTCTAAATGGGGTCATGAAAAGTTGGACATGAGTTAAACGACTGAACAATAACAAAAAGTGTGTGTGTATATGTGCATATGTATAATATTTATTGAAGTTACTTCTCATATACATATACAGATGTTTAAAACATTGGCATATGTATATTAGTAGTATCTTTAATAAGGTTACTCTGATAACACACTCTGACTTGGGGGGGCTGGCTCAGGGTTCATAGGTTCTCAAGAACATTGGAACATATGATCTGGTGGTGCTATGTCTTCTGGGACCAATTTAGCCAAATATGGAAAAAAAATCACCATCACCAAAAGATTAGGGAATGGGTGATGGTTAATTAGTTTTGCTCAATCACAGTAATGAATGAAGATTAATTTACTAAAGAGCTGGAATCTATAATGCTCAAGGAAGAACCTGTCTTGATGAAATATGGGATTACTAAAGTATTTGTAATACATACTGCACAGATATATCTGTTTTCATATGTATATATATCTGTGTGTATGCGTGCATATATATTCATGTAGTATATATGTCTACATATACATATATGTATGTATGCGTATATATCTTTGTAAGTGTATGTATATATAAAGTATATAGATATAAGTATATTTAGACATAGAAATATTTTATATATTGATAATGCTATGATACATTTATCATATTAATACTATATTGTCCCATTATTCCCTATATTAAATGTGATATTATGCTTTATAATCCTATACACATACTTCTGTGTATACATACATATACACATACAGCTCTGTGGCTAAATGAGTCATCAATTAAAAAGAAATGAGAGTAGTAGTAACTTCCACATTCTGATTTGTAAATGCCTATCCCGATGTTTGACTACAAGCAAAAATCACCAGTTTGCTTCCTGTGCTTTAGCACATTTGTAATGCAGGACCAGAATTTGTCACCTAACTTTTTTTTTCATTAAATAAATTTATTTATTTAACTTATTACATTCATTTTCACAAAATTTTGGGTTCCAAATTCTCTCCCCATTTGTCCCCTTCCCCCTCCCAATACACTGAGCATTCTAACTACCCCTATCACCAATCTGCCCTCTCTTCTATCATTGCTCCTTTCCCTTGCCCCATCTTCTCTTTTGTCCTGTAGGGCCAGATAACTTTCTATTCCCCATTACCTGTATTTCTTATATCCTAGTAGCAAGAACAATACTCAACGGTTGTTCCTAAAACTTTGAGTTCCAACTTCTCCCCATC
>CM053774.1:63629905-63657814 GCA_028658325.1 Potorous gilbertii | reverse complement strand
GAATGTAAACAGTTCAACTTTAGTAAGTCCCTTATGACTTCTCTTTGCTGTTTACTATTTCATGCTTCTCTTCATTCTTGTGTTTGAAAATCATATTTTCTTTTCAGCTCTGGTCTTTTCATCAAGAATGCCTGAAAGTCCTCTATTTCATTGAAACACCATATTTTCCCCTGAAGTATTATACTCAGTTTTACTGGGTAGGTGATTCTTGGTTTTGGTCCTAGTTCCTTTGACTTCTGGAATATCCTATTCCACGCCCTTTGATCCCTTAATGTAGAAGCTTCTAGATCTTGTGTTATCCTGATTGTATTTCCACAATACTTGAATTGTTTCTTCCTAGCTGCTTGCAATATTTTTTTCCTTGACCTGGGAACTCTGGAATTTGGCCACAGCGTTCCTAGAAGTTTCTCTTTTGGGATCTCTTTCAGGCAGTGATTGGTGGATTCATTGAATACTTATTTTGCCCTCTGGTTCTAGAATATCAGGGCAATTTTCCTTGATAATTTCATGAAGGATGATGTCTAGGCTCTTTTTTTGATCATGGCTTTCAGGTAGTCCCACAATTTTTAAATTATCTCTCCTGGATCTATTTTCCAGGTCAGTTGTTTTTCCAATGAGATATTTCACATTCTCTTCCATTTTTTCATTCTTTTGGTATTGTTTTGTGATTTCTTGGTTTCTCAGAAAGTCATTAGCCTCCATCTGTTCCATTCTAATTTTGAGAGAACTATTTTCTTCAGTGAGCTTTTGAACCTCTTTTTTCACTTGGCTAATTCTGCTTTTGAAAGCATTGTTCTCCTCATTGGCTGTTTGAACCTCTTTTGCCAATTGAGTTAGCCTATATTTCAAGGTGTCATTTTCTTCAGCATATTTTTGGGTCTCCTTTATTAAGGTATTCACCCATTTTTCATGCTTTTCTTGCATCTCTCTCATTTCTTTTCCCAGTTTTTCTTCCACCTCTTTTACTTGATTTTCACAATCCTTTTTGAGCTCCCGTGGCCTGAGCTCATTGTATATCTATTTCAGATGTTTGGAATACAGAGGCCTTGTCTTCTATGTCTTTATGTGATGGTAAGCATTGTTCTTCCTCATCAGAAAGGAACGGATGAAACATCTGTTCACCAAGAAAGTACCCTTCTATGGTCTTATTTTTTTTCCCTTTTCTGGGCATTTTCCCAGCCAGTTACTTGACTTCTGAGATTCCTCTCCACCCCTGCCCAGTTCTGCCCAGCTAGTGCTTGGGGTCTGAGATTCAAATGCTGTTCCCCAGCCTCAGGGATTTCAGTGGTGGGGCCAGGCCGCTATTCAGGGTAAGATTAAATCAGGTTTTCATGTGGGGGCAGGGCTGCCTCCCAGGCTCAGTTCCCTCAGGAGGTTTGTGCAGAGACCTTCAGTAATGGATCTGAGATCCTGCCTGCTCCAGGAGCCCCTGGCCACTGGGGCCTCTACTGTTGCCTCCCGAGGGGACCTGAGTTATGGACACACCCTGCTCCCCTCTCAGCCAGCTCAGAAGTCTCTCTCACTGACCTGTAGCACCTGTGGGTGGTGGGACCTTCACGGCCACTGGAGATTCTGTCCCTGAAGCCTGCTCGGATCTGCTCCTCACGGTGCTGCACGGCCAAGGCAGGGCTGGGCTCTGCTCTGGTCCCCTGCACTACAGACCTTTGGTGAGAGTTTTTCAGGTCTTTCTGGAACAGAAATCTCCTCCCCTCCATTGTTCTGTGGCTTCCATCACTCCAGAATTTGTTAGGAGTTCTTCTTTACAGATATTTTATAGGCTGTGGTTTCAGAGCTAGCATATGTGTGTCTTTCTACTCCACCATCTTGCTCTTCCCCCCCTCACCTAGCTATTTTGCTGGAGATTTATCAAAATACAATGTAGCTCTGAGAATAAGAGTTGATCCACAAAGGAAAGGGCCCAAATTTCTCTGTACTATTAAAATTGCAACTAGAATATATTTTCACTGACTTCCAGATGGAGATATCAGCAGAACACATTTCTGATTAATTGAAACTTTTAACTTTAAGGCTGAAAGAGACCTTGGAGGCCATCTGGAACAATGGTTCTGAAACTGTAAACTACTTGAAATTATTAACAACTTTAGCAAAGTTGTAGGATAAAAAATAAACTCACATAAGACATCAACATTTTTATATATTGCCAACAAAATACAGCAGCAAGAGATAGAGAAATTTCCACACAAATAAAATCAGACTTAAGCAATTGGAAAACTATTAATTGCTCATGGGTAGGTTGAGCCAATATAATAAAAATGACATTTCTATCTAAATCTATTTATTCAGTGCCATATAAATCAAACTATCAAAATAGTTTTATAGAATTAGAAAAAATAATAACAAAATTCATCTGGAAGAACAAAAGCTCAAGGATGTAAAGAGAATCAATGAGAAAATGTGAAAGACAGTCTAGTCATATCAGATCTCAAATTGTATTATAAGGTAGTAATTACCAAAATAATCTGGTACTTGGTAGGTGATAGAGTGGTGGATGAGTGGAATAGATTAGGTACAAATTATGATATAGTAAATGATAGTAGTAACCGAGTTTATGATAAACCCAAAGATCCAAACTTTGGTACAAAAACCCACTCTTTGACAAAAAACTGCTGGGTAAACAGGAAAAGAGTATGGCAGAAACTAGGTGTAGACCAACAGCTCACACTGTATACCAAGATAAGGTCAAAATTGTCACATGGTTTACACATAAAGAGTGATACTATAAGCTAATTAAGAGAACATGGAATAGTTTATCTGTCAGATTTATGGTTGAGTAAAGAATTTAAGACTGAAGAAGATGTAGAGAGCCATACAAAATATAAAATAGATCATTTTGTTTATAAAAAATTTTAAAAAATCCTCCAAAATCCCAATTCAACAAAATTTATAAGAAAAGTAGAAAACTGAGAAAAATTTTCAACAACTATCTCTGAAAAAGGCCTCATTTCTCAAATATTTAGAGAATTGATTCAAATTTATAATAATATAAGTCATTCCCCAATTGATTATGGGGCAAAGGATATGAGCAAGCAGTTTTCACATGAAGAAATCAAAGCTATCATCTACAATCACATGAAAAAATGCTTTAAATCACTGTTGATCAGAAAAATGCAAATTAAACAACTCTGAGGGATCACCTAATATCTAAGTAGATAATGTGACAAAAAAAGGAAAATGTTGGATATTAGAGGGGATATGGGAAAACTGGGACCCTAATATACTGTTGGTGGAATTGTGAATTGATCCAACCATTCTGGAGAATAATTTGGTACTATGCTCAAAGGGCTATAAAACTGTGCATACCCTTTGATCCAGCAATATCACTTCTAGGTCTGTATCCCAAAGATTGGCTAAGAATTCGAAATTGAAGGGACACCCATCAGTTGGGAAATGACTAAATAAGTTTTGGTATATGATTGTAATGGAATATTATTGTTCTTTAAGAAATGACAAGCAGGATGATTTCAGAAATACCTAAAAAGATTTATATGAATGAATGAATGCATAGTGAAGTAAACACAACCACGAGCATGTTATACATAGTAATAGCAATGTTGTTTGGTGAAGAACTGTGAATGACAGCTATTCTCAGTAACACAATGAACCAAGACAATCCCAATGCATTAATGATGAAACATACTATCTGCCTCCAGAGAAAGAACTGATACTGATTGGAGAGAGACAATAGCATGCTATTTTTTCACTTTCTTTGTTTTTTTTGTCTTCTTTTACAATATGACTAACATAGAAATGTTATACGTAATTGCACATGTATAACCTATATAAGATTGTTTAATGTCTCAGGGAGGAGGTAAGGCAAGGGAGGAGGACGGGGTAGAATTTGGAACTTTAAATAAAAAAATTAAATTTAAAAAATGTCATTCTATATAGAAACCTCTTTTAGTGATAGATTATAGTTTTGGAAAATGATTCCATAAATCCATGATAAGCTACAGGGACCAGGAAAGACTGGCAGTTGAAGCTGATTTTGCCACAGCTCCCAGTAGACATTTAAGTCTCCACTTTATGGGAACGCTAATGACTTGAGAAAAAAAGTCTAACACTATGACTGGGCATATACATAGATAGGTAAATGAAAACAGTATTAAGGCAGTCATCTAATTAAAGTAACTGCCAACTTTCTTCTACTACTCAACAGAATTGAAAAAAAAGTTAAAGAAAATACACAAACAGCATTTGGGAGCCAATCTAGACAGATTGACTGTCTAGAATAATCTGTTCATCTTTCAACTTCCATAGGGATTATATATCCTGTGTTAAGGGAACCCAGAAAGATCCTAGAGTTCAACTCCCTCATGTTTAAAGACGAAGAAACTGAACTCAGCAAGGCTAAGTGATTCCCCAAGGTTAAACAGGTAGAAAACATCAGTGTCAGTATTTGAACTCAAGCATTCCGACTACAAAGCCAAGACACATTCTCCTATATCACACTATCTTCACACAACTGAGTTATATAAGATCACTTGGAATTGCTCATTTAATTTCCACAAGTAATTCCCATTCATAACTGCTATGGATTGATGAAGTAGAAATCCACCCACTAAATGTTAGCTCAGGGTTCCCAACCTGTGAACTGGTAGGGAAAGGTGAAAGATATCCTGTTGATCTTTATTTAGCTTCAATAAAATATGCACCATGACTTAGTATAATAAATCAGCAAACATATCTTCTGTAGACTAACTGATATCTTACAAGTATAGACGTATGATGATAGAAATAAAAGGGGAACTTCCAAATAAAAATATTTCTTTACCAATGCAGGTGAACACCTACTCTGAAATATAAAGTCTTGGAGAGATGCTTAGTACAATAAGAAATTAAATGACTTGCCCAAGGTCACACAGTCAGTACATTTTAGAGGTTGCATCTGAACCTAGGTCTTTCTGACCAGGATGGCTACTGGAGCTATAGAGGTTTTTTTTTTGTTAGGATTTTATGTATTTCTGTTTATTTTTTAACCAAAAAAAAAATCATCATACCAGAAAAACAATTGTGCTGGATGAGCAGTCTCCAAAGTGGGGACTATGGAACTAGGGCTTACCTCTCACCACTGGGCTTTCATGTGGCAGATTCCCTCTTCACTCAGAAGTCTTAGATCCATCCAAGTCTAGGCACTCACAACTATGCTGGCAAAATGTGGCTTTCTCTACATCTTTTCTAGATGTTCCCTATTCTCCATTTAAAACATGCACTACTCCCATTTAGACCCTTACCACTTTTTACCTTGTATTACTTCTAACTTTGAGTACTAAAATAGTCTTGTAATTGGCCTCCATATTTCTAAATCTTGGTGCACCTAGGTGGCTCAGTGGATAAAGTACCATGAAGTCAGAAGACTCATCTTCACAAGTTAAAATCTGGCCTCAAACACTTACTAGCTGTGTGACCCTTGGCAAGTCACTTAACCCTGTTTGTTTCAGCTCCTCATGGGGGAAGGAAATGTCAAATACTTCAGCATCACTGCCAAGAAAACCCCAAATGGGGTCACAAAGAGTCAGACACGACTGAACAATACAAAAAATTCCTAAATATCTTCCCAATCCTATCTGTCCTTCAATTGCCAAAGTAATTTTTTGTACTATATCAACTCCTACTCCATAAACTCCAGTGGTTCTCTGTTTACATTATGGCCAAATACGATTTCCTCTTTATCTCATCCTACACTTCTATATGCCTATGTTTCATTAATGTACATAATTATTAGCATAGTAGTACAAAATTAACTTAAATATAGCTAAATACACATATATTGGGGTTTGTGTTCAAATGTCTTTTGGTAATAAGTAAGGGTGTGCTAGAGCCAGCTGTAACTGACTTTAAGAGCTGATTATTACATTTACAGAGTGAGCATTCACACTTTGGATAAAGGTAAAAGCTATGAATCAGAGCTGATTTATTTTTTATTTCTAAACTTAAAGTCATGAGGAAAATGTTAACAATGCAGAATAAACTTAAAAGTATGTCACATGTACCTGTTTTCTTCTTTCTCCCTCTCCCAACGAGAACTGGTTGTTAAATTTTTACTAGCAGGTATATGCAATCAAAAAAATTCAGAGATCAATATTCTGTACATAGCTATAATTATGGGCTGATTCTAACATCATATGTCAACTCTTAACTTCATATGGAAATCTTGAGTACTTGCCAAACTCAACCCTCATTTCATCAAGTTTTCTATTTTTTCAAAGTGATTTCACACATGCTATTTCATAGGGCTAACAATAAGCCCTGAAAAAAAAAATCTATATAGCAAGGTCTCTTGACCTGGGATCCATGGACAGATTTCAGGAGGTCTGTGAACTTGAATGGGACAATAATTTACAACTTTATTCTTCTAACCTCTAACTGAAATTTAACATTTTCTTCAAATATGAATGGAGGTAAGGGGTCTACAGATTTCCTCGAACTGCTAAAGGAAGCTTGTCATGAGCAAGGCTAAGAACTCCTGCCCTAGATAAAATGATATTCTGAGTGCTCATGGCCAGAGATGGGAGCACAAACTAAAGTTATAAAAATAAAAGGACAGTACAGAGCAAGGACATAAGGTCAAATCATAAATGTGCAAGACCATTAATAAAAATACATATGTTTGCCATTCCTTTTCAAACAGATGGCTGTCCTCTGGAAATGCAAATGGGGCTAACTTTTTGAAAAAAAAAACAAATAACTTTCATATACTAACTAGGAAGAAAAAGAATGTATTTACATTTCCTTTAGTGACTTTTCTTACCTGCCAGAGATGACATGTTGATAATGACGCCTCCATCACCTCCATTTTGTTTACTCATGTAGTCCAGTCCAAGATATGTTCCACTAATCACAGAAACCTGATGGAGAGAAAAAAGGAGAAATCACTGTGCAGGTGGCTTTTGCCAGCTGCTGCTGTAAAGAGGTCTTTGAACATTCATTGAAGCAAAAGAAAAGCAATCATATTTGAACTTGAACTTTAAGTATGCCCAATAATGACAGTATTAACCATGCTACCGTAAAATTTAAGATAATGGATTTATAGCTGAAAAGGCCCTCTAATGACCTTTACAAGTTATTCATTTATTAAAATAAATTATTATTTGTAAAGTATTTTAATACCTCTAAACACCATTATAAATGCTAGCTATTTAATCATTACCATCACCTGTTCAATGCTTATTTTGCAGAAGAGGAAACTGAGACAAATAGGGCAAGTGACTTGGCCAAAGTCACAAAGCGGCGGACCTGAGATTTGAACTCGGGACATTTGATTCTAAACTGTTGCATAAAATATTACCTAAAATACTTGTTTTCTCTTGAAATACTATTGCATTTTATCTAACCTTGTCAAGGAGTAGACCAGCCACTTTAAGCCCTGCTTAGTCTGACAGTCACCCAGAAAGCTCACAGATTAAAAATTATTAAATGATCTCATATGTTTCTTTTCTAAATTTTGCTGTTGCCACTTGACCTTCTGCATCTATATTCCAATATCATTATATTCCTGTCTCCTGATTACTTCTCAGGTTCCATGATTCTTGTGTTCTTTATCTATGAACCAGGAGCTATCCATTCATTCATTTGCTTGTCTCCAGATTACTACACTCCTTTTGACCTATAGCTAGAATTTAAGATATCATCAAAATCATAAACAATTTGTGAAGTAAAATTTATGCCTGAAATGTAATTATTTTCCCCTTCTGTTTGGGGTTTCTTTACACCTGTGACTCAGCTTTGGGAGACAAAAACTTGTTTGAGATTTCCTAATTCCTACTTACATTTATCTAGCTTTCAAGGATTGAATTAAGAGGAAAATGATCTTGATGAGTCTGAAGAGGTATTTGCCTTTCC
Source organism: Potorous gilbertii (assembly GCA_028658325.1). Taxonomy (NCBI): domain Eukaryota; kingdom Metazoa; phylum Chordata; class Mammalia; order Diprotodontia; family Potoroidae; genus Potorous; species Potorous gilbertii. Next base: position 63,649,954 of record CM053774.1, on the reverse strand, counting down.
AACTGACACTGGGGTTTTCCAAACAAGCACTCAGAGAGGCTTATCTTACACAGTAGTTTTATAACACAAAACTATCCTATTCATTTGAGCAATAAGTCAATTTGACATTAAGCTGACTGTGGTAAATGAGCAATCTCAGAGGGTCCTTCCCTCTTCTCACTACACTGAGACAAAACACACAGCTTAACTGTTTATATGAGAAGAAAGAAAAAATAACACAGAAGGATAGAATTACCAAAGTCTGTTATATTCTGCCATTTTCTGCCCAGGTCTCTTGCATGCCTAAACAACATCTAGGTATCATATATATTAGCACTGTGCTTCCTAACTATAACTATTCTCATGGTTTTACAACTTGGTTGACAGGCAAGTTCCATATTTTCAATATACCTAGGCACACACATATATGTTTAGGATGTTCCAGAGACAGGACTTGAACCTAGTCCTTCTGGCTTCAAAACTAAGTCTTTCATGCTGCCTCTGCCCCTAAACAATCACTTTGCTGCTGTTCAAACACAAGAGTTGTGCCTGACTCTTTGTGAACTCATTTGGAATTTTCTTGGCAAGTGGTTTGTCATTTCCTTCTCCAACTCGTTCTCCAGATGAGGAAACTCGGACAAACAGGGTTAAGTGTCTTACCCAGTCACACAGCTAATGAGTATCTAGGGCCAAATCTGAACTCAGATCTTCCTCACTCTAGGTCTAGTGCTCTATCCAATGTGCCACCCAGCTGCCTCAACAATCATTAGCAAAGACTTATTTCCAAGTGGTTTCAAAATGAACATTTGGCATGATTTGACCAACTGGAAACCTCTCTAGAGAAGTGAACAGAATTCTGGTCTTAGAGCCAGAGGGGCCTTGGTTCAAGTCCTGACTCTGATACTGTGTCTATGACTTCATCACTTAACCTGTTTCAGTTTCTTCATCATCTAGTCCTATTTTGGTGACCTAAATAAATTTTAGAAGCCTTAATATGTAGATTTGGTTTAAGATATTTCCTCATGAAAGGTTTTTTTTCTCTTTAAGTAAAAATCAGAAACCCCTCTATTTCTCTCTCTTTTCTGTCCATGGTGAGCAATTCTCCCATAGAGGCAATAAGGTAAACAAATACTCTTGAGATAATTCCCAGCATTTCAGTCTTAGAAGAAACCTTCAATGCCATTTTCTTCAACATATTGCCTGAAGCAGGACTTTTCTGCCTGCATCCTGGTATGTGGTCTTGCAACCTCTAAAGATATCTAGCACAGAGCCCCATGTGTTGTCTTAAGACTGTTCAATCCATTTTTGTATAGCTCTAAAGTTTAAGAAGTTTCTTCTTAGGGTTTATGAAAATGTTCCATGGTGCAGTTGAGGTGGGATGAGGGTGGGAGTGTTTAATTCCAAAATTTAAAAAAAAATTGTAAAGAACTTTCTTCTACAGTGAGCTAAAATCTTTCTCCTTTTAATGTCTACTTCTATCTCTATTTGAATTAATTATTTTTCTTTTTAACTTAAAGATCTTAATCTCTTGCTGGTAAATGTTTAACAAAAGCCTGGGGGTGGGGATCATGCATGACACTTTTAAGTTTAATGTTCATTAGTAATAAATGGAGCCTTGGGGCAGCTAGGTGGCACAGTGGATAGAGCACCAGTGCAGAACCAGAGTTCAAATCTCACCTCAGACACTTGACACTCACTAGCTATGTGACCTTGAGCAAGTCACTTCACCCCAATTGTGTCATCCTGGGTCATCTCCAGTCATCCTGATGAATATCCGGTCACTGGATTCAGATGGCTCTGGAGAAGTGAGGCTGGTGACCTGCACAGCCCTCCCTCACGCAAAACAAAGTCAAATGCAAGTGATGTCATTATTTCTCTGATGGTGTGGTCTTCTTTGGCAACAAAAGACGAACACACACACAGACACACACAAATGGAGCCTTGATTTTGTAGAGTTTACTCATTTCCAAGAGTTGTAAAAGTACATACTGAAAATTTCACAGCTGCTCTCCTGAGTTGATACAAGCAGGTTCCAACATATTTCTGCCCCTATTTTCCTATCCATAAGAGCATTTACTTACCACTATAATTTCCCAATTTGTCATTTCCCTTATCTCCTCCTTCATCTTCCCTTTAGGGTTATCCTTTAGGATAAGCATGATAAATAGCTATTTTCTTTTACATTGTCCATACTATATGACCTTATTTCTCAACTTTCTTGCCTTTTCTTATCTTTCCAGTTATTGAAAATGTTCCTTTTATTCAGATATTTATTACCCTTTGCTTCCTTTTCCCCTTGTTTTCCATTCTTAATTTCATATTACAGTTGATAGCATCCCTCTACAATGTATGCTTTTTGCTTGGAGCTGCTTATAAGTTAGTGGGTTACCTTGACTTCACATAGGCTGTGGCTACTTCCTTGGACTGTGTGCATAGTAAGTGCTATTTCTAGCCTATTTGGAGACATTAAGGAGAGCTTATGTAGTTTCCCTATAGCATGGTGCAATGGAGGAAAGAAAAAGAAAAAAAAAGATGAAGAAGGAGTCAAACAGATCTGGGTTTCAGTACTGGTTCAACCACTCACCAGCTAAAGTTGCCAGACATGATTTTCTCATCTGTGTAATAGAGACAATGTTTACCAAATCCACTTACCTCACAAGATTGTGAGAAAAATACTCAATGGAATTGGAAAGTACATTATCAATGAGCTTATAATCAATTCATTTCCTTTGCTGGGTAGCACACTTGGGATAAGATACTTGTGGTAAGAGTAAAGGGACAAAAGAGACATGTGATTTCATTGGAAGATATATTTAGAGCTAAAAGGTACCATAAAGGTCACTGAGTCCAACTTCCTCATTTTAGAGATGAGGAAACTGGGGCCAAGGGGTTTTGTTTGTTTTTAGAGATTGGGTCATGGTGGTACATTCCCATACTCCTTGCTACTGGAAGGCTAGGAGATCACTTGAGCTTTGAAGTTCTAGGCTGAAACAGGGGTAAATAGGCAGAGGTATGACAAACTCCTAGGAGTAGGGGACCACCATGCTACCCTAAGTAGGGGAGAACCAGCTCAGTTTAAAAATGGAGTGTTGTTCAGCAGTGCACTGGTGTGTCCAGTCTGGCCCAGATCTCAGTATAACGTTTTATTACCACTCTTCTATTTCTTTCATTTTTCTTCCCATGGAGAATAATTATTCCTGGTATATAATAAGGTAAATGAGTAGTCTAGGTGTATTTCATAATTATGACTCAGACCTCCATATTGCCCAGGCTGTAAGTATAGAAGCCAGTCATGGGCCCAATCCACTGCTGATGGATTGTGATTAGATACTTGATTTGGCATGCTCCATTACTTACTTTTGTTGGTTCTCCACTCCTCTGGTAATTACATTAAATTGTCTCTTTAATAAAGTATGTGTGAGTGTCTCAGGCTGGCTCGATTGCTTAGCTGTAGTTGTATCTCTTTCCTTCCAAATTTTAATAACAACAATTTCATGTTTGCATTTTGAATTCAGTGGGGCAGATGAAAGACTATCTGTTGACTCTTTGCTCAAATTTTTCATACAGGGATGGAAATGATTTTTGCTCCCATCTATTAATGTGTTGACAGGTCAAAATAGAATTCTGGACTAAGCCTCAGAAAGGAACATTCAAGACTCAGGAACATTCAACACTCTTTGTTAAGTCTTCTCTGATCTTTAGTTTCCTTAAATGTAAAATTATTGGGTTGGATTTGCTGTTGTTGAATCTGACTTTTAAGGCCCGCTAGGGGTTTTCTTGGCAAAGATACTGAAGTGGTTTGCCATTTCCTTTTCCAGCTCATTTTACAGATGAGGAAACTAAGACAAACAGGGTTAAGTCACTTATCCAAGGTTACCTAGCTAGTAAATGTCTAAGGCCAGAATTGAACTCAGGAAGATGAGTCTTCCTGACTCCAGGCCCAACACCACCTAGTTGCCCTATTGGGCTCAATGAGATGCCCTAAAAGTTTCTTCATGTTTTTTTTTTGGAGGGGATGAAAAAATAAATATTTTTCCACGACCATTTCAGATATACTGTAACAGAAGAGATAAAGTGTTAGATTCAAACCCTTACAAGTTATTTAACCTCTTAACATTCTAAGCTGGAAGTGTCTAACTCAATTAGATTAAAATGTAATTGGAAAATGTTTAAAACACAACATAGAAATGCAATACAACACAGATAATACTAATTAGTATTTTCTTCAAATCAAATATGTCCTCAGGGATCCATTTCTATTTGAATGTTGTAGGCATTTCCCTAAGATTTTAAGTCACTGTGGTATTGAGTTTCTTTGGTACAAGTTTTATTACTAAGAATTCCCTACACCAATGAAAGCACAAATCCAGTCCTTTTCTTCTATCCTTCCCATGATCAATATCATATTAAAAACAGTCCAGACGCTGTTATCTGACTTTAAGTGACTAAGAGAGTGCCTGCTATATTAAGCTCATATTTGTGGCCCTGAATTACAATTATATGATTAACCTGGTTTCATTTCTTCCCCACATGTAGATTACAATTCACCCAGATCAGTTCCTGACCCATCTCACTTAATGGAATGCTCAGAACTTGCTCATGTTTGACAGATTTGAAGTATAATTTATTTAGAACTGTTAAGCAATAATAGAATCAGAGCTGGAAAGGACTTGGAGGCCATCAAGTTTAATCCCCTAATTTTAAGAATTAGGAGATTTAGGCCCAGGGAAGTTAAATGTCTTGCCCAAAGTCACATCGCTCCTCTCAGAGAGAGAATTTGAATCCAGGTTCTCTGACTGAAGAGTCAGTCTTTTCACTGTCTCATTGCCGCCTGGCCTCAAGAGAGCATCATGATATAACCATTAAAAGATGAACCTCACAGAAAGGCTGAGCTCTACCTGTCTTGGTATACTAGATGCTTTGTATCAGGAACCCCTGATCTGTCCTTTCCTTGATGAGGCCAACCTGGGACACTGGCCTGGCTCAAAAAAGTCACTGGAAAGCATGTTTAATTCTCGAGCTCCTCAGAGCTCCTGAGTCCCCATTTCCCTATTTGTAGAATGGATAGTGGAGGAGGGGGATTAGATGATCTCTAGACTTCCCAGAGAAAACCTGAAGCAACTAAATGGCATAGTGGATAGAACACTGTATTCAGGAGAAACTGAGTTTCAAATGTTGCCTCAGATACTTATGAGCTCTGGGATCCTGGCAAGTCACCTAACTTCTTAGACTCAGTTTTCCCTCATTTGTAAAACTGGGATATTAGTACCTACCTCAAATGATGACCAAATGAGAAAATATATGTAAGCCTTTGCAAACCTTAGGACATTATATGCTAGTTATCACAGTTTTATGATTAATTTTGTTATTCTATTAATATCATCATCATTCCCTTTAACTCTGACTCTACATTTTATAACCCTGTAAAGTTGTCTAGAACTTGAGATATCCTCTGCTGAGTTTACTTGCTGAGGAGATTCTTGTAAAAGGGCAGGTGTTTGGCTTTGGCATAAATCAAGTAAAACCTACTCTATTTGAACTAGAGGAGGTGGAAGGGGGTGAGGTGAGAAAAAGGTGTGGCAGAGCAGGACCAATAGGCTGGCTTGTTTTTCACTGCTGAGCCCTTTGCACCATAAAAAGCCTAGGTGCCATTCATCAGTTCTGTTGAGCATAACAGCATGACTGTATAACAACAGTATAAAAGAACCACAGGTGTCACTGGAAAAAGTCTGTATGGAGAAAGAAGGAGGGAATGATTTTTATGGATTGGCTATACTGGCAGCATTCAGTGCTATTTAAATATAGTACCCTATTAACTTCTCCTGGGGTGGTGTATCACCATGTAGAGGATAGAGCTTCTACCCCTCTAGAAATGTATAGTCTCAAAGGGACACTAATAACATGGTAGAATTGGAGGAGGAAGTGGCAAACCACTTTGGTATTTTTTGCAAGAAAATCCAAATGGAGTCATGAAGAGTCAAACATGACTGAAATGACACAGCATGGTATGGCACCCAAAATGAAATAAGACAGAATGAGGAGGAAGCTAAAAAATAGAATATTATAAATATTACCCACAAGTCCAGAGTCCTCCATTTTAGTCTTACAGGGAAGCCAGTGGAAAGGAGAGTGGGCGTTGGACTCTTAAAGGTCTGTATTATCAGTGGACTAAGGAGGAATGGACTGAACAAACGTTTAAAGTTATCTATGAGTAACAAAGGTCATGTCCTGTTCCCTTTATACAAAACTAAACAAATGCTTTCATTCCTCTGTGCAGTCTAGCCAAGGTTGTCTATAGCAGCAGGGTCCTAAGAAAAATAAAGGAAAACTTTGCTTCAGTGAGGAAGGAGAAAGGCAGTTGGCTGAGGCCAGTGGGGATACAGAAAATCCCTTTTGCTATTGCAGAGTTTCCTATTTAGAAAGAACCTATTGAGGTTCTTTCCTGCATGGAGCAGGTGTTTATTCAACCAAGCATTGTTATTTTTTTTTAAACCAACAAGTCTTCTTTGCTCAACACAGGGAGATTTAAGACCCTATTCAATCTCTGTAGTCCTCTCAAGCCTGTTTTCTATTTCCTGTTCCTCTCATATAACCATAGCTCCTGACAGTTTTGAAAGGTATGGATGTGGTCAGTTGCTCAGTTATTTATTTAGTCCCTAACCACTGTAAACCTCTGGGATACTAAAATATCTAAAAAAGCATCTGTGATGATAGCTGAGTGGCTTCTGTCTAAAAAATGCCAAATGAGAGCCTAAATCGGGTTGGGGGTGGGGATAGAGTCCATACATTCCTATGATTCTTTGGATAGCAGCCCTCCCACCGGGTGAACCTCACTCAGATCCTCTTTATTAGGAACCTGCTATCTTATGAAATCTTATTTTTGAAATGGTCCTGCAGGACTCAGTTTATTTTTGTATTTGATACAACATGTTAAGGATAATGAAATTTACAGGGTACTTCTCATTCTCTGAAAGAATGAGTGTTTGATGTCATAGAACTCATTGACAATCTGATTAAATCTATGAACCTTTTCTTCCTATTGTATAAAGTAAAATGCCTAGAATTACAAAGGAAACCAGTTATAGAAATGTGGCAGAATTTGGGTGCACAATGAGATACATCCATTGAGGGAATTTGTTTTGTCTGCTCCATGTTTGTTACAAGAAATTTATTCATTTTTTCACCTTTCAAGAAGAAGGGATGCGAGGAGGTAATCTGTAAATGTTTATAATGTAAAAACAAAACACATCAAAATTAAAATTAATTTTTAAAATAGTTGTCCAGAAATTTAAAAACAAATTTGTAGAGTCTAGGTTAAGAATCCCCTTGTTAAAAAGAATCAGAAATCCCAGTAAACACTGCCAAATTGCTTTTCATGCAGTAAAATTTAAAGTTCTATAGTCAGAGTGAGCACAGGAAGCTGGTTAAATTTTCGAGAGCCATTTGATGATCTTAAAATTTAAATTAAGTCTCACAGTATTTGCATGACTTCACATGTATAATTGACATAGTGCTAGCCTTCTCAATGGGGGGAAGGGGTGGAAGAGAATTTAGAGCTCAAAATTTCAAAAGATGGATGGTAAAAAAAATTAAGTGTAACTGGGAAAATTTGATGAAATTGATAATTTTTTAAAAAAAGACTAAAAAACAGTCTCATAGTAAATAAGGCTTTGAACATGCACAGAACTTTAAGATCCAGTCCTTCTAATCAAAGTCATTGTTTTTTGGTCCAGACCTGTGGTTTTATTGTTATGGGGAATTCTTGCTAAAAAAAACAGTATTAATAGATCAACTCCAGCTTTGGAGGATACAGTCTGAGAAGGCTGTAAAGGGTGGGATGAGAAGAGAGACCAAGTCACTGAATGAGTTCATACTCTCTGGCATAGGTGGAATTTAAATCTGAGTCAGCTCTGGCTACCATCCCATGCTACCTTGAATTGTTACCAATGACATTTTTAGAATATCCAATTTTCCACCAAAGCTCTTGACAATGTTAGCTAAGGAGTAATATTTCTAAAGTGACATTGGTAAGTCCCATATTTGCCTTTGTAGGTGATTGAAGAATGAAACCAAAGGGAAATCTTGAATCCTCTGACTTGACTTGTGCTCAGTCATAGTCACCATCAACTTTTTGGTTAAGAAACTTGGATTTTCTAGACATGTTATCATGTCATCTGCAGTTATTGATATTCTCACTTCTATGTTTTCAATGTCAATCCAACATACATTCCTGGTTTTTATAACTGCTGAAATTTCTAATACTGTCAATTAAAAAAAAAGTAGTAAGAGTGAGAAAAGAAAACAAATCCAAGAATTCAGAAGCACAGACCCACCACTCACTTGGCTACATGTTTGCTGAATGGAATTGGCTGGATTTAACTAACCAAGAAATAAATCCATTTGATTCCTTACTCATTTTAGAAGCACTCATATGACCTACATCATCAGCCTGCTTCTTTGCTTGGAACTTATTTTCTACTCTGTGAGAGAAAAAGAAATATTACCAAAGAGGCTGTTGTCTTCATTGAATTTGGCAGGGAGTGATGGAAAGCCCCTTCCAAAGAACTGCAGCCACTGTAAAAGGAGCACTTTAAGACCATGGACACACATTTGCATAGTGCAGAATGACTGTCTCTGCCATCCCTGTTGTTGCCTTGCTATACTCTCTCATTTCAGGCTTACATGATTTAGAAACCAAGGGCCACCAGCTGTTTCAAATGATTTTCTACTTGAACTAGACCTAAGTTCAGTACAGCAGCAGAAGAATTCTGGATACCAGACCACCAATCCCATGAGAAAAATCTCATGCCGAGCAAAGGAAAACAAACAAAAAAATGAGTGGGTAGTTTATTAAAATTAGGAAATCGTGATCTAATTTTCATGTATACGTTTACAAATCTGTCATGCAAAGAGTGAAAATTAACCACATGAAGAATCTTTATCAGTTCTTAGGACCCACCACACTGCTGGCTACCTAAAGAAACTAAGACATTTGTTGATTCATTATAAGAAAGTTTAAAGGTAGTGGTCACTGGTTCCTTACTTGTTGTTCAGTTGTTTTTCAGTTGTATCCAATTCTTTGTGTCCCCATTTGAGGTTTTCTTGACAAAGATACTAGAGGGGTTTGATATTTCCTTCATCAGTTAATTTTACAGATGAGGAAACTGAGGTAAACAGGATTAAGGGATTTGCCTAGGGTCACACACTTAGTAAGTGTTTGAGTACAGATTTAAACTCAGGAAGAGGAGTCTTTCTCAACTCCAGACTGGGCACTCCATACCCTTTTCACCTAGCTGCTCTCCTTATTGGTGACCCACTATTTTATCCTGGGGTGGCCAACTATGCCAGACATACTTAGCCCTCTATGTAATTCCCCCTGTTCCTATTTCTCCTGGCTGGTAGCATGATTGTCTCTGTAGTCACTGGCTTCTTCTTCACAATAAGGTCTAAAAGTGATTTAGAAATTGAGGGCCACCAGCTGCTTTAGATAATTCTCTATGAACCATGAATATGTTCAGTTTAAGTAGAGAATGTTTTGCAGCCCTCACACTTAGACCATCCAACCAAGAGAAGCAGACAAAATGGAAAAGGGAGAGGGAGAGGAAAGAGCCCAATCAATTACTGACTGCTCATGAGAAGACTGGGAGGGGATTGGGGAGAATGCCAGATAAAAGTATCAGTCACACTGGAGTCCATATTTTTCAGCCCCCCACTGCCACCTTAGTGAGGTGTTTTTCTGGTGCCTCACCTTAGTGATGACTCTGGATTCTTTGAGGCTATACCAGTGGATCTCAAGTTCTGACGAGCCCCAATAAATTGGAAAGAATCTATGAACAGAGTTGGTGACAGACTCTTGGCCAAGGATCAGAGATTCTCATAGCCAGCAGGTTGGCCACCAGGTAACAAATGTACTTTTTGCAATAGCAAATCATGATGCTTTCTGTACTCTTTATCAGAGGAGATATTACACACAAAGATTTTACGAATTAATACTAAGCCCAATTTTCTAAGCCCTGCAGTATAAAGGGACTCCATTTGCAAAAAACAGATGTAGAACTGAATCTCTTTATACACTACAGCCTATTAGACCAAGGGGATGGTGTTTATATAATTGTTGATGCTATGTGGGAAAACATGATTTTTTTATGGTTGTTGAAAAAAAAATCTGTTTTACCTTGATTGTAGAAATAATTACATAGGCAAAACAAGCAAAGCCAGACCCATACACAACAGGCATTAATTGCTTTATTGTTTTAGTCACCACCATTTCCTGGCACTTGTTACAGTTCTAAAGTTTACTACAAAATTAAAAGGGGGTGACCAGGAAAGAATTGCAAATTTAACAACGCCCTTTCAAAGACTTCCTGCTAACTTCTCTGTTCTCACCTTGGCTGATAGAACTGTGCATGCAATATTTGAATTTGAAGAGATCTTAGAGGTTATATAGTCAACTGCTTTCTTTACAGAGGAGGAAACTGAGGGCCAGAGAAGTTTTAGATTTGGTGCCAAGAAAAGCTTCCTAACAATGAGAGCTATCCAAAAATAAAATGGGCTGCTTTAGGAAGTAGAAGGGTTGTCCTTGCTTGAGAGTGTGCAAATGGAGGCTGTACAACCACTTAAGAGGAGTCAGCTGAGTGACTGGAGTGCTGAGCCTGGCATCATGAAGACCTGAGTTCAAATTCAGCCTTAAATACTCAGTATCTGTGCAACCCTGGGCAAATCACTTAACCCTGTTTGTCTCAGTTTCCTCATCTGTAAAGGGAGCTGGAGAAGGAAATGGCAAACCACTGCAGTATCTTTGCCAAGAAAACTATACTGGGTCATGAAGGATCAGATATGACTGTGTGACTGATCAACAACCACCATTTAGGTGTGTTATAGAGGAGACTGTATATTAGAGCACTAGTTCAACTGGTTGACTGCTGCTGAAATTCATTCCAATGTTTCCATTCTATGATTTTTTTGAGTTTCAATGACTTGCCCCAAGTCCCTTAGCAAGTCAAGGGTGAGATGAGCTAGAACCTAAGTCTCCTTACTTGGTATTCTTTCTGGGCCACATTCTGTACCTTTTCAACTTGCCTAAGCAAGAACCAGGTTAGCTAGAACCAAGAGACTAGGTCACCACCTTGAAATTCTGATACTCAAGTTTCTCCTCCTTTTGGCTTAAGGCTTTGAACCCAGTTAAAATACCAGTATCCTTAGGAGAGAACCATACTGCCATTTATACCTTACTGTGAATGAGGAATCCTAAGATTTGATTTTAATAATGGGGAAAGGAGCTTGGGAAAGAAACCATTATAATACTGACTGATTCTTCTAGAGTACCTTAAATCACGTTCTATCCTTATCTTCTACAACTCTGTGGGGTAAAAACCATGCAAAACAAAAACACAGGTGGTCTGATGGTTCTGGGAAAAGAAAGGAGATAAGGAGAAATTTGATCTCTTTGACCCTAGGTAGAACTATTAATTATATACACATTTGCCTAAAATGTTTGTACAGAAATCTCATTCATGTTCTGCAGTGGTCCTTATTTGGAGAATTTGTTTCTGCCTTTTTTTTTTCTTAATGTAAAAGGTATTATTGGAGGTCAGGAAAAGAAAAACAGCCACTCAAATTAACAAATCTGAGAATGATGTGATTCTGCTAATTAGAAATTGTGGTATACGCTAACTGGAATCAAGGTTATATTGGCTTTCCACGTTCACTTTCCCATTGCGTCTCTCCTTTGATTTCATAATACTTTCTCACTATCTCCTCTATTAAAAGTTATTCACAGGAAAGGATCAGAAATCCCTCATTTATATTATAAGATATAGTTGCTCAGAGTGTAGCCTACCTCTCCCCCAGGGGGTAGTTACAATTTAAGCCTCTCTCATGGTATACTATGAATGACAAAAGGCTTTACCCAGTTAAAGGATTTCTGGTATCATTCAGAAAGAAAGCCTTTTGAGGTACAGGGACTATTTCATTCCAGTACTCCTAAATGCTTTTAGCACATGGCACTGTGCTGGGTTTTGGGGATACAAAGACTGCTCACCCCTAGTACAAGTTGTTTGTAGCACCCTTTGAACCAGTGGTTCTTTGATGGCATGTTTAGGGTAAAAGAATGAAAGAAAGAGTAAACTAAAAACCTAGGCCAGAAGGGACAAGAGGAAGATAAATCCATATACTTTAATATAATGGAAGTCTCTCTGAAGTACAAAATTGCATATATTTATATATGTTTGAAATATTCCTATTTCTTCTTTAAAAGGAATTGTTTACCTAAATTCATTAACTGGTTGAAATGTCTAATAATGATAAATTATCAGAGTTACTGTATTGTTAAGACCAGCCTTTAGTGGATTGCTTGGTTAAGCTTAAATAGGTGGAAAGGCGTAGTAGAGAGGGGACCTCAAAACCAGAAAGATTTGGGTCACTTTATCCCTCTGACTTACACTGAACTGTGTAACCCTGGGCAAGTCATTTAACTTTTTAATGCCCTTGATAATACTAAGATTATAAATTGCAGATAAGGTAAAGACCAGCATTATAAGATGGCATTTCCTCATAACAAAGAAATGACAGTCCCTATCCCTATATGACACTTAAATACCTTCAGATGCTGGTCATAGGCACCAGTTAAATAAACCCTTGAAGAAACCCATTAGATTAAATACAAAATTCACAAAACAATCTTTTAATGTGCTCAGATCATTCTTGGGCATCAATTGTTATAGAAATACCCCTAACATCCACTGATAGGTGGGTACAGATGCCAGTTGACACTATCAACATTTAGAGATCTAGGAAGTAAAACCTAGGTTTCTTTATTATGCATAGGCACAGGGCCAGAGTTCGAAAAGTAATGCTGAATCCTGATCAGAGTGTTCATAAGGTTTATATAATTTGCAACTACATTAGAGAATTACAAAGAAATGAGTTTTGCTTTCTGGCCTTCACAATGGAGACAGAATCTCACTGGTTACATAAGGAAAGAAGAAACAATATTTTACAGATATAAACTTAAGAGAATGACTCTACATTAGGCTTGTTGGATTTGCATTTCAAAGCTACATTTGGAGGACTAAATAAGAGAGGGGAAGATTACATGCCAAAATATAACTAAGGGAGTTTGTGTGAAATGACAGGTGTCATAAATTTACCTCTATCTGGTTTCTTGTTATTAGATACAAAATAAAGGAAAGGCTGATTTTTAACACACCTTAAGAAAGGCTCCAGTCACCTAAGTGACATTCTCAGAAAAAGGGGAAATTTTGGAGTCAAAATAAAAGGAATCAAAAACTCTTATGATACAGCGTTAAGCTTTATCTCTTATAGGGATACCTTTTGACAATAGAATAATATTTCATTTCATATCCAATGATGATAATATCTTAACTCTAACCCAAACTTTTTCACTCAGCATCTGTTCTGACAGGTGGAGAGGTAGTGAATAAAGAACTTAGAGGAGTTTTGCTTGTGTCTGAAGCTGACTTATCTACATATGAATCAAACTGATATGGCCATAGCCTCACTGGCATCAGCTAAGCCAGCTAAGACAGCCAATGCCCCAGTAGCAAGGAGAGAGTCTTCATCCAAACTGTGTGAACACACTCAGGAAGATGTGGCCGAAGGCAGAGCAGGATGATATCTCTCACAGCATAGTCCAGGCACAGCTTCAAAAATATCTAATGTCCTTTTATATGTCTATTTATAAGTGATAGGCATGCAAACTACATATGAACTTCAGGGATCATAGTGTTTTATTAATCTAGAGTCAAAGTGAACTTTGAGGTCATCTGTTCTAACAACCTCATTTTTACAGAAAAAGAAATTGAGGCCAAGAATGATTAAGTAACTCATTATTAACTGGCAGAGCCATAGTGGAACCCAGATACTCATTCCAAATCCAAGGAAAATTAATTTATATAATGGGGGTAATAGAATCATAATGGAAAAGCATGGCTCTCATACCAAATGGTACCTTTGTATTAAAATCCCAAAGGTCCAATTTCAGCTTAACCATGCTTGCTATTGTGGACCTGGACTTCATTTAAATATCCCCTTTGTTATCACTTTTAAAAAGATGAGTTAAGAAATGACCTTTTTTAAAAAAAAAATTCCTTTTGGTATTTTTAAGACTGTCATCTCTTTAGTTCAGTTCCCAGAATGCCTTCCTGTTTTTCAAGGAGGAATACCTTTCTCTAGCATTCTGTAACTTCCCCCTTTTTTCCCTAGACATATACTATTGTATTCATAGCTCAAGTGTTCATTTGACTGAAAGGTCCAACAAAAATAGACTAAACACATTCCTCCCCCCAAATAGTTTGCTAAACATACTCTAGAGATGAGTAGAAGACTCAGATAACACTTACCAAATTAATCTGGACAGTTTTTTCCCAGTGTTTTTCATTATTCACTCCAGCATTATTGACCAAAATATCCAATCTTCCAAAATGTTGAACTACTTTTCGAAAAGTATCTAATTCCAAGAGGAGAAAACAAGAATATATTTCAGCTACCTTCTTATTACTACATCAAACAGTTCTTATTAAATGCATTTTCAGATCTATATTACTTTGGCAAAAAAAATAAAAATTTCCAGGTTCTGTCACAACATACTAGATTCTAGAAAAAGGAAGACTACAGCTACTTAGCCTACTTGTGCTTTCCAACAACTTCCTACATCTGCAATGAATTAATTACTAGATCCCTGTAACTTAGGTTAGAACAATATGGAACTATTACTGTATTATTAACTATCAGCTGAAAAGCACTGTTTATCAAGTATGATATTAACAAAAAAATTGTATTATTCAGGTTGAAAATTGCTGCAATCAAATGGACATTTTGATAATATTTACCTATTTTAGTAAATAAAGAGCAGTTATTCTCAAGCACTTTTTGAGTCTAGATAGAATTAGGTTAGTCAACTTAAAAGCTGATATTTCCTTTTTCTTACCTGATGTCAATGACCTAGATCAGAAATGTTTAGGAAACATGTGGAGAGAGGAATCTCATAGGAACAGTAGGTATTAGGAAATACAATGTTGACTGAAACCATATAAACCATTGGATCCTTAATCTTCCAGGGGACAAACAGGATTGTTATCAAATTTAATAAACACATAGACTGGTATAACCAAAAAGAACTCCAACACTGCCCTCTCTTTTCCCCCACCCCCACCCCTGGCCATTCATGGCAGTAATCTAAAGAGCAATACATCGTTTTTCTTTCACCTGACATTCAATCCTAATACCCCTCTTCCTTTCTTACTGAAAATCAACCAACCCCACAATCTTAAACAGAATCTTTGTCCAGAGGCATCTCACATGATTCCCTATCTATTTCTTATCCCCTGACTTTCCAAACCTACATGTAAATTAAGAGATAGATCACATTTCAATTCAAGTCTAATATTTATTGGACATACTATGAGTCAGGGACCTTGCTAGGTCCTGGGGATACAAAGACAAAAGCCTCAACCCTCAAGGATCTAGCACTCTTGGCAGTGGGTGAAAATTAATTGATTGGAAGAATTGGGAGGAATATGAAAAGGCAACTTTCTAAGGACTTGTGAGCGCTAACAATAACTAATATAGATACAACTTTTTAAAGTTTGCAGAACTCTTGTCTCCTACATTATCTAACTCACATAATTTTCTTATTTCCTGATTCAGAGAGCACTTGCGCTACATAGTAACTGGGTCTTTGCAATATTATATGCAGCTATTGGTTGTCAAGCAATAGTTACCATTTAAATAGTACGTGAGGCTTGTAAAGGCCTTTACAAATATCTCATTTTCATCTCAAAACAACCCTGGGAGGGAGGTGCCATTATCCTCATTTTACAGATGAGGAAACTGAGGCAAACAGTGTTAGACCTTAAAAGGATGGAAATCATATCAAAAGAAAACTACTTAACTTGTATATTATAGGACCCAAGTTTGAATACTGCCTCTGACATTTATCCTATGACTATTGACGAGTCACTATCCCTTTTTGGGCCTCTTTCCACATCTGTAAAATGAAGGCACTGGATTAGATGACCTCTGAGTTTTTTTCTACCTCTAGATCTATGAGTCTATAATTCTATAGAAAAGTTAGCAAGTCAGCTAGATTCTTGGCTGCTTACTAGCTATGTGACTTGGGACAAATCACAACTTTGGGTTTCAGTTTCTTTATTTGTAACCTAAAATTATTTTTTCTAAATAATTTCTGAAGTCCTGTCCAGGTTTAAAGCTCTATGGTTCCAATGAAGTTGGAAGAAGTCACTTTATACTGTCCTGGGCAGCATTAAAAACAAAACAAAATAAAACAAAATCCCTTACATTATTATATTCCATTCCATTATATTCCAGAGGTCATTTTTTTTTGAGGAGGGCTGGAGGGGAGAGGGGAAGCAGACTCCATGAAATGTTTTCCTTAGATAGAGATAAAAGGTTGATGTATCATCAACTCACAAACATTTTACATGTAGCTTACCCACACCCAGAATAACTGCCTTCTTCTACTTAGCATACAATCTGGTCACCTCCCCTACCCAACACCTATGCCTTGGGACTGGTAAACTAATTTTAAATATTCGCACATAATTACAAGAAAAGGGTTCAAGATTGTATATACATTCTAAAGTCACGTCACAATGTAATGCATTCTAAAGTCAGATCAAATGGTTTTTATATTAACTACAATGCTGACTGTATTTACTGTATGCCAGTATACTGAGATGCCTATTGCCTACCAGGGCTCTGAATAAGACAGCATCATGAAATGCCATAGTGTGTAAGATAAGTAAGTGTTTTCAGCTTATACATTCATCTCGTTACTCTGTGACCCCTGCCCCCCTGGTCAAATCAGTAGTTTCTTATTTTGGAACTTCTTAGTATTTTCAGAATAAAATTCCAGGACTTCTTTAAAAAAACCACTTCCCCTTAGTACCTGAACACTTTCATTTTTATTACAAGTTTTTCTCATTCCTTCATAACAGAACGGAATTCTATTTTTGTACTGTCAGACAACTGACCAACCTAGCCTAGAACTTTGACAACAGCAAAGAGAATAAAACATGGCGGCATGATGCTTTCCATGACAAAATCCTCCCACTTTACTCATGACAGGCTATAAAACTCTCTCTTCTCTGTCACCACCAATTGTGGAACTACAATTGTAGCTACCTAATGGTAAAAAAAAAATTGCTTTTCAAATTCTGCTGCTTGACATATCTTTTTGATAAGCAATTTATTCCCTTTAACCAAGTTTTGGGCTCTTGTGGTCCTTCTCCCTGTGAAGCACTTGGTCCTGAACCTTAATTCATTTCCATTGAAAACTTATCTCTATACCACATCCCTTTTAGTCCCCTGCATGGCTATTTAAATAGATGACTAACCCCTTGCTAATGTCTTAGCTGGCTAACCATATCCCTTTTCTTGGATAACAGAATGCTTTAGCTTAGATAAAATAGTTGGTTGGCCAGTGGGTGAGATGATTTTAAGCAGGTAAGGGACCTCCTAAAGCATGCTTTCGGGGAAACAGCTCCCTCGAATTGTAAAGTGCCATAAAAATGTCAGCAGCTAAGAGTAATGACACAGATGGCTAGCCCTGCTGGAGGTTTATGTAAGTCATGCTCAAAGTTGTTATTTGTGTTCCATAAAACTTCTTGGAATAACAAGCTGCATGCGCTTACTTTACGTTGTGGGAAGCACAGACTTCCTAACGTGAAACATCTCCTTAAGAGTCTTCATAAACTCTCTTTCATAGTCAAAATTTGTTCTCAGCTTCTTATAAGTTAAATTTCTATTTGTAAAAGTTTGTCTAAGTGATTTCCAAAATGCATCACAGTTTTCTAATCAGTAAGAGAAATTATAGTACATATTCTGCTCTTTTAAAAATTATATATAATACATATATGTATATGTATACGTATATACATATTTTATGTACATACATATACATATATAACCCCCCCACAATGGATTTTTGGTATCAAATCTAGCCTGACAACACCTGTGTGACCCTTAATAAGTTACTTAATCATGGGAACCCTAAATTCCTCAACTGATCCCTTTCAGTTCTTTACATGATGGCAAATATATACAATTTCATTTCTGTCTACAGATTTACTTGTGACCAATTATCAGGTCTCTCAAGCCTTCTTATCTGCTTGGTGTAGTTCAATCCATTATTACCATGGACTTTTCACAAATAGACTGACCTATTTTAAGTTGAGATGATGGAAACAGGAAAGCTTTGAGGAAAGCCTGATAATTTTTTTTTGAGCACTGAGTTTGCAGTTATTAGCAAAAAAAAAAAAATGATATAAACGCAACAGGAAAGAGTCAGGGAAAATCTGGTTTAAGGCACGTAACTGACAATGATACTTGAACTCATGTTCTAACATATGAAACGGGAGTAGGGGTGGGAAGTTGGGGAAGGGGGAACAACCCTTGAATCCTACTTTAATTCTGCATGAAGTGTTTTGGAGTTATTCCCAAGAAAACCGTTCCTCTAAAATGTAGACCTACAGTTTGAGAGGGGCTGAAAGGGTAGAGGGTGGAAAAAATCCTCTAACTTAAAAAGTGCCACTTGAGATTTCAGTCCTTTAGACTTACTGAACAAGGACATCAAAAACACATGCACAAAATTCTTTAATACACAAGTTACTAAAATAAAGAAAAAAAGGACTTGTCCATGTTCTTTGCTTTTCCTAAGTAATGTTAACTATTGATTAGAACTTCTTTGGTGGGACAGACTCAGGCTTTGAAGCTTATCTCCTGGTGATCGGCAGTGGGCTGAACTCCAGGAGGCTGCTGAATTGCACACATGTTGGCTCACTAACAAACACCGTGCTGGCTCCAGGTTGTGGCTTTCTTGTTGACAGATTCATTCTCCTCCGTATTGCACACATTCCCCCCCTCCTCCCCACCAACCCGACTTTCCTTTACCTCTCAGTTGTTCCTGATCTGCTACATCACATTGGAGGAACAGCGTCTTTTGAGGCTCGAATAGCTCGTCTAAGTCGGCTTTACATTTTTCACCTGCCTCCAGGTTGAGATCTACCAGGGCTACCTATTGAGAACAGAAGTGAATTAGTGAGTGTGGGTGTGTGTGTTTTGAGGGGACAGTTTATGAGGCGCGCAGATAAACAGCAGAACGGAAGGCGTCAGGGGCACAAACTTGGGAGTTTAATTATGGAAGGTAATCACAAGTTTTCTACCCCTACTAAACCTTAAAGCTTTCAGCTCAAAGCAAGGGAAGCCTTACCTGAGACTAACAGACGATAGTAAGGTAGCGCTTGTAAGTTTGCAAAATGCTTTGGAAATGAAGATCTCTTTCGAATTGTTCTCGACTGCACCCTGGGACAACCGAGTGACAAGCAGTGTGCGGTGGTGGTACTTGTCCGTGAGGACCAAAAAAGGGTATGTTTTGTCTCTCCTGATCTCTCCACTACCTCTTAGCCCTCCAGTTTCCCCAGCTCCCCCAGTCCCCTCGCCGGAGCCCCTTCACCCTCGGTTTCCTCCACTCTCTCTCCGGTCTCGAGTCCACTTTGCCCCAGGGGCCCCATTAGACCCACGACCCTCATTTTCTCCATTCTGCTCCACCCTACTCCCCTCCAGGTTCTTCATCGCGCTTCCCTCGCCCCCTCTTGCTCAGCTCACCTTGGCACCTTTGTGCAGAAGCTCCTCAACGAAGGCTCTCCCTATGCCCTGCGCTGCCCCTGTCACTAGCGCCACTTTGCCATTCACGTGCATGGTGACCAGCTTCCCTGCAGAGGCGGTGAGTGTGACTCGGTGGGCAAGCTCCGAATCTTCTTCCCCCTCTGCTTTTTATTATGCTCTATAGCCAGTGGGCGGGGATGAAACTGTCAAACCCCAGGCCCGCAGAAATCTGCATCTGTGTCACCTGCCCTAGAGCGCGCTGGGACTGGGCTAAGCAACTCCACTTAAGGCTGTCCCGTCTTCCTGCTTTGCTCTTTGCCAGTCTGTGCGCCAGTCTCTCCTCTGACTAACTGCACAGCTGTCTGCAGGGTTGACAGCAGAGAAGTCTGGCGTGGGAGGGGGCGGGGGGAGGAGGAGGAGGAGGAG